>JAUBOD010001040.1:2530232-2561989 GCA_032353885.1 Nothura maculosa | reverse complement strand
CGGCAGCTCCGCGCGGCAGCTCCGCGGCCGCCCCCTCCCCAGCCCCAGCCCCGGGCAGCGCCCCCGGCCGCCCCCTCCCCAGCCCCGGGCGGCGCCCCCGGCCCCGGCGGAGGATGGGCCGGCACCGAGCGGCGGCGGCGGCGGCGGCCGGGCGGGCTCAGCCCGTGGGCAGCGGCTCGGAGCCCGGCGCAGAATGAAGGGTGCGCGGCGCCCCCCCCCGCAGACATGTCCGTGCCTTTACTCAAGATTGGAGTGGTCCTCAGCACCATGGCCATGATCACCAACTGGATGTCGCAGACGCTGCCCTCGCTCGTGGGGCTCAACACCACCAAGCTCACGGCGGCCACGGGCGGCACCTTGGACCGCAGCACGGGAGTGAGTGCGGGGCGCGCGGAGGGGGGGTGCCCCGGACGCCTGGGTCCCTCCTGGCGCGGTCCCTCCAATCCCTTGAGTGGTGCTGCTCCGTTCGCACCGGGGTGCGGGGAGGTGGGGAGAGCAGCCGGCTCCCCCATTGCTCACTTGGGGGGCTTGCGGAGTTGTCCCTGTGCCCACCTTGCTGGGGACCTGCCCAATCCCTCTCACCTGCCACTAACGGGATGGAAAATGCCGTGCAGAAGTTGCCGTGTGTTTTGGTCACAGCGTATGTCTGCTGTCCTTGTCCTGCTGGGAGCCTGCTCTGGAGGAAAGCAAGCAGGTTTCCTTCCCGGCTGAGCTGATCTCCTTCCAAAACAAGCTGCTTGCCTTCCCAAACGAGCCACTTTCCTCCCCTTTGCAGGGAAGACCCGGTACCTTTTATCTCCAGGGTATGTGCTTGTATCTTATGGAAAAAAGGCAAAAAAATAGCCAATGTTTTGCAGCTCTGCTGTTTCAAGGAGAGTATTTCATGTAGTGACTTGATTGTTGTGAATGAAGCTGGGATTTTTTTTCTGTCTGTGTTAGCAGAGATGATGAGACACAAATTTGGGGTCTGTTTTTGCTAGAGAATCTGGTGGTCTGTTGATCTACCTGGCCGTGTGTGTCTGTGCATGTCTATCAACACGGGTATCGACAAGGTTGTTGGAGCAACCTGAAGCAGCAGGAAGGACGTTTCCTGTCTGCTCCGTAACGCGGCGGTGCCGCCGAAGCCCTTGGAGTCTGAATTGTGATTAAATCGCGTTGCAAAGTGCTGTGAGAGCGAGGGGGGATTAACATGGGGGATTTGGAGAGCGCGGAGACGAGGGGAGGCAGCTGGGTTTGCAGCTGGGCTCCGCTCGGGGGGCTGTGCCATGTCCTCCAGGTGCCTGAGGTTGTGGCGAGGCTCCCTGCTCCTGGGAGAGCTGCCGGGAGAGCGGGATGTGCCTCCCGGTCTCCTCAAGGAGCCCCTTCCCGGAGAGCCCTGCAGCGGCTCTGCTCACAGCAGGACGCGGAGCTGCCCGGGCGCTCGGCTCCGTGTCCTCCTTGGAGCGTCAAGGAGAAGCCGCGGGAGCGGCGGCACGGAGCACCCCGGCGCTTTCGGCTCTGCAACCTCCCCACTTCATCCTCCTCCCCATTCATCCCTCCTCTCCTTGCTCCGTTTCTTGCTCTCCTTTCCAGACCCTCCCGTTTGTCCCCAATCCATATTTTTGCATTGCAAGTGAATCCCGCTTGCTGCCCCCCCAAGCCTATTTATCCCGAATTTGCCACTTTTGTGCCACTTTCTCCCTCCGTTTCCACCTGGCCTTGCTCTCCGCAGACCCTCCCCGTTTAACCCATCTCTCGCCATGTCCATCAGGTGCTGCCAACCAACCCCGAGGAGAGCTGGCAGGTGTACAGCTCGGCGCAGGACAGCGAGGGCCGGTGTATATGCACAGTGGTGGCGCCTCAGCAGACGATGTGCTCGCGCGACGCCAGGACGAAGCAGCTGAGACAACTCCTAGAAAAGGTACCGGCCGCCTTCGCTCTAAGGGGGGTAAATACCGACCCCATGTGTGTTTGTATGCGGAGCAGGGAGCATCCACCACGGTCAGGAGGGAAAATCCCCGGGTGTTTTCAGAGGAAGGCTGGAAATGCTTCAGATCCCAGAGCAGCTCATTAAAAAAAATGATGCAATTTACCTGTTTTTTTCATTACGTTAGCACGAGCGCTTTCCAAGGGCGGGTCTCCAAAAGATGAGCAAGGATAACTGGAAAGAGCCGAGCCCTGGCGCTTGCATCCAAGCTGGTGTTAAACAGGTCCGAGAAAACGGCACGAGCCGCCGACATCGGCTAGTGCAGAAGTGACAGCTAGTGCTTTTCTTTCTAATGCTGACATCCACTTGATTAGTTTTTAATAGTCTGCTGTCCAGAGGGATCAAAGAATCTCATTAGGGAAGCCTTGCTGATAACAAGAAATTTTCCAGATAATAGATTTCATTGAAGAAATGCCCTTTCAAGTGCAACCGCGCTGCTCTCTTGAAGATGTAAGTGGACCCTTGTGCTGGCTGTGTCGTTACCCCTCCTGCCCTACTGCTCTCTTGGCATGTGCAGTGCATGAGGAAATAATTTTTGTCCCGCTGCTCTCTGGAAGCTGGGGCATTAGTCGCTCAAAACAGCATTAAAAATACACTTTCCTGATTTTTTTTCCTTCTTCTTCTCTGTGATAAGTACTGTAAACCGAGACAGGAAACACTCAGCCCTAAACCAGTTCTTCAGCGTGTCAGAAGCTGCTAAAAATAATCGCACTCGAGCTTTGATTTCTCTAAGCAATAGCAGCAGTGGGTGCAAGAGAACAGCATTTGCGAGAAGGATGCGCCCGGCCGGCACGGAGACCCGGAGCGTTCCCAGCACTGCTGGCATTGGGGGAATAGGGAGGTTTTGCTCTCAGTGCCCATCACACGGAGCTGGGTGTCTGCAGTAGGAGCAGGGCACGTAGCCACATGGTGGTTTTGCGTTTTCCGCCTCGTGCGGCGGCGTGGGCGGCGCGATGTTCCCAGGAATGTGTTTGGGGGGGATGTTCCCCACATGCTGCTCTGTCTGCGCCTCCCTCCCACGCTAACCTATATGAAAACCCCAAAATAAAGAAGAGGCTCCTGGTGCCAGACATCCAGTCTCGAGCAGGGCTGAGATGATGATCCCCATAGGAAAAGGCAGCGACTGCAAAAGCCAACTCCCAGCTTGGAGGATTTCAAGCCCCAGCTGATGATTTAGCCCTAGTTTTGTAAAACTTGCATCTCCTTATTTCTCTGCCAGCAAAAGAAGGAGCATAACGTGTCAATAAGTAATTGCATTTGGATATAAGGTGTTGTTTTAGGAGCTGGAGCAAAGCCGCGTTTGTGCGTGTGTGCACACAGCAAATTAGAGCATCCTCAGCGAGAACCTGCACCGAGGCGCTGGCAGGTGCACAGGGCTTGAGGCTCAACGCTGCCAACCCTCGTGTGCCCTAAACACACAGGCATGAACATATGAACAGGGACCTTGGTTTGTGCCGCTTGCAGGGTGATACGGGGCGCCCCATGGTTTGAGGAACCAGCAGAGGTCGGTGAGAGGAGCAGGGTCTGCTCCTCGCTGCACGTCCTGCTCAGCCGGTGCCTCAGCACCGAGGGGCCTGAGCTCATCCTTGGCTGGAGTACGTGGAGCCCTTCCAGCCTTATGTGTCAGGTGTGGAGCGCAGGTCTTGGATCAAGTCCAGACCCAGGCATCACCTAAATCTTGCTCATAGCAGATTGTTTTCTCTTCAGAAAGATTTTTTTCTCCCTGTTACTCTGGGAAGGCTTCCTCCTTTTCCTCTTCTTCCTCTTCTTCCTCCTCTGATGCTTGAAACATTTCTTGTTTCTTTCTTGCATCAACTTGCGTCATCTTCAGCTCTTGATGTTCAGTGTGAGATGCATACGGAGAGGATGGTGACATCTCTTGTGGGCCTTCTCCTTGCCTTCTGCTGTCCTTACGAGGTGCTGCTCGTGTTCAGGTCAATAGGTTGGGCCATCTCTGCTGATTGTTCCTGCTGACCACAGAACCCCCCCGAGATGTCTACTGCTGCTGCTGCAGCTAGTTTGTCCATCAAGCTGCTGTGCCATTCCAATAGTAAAGATTCATCCAGACTTGAATCCAAACATGAGCTTAGACCAGCTTCAATCTGAATTGTCAAAAAAAATTTTAAAAATGAAGCTAATCAGCAAGCAGGATGAGCAAGTTTAAAAGTGTGGCCCTGACCATATAAATCTTCCTTGAGTCATCATTAGCTCTGTTACTCTGGTTTAATTCTGAATCCATTCGGCATCAAGCAAGATGACAGGAACTGCAAGCTTCATTTGTATCAATTTTCTATTTCAAAGGATAAAATGTCTTTGTCTTGTCTTTTTCCAAGACAAGAGCTACCAAGACATTTACAGGTTCATCTAACCCCTTAGCTTGATGGCAGTTGAGGTTTTGTGTTGAGACTGCACATCCCAAACAGCACAGGGCAGAAAGCGTTTTAAGTGATGCTTAAGGGCAGCAATTAATGGATGAAGCTTTGGAGATCTGGGAGACGATCTGCTTAGGTCTCTGTTCATTAGAGTGCTTATGTGCATGCTTAACTCTAAGCATTTGAGCAGTCTCACTGAAATCTAATCTTGTGCCAAAGTACTTTGCTGGATCAAGGGCTTAATATGTTAATGAGGCAGAACAAGTAGATCTTCAGATGATGAAGCGTGTGTTGCTGTCAGATCGTGCTTGATGGAGACAGTTTTACAAGGAGACTTGAGTTTTAGATGTCTCACCAAGGGCTCATCTGGTGGAAAACAATACGGGCAACAAATAGCACGAGCCTGAACTTGCAAAGTGCATCCCTGAAATAGCACGGCAGCTAATTTTAGAGGTCTCGGATGAGATGCACACGTTGGGAGCAAACTTCCCTTGTAGTCAAGGGAGAACCGGGCTCATCCAGGGGTGACTCAGTGCAGAAGCTGGAGTGCGATGCTCTGATTCACTTCCAAGACGAGTCTGTGCGTCTGTCTTGTCTGTCCCCAAGATGATCTAAGGCGCTGCCTTAGCCTCAGCTGAGCTGGCACACGTCACCGTGTCCTTCCAGAAACACTCTTCCGCTTGCTTGCGGCTTGGTCTTTAATTGGGGTTAAGCGCTAGCAGAATAAGCAAGATCAGTGTGATAGGATCCCTGCAAATAATTCCTCTTGCAGCATATTCAAACAGTTCTGCTATGTAGATTCTGCTCGACTCAAAGGAGGATAGACTGGATTAAACAGGATAAAAATATCTATCCAGAGAGACTGCAGAGCAGTCATCCCAATTGGAAACTTCCCATCTCCTGCTTCAAACCTCATATCCATCCCGAGTGATTTGCTGGGCAAGAGGAGTCTGGGTGGCTTCTTTCCCCTCCAAACCAACAGGGTCGTGTTCCTTCTTCTCTGTCTTCCCATACTCCCTGAGTAGGTTTAAGCTCTTGAACATCCATCAGGACGGTTGTTGCTCTTGGCATCCTCATAATTTGCAGGGACTCAGAGCCTGAAAATACCTTCCCCTTTGCCGAGAAGGGCTGTCAGACCCCGGAGCCCTCCTACATGTTGTCCTCTCCTCGCTCCTGGCCTTTGAAGCACAGGTGGCCCGTGAATTTTTAATAGGTAGCCGTAATAGTCATCTTGCCGCCCCGCGTTAGCAAAGAGCATTCCCATCACTTCACATAGAGGGGCAGCCGTTGGCTCTTGACCAACAGATGCAGCCGCAGGCTCTTGGCCAACAGGCTCCTTGCGTCATCCTCCGCGGTAAGTCACGGCAGGGCAGCCGCTCCGCTGGGAGGGCATCGCACTGGCCTCGCTCATCCCCAGCACAGACAGGGGTGGCAGGCGGGGTGGCTCCCATGGGGCATCCGTGGTGACAGTTTTGGCTCGCGTTGCCTTGCGCTCGGCCTCCCCCGGACAAGGAGGCTCCAAGCGGGAGGCTCTTCCTGACTCATTCCTGCCCGAGCCGCTTTGGGCGTCATCACCCCCGGTTCCCATGGGCTCCGTGTGCCGGCGGGTGGGAGCGGTAGGAGCCACCGGCGTGGGCTGATCGCCGTCGTGCACCGAATGGGCCACGAAAGCAGCCGTGCTGGGCGCCGAGACCTCCAATCGCACCCCTTGCTCAGTGCCAAAATCCGTGCTTGCCGAAGAGCTTCCTTTAGCGTTTTGCAGCCTAAAAAAGGAAAGCGAGCCAGGGAAGTATCCTAATAAATCAGATGGCAGCCAGCCTCCAAAATCGGGTCGTGCTAGTGTTTGCCCCATCTTTACAGCCAGTCTCTGTAGCTCAGAGTGAAGTTTGCACTTTGGCGATCATTAGGTCCAAGAGGAGATGCCAACGTGCATCTTCCCTGAAGCCCTTCCTGCACAGACCTCTGCTGAATGGATGGGGAAAGGGGGAAATATGGGGGAAAAAAGCATTTGGGGGACATGGGTGGTGCTTCCTTGCAGGGAATGGGAAAGGGTTGTCTTCTGACCCGGTTGTTTCTTGCTTGCCAGGTGCAAAACATGTCCCAGTCCATAGAGGTGTTGGACAGGCGGACCCAGAGGGACCTGCAGTATGTGGAGAAGATGGAAAACCAGATGAGGGGCCTGGAGTCGAAATTCAAGCAAGTGGAGGAAAGCCACAAGCAGCACCTGGCGAGGCAGTTTAAGGTGGGTTTTCTGAAGCGCTCGCGAAGCAGCAGGTGGAGGTTGAGATGGGAGAGCGAGGGCGCACGGTACCCACCAAGCAAATGAGCCCAAATAGGCAAAAATACAGCTGTGCAATTTTTGCAACCGTGCTCAGCCCTGCGAGCTTTGCAGCCTGGGGACGTGGAGGTGCCCGGGTCTGAATGATGATCCTGGGAGCAGAGCCAGCCCCTCTTGATGAATGGTGTGTGTTTTGTCCCGCTGTCGTGCAGACGGGGAGGCAAGGCAGCAGCCTTTCCGATTGGATTTTGAATGAAGCTGGCATTGCAAGCAGGGCTTGAGCCTGCAAGAACTGGGTTCGGAACAAGAGAAATTGCGGTCAGGAGATCGCCAGAAATATCCAAAATGTTAAAAGTTAGTAAAACTTTGGATTAATAACAAAAATAAAAAAAACAAATGGAGAAAATTTCTAGCGAAATTTGGGGAGGTTTCCCCTTGTTTCCCAACTACCCAGCTAACCATATTTTTAAACCATCTGCATTTTAACTGATAAGCTGAATGCTAAAATACCAAGATTAAGAATCCCCTTCCCAGGTTTTTAGACATGAAAACATTCACTGCTTCCAGCTCCCTCCCTTCCCCACCCTTGGTTGCAGGGGGCCCTAATTCGAGCTCAGCAGTCGGGATTTAAGGCCTATCTGTCTGATTTAAACACAAACTTCTTTTTTTCTTCATTTCCTGATAGGAAACCTGCCCCAGGCAGTGCAAATAAATAAGTAAATAAGTTCATAAATGCATTCCGCACATGCAAGGTGCAGGAAGGGAAGGCTGGGGATTTAACTAGGAGGGGATGGAAAGCAGAGAGCTGAGGATACGGGAGCTGATTTCTGGTCCCATTCACCCTGCAGTCAGAAAGTCAAATATCCCAGCTCTGTAAATCTGTGGATCTGGTGCTATATAGAACATATATTCTAGATATATCTTAGTTTATCAGACACCAGCACCAGGTAGCCGGTATATACTGACCATGCTTTACCAACGGGTAGGTGCATGCATATATGTGTCTGCTCATTAGCTGCTGGAGCAAAGCATCTTCAACAAAATGCTGTATACTGTGCCTTTAAACGAGACCTTTATTCAATTAGGGGAAAAAAAAAATAAAACCTCTGCATTTCTGCAAAATAAATTGCATAATGACTTTGATTTTTGTGTTCGTTATAGCATGCCTAAAAACAGGAAGGCATTTTTTATGTAACTTGCTGCCAAGGCATCATTTTAAACAACAGCCACAGCATTTTGTTTCTGCTAATGCCAGCATTAAAATGTGAGTGGTTTGGGGATCTTGTGTTCTTTTTTTTTCTCTCTTTAGTTCCGTAAGAGTATTTGTCTATGAATGGCTATCTATATAAGGCAGGTTAGCGAGCTAGCTCCTCAACAGTATTTCATTTTCTTGCTTACAGGGCTAACTTTAAAGCAAGTTTTTTCAATGCTGCAGTGACTGAAGAAGCAGTTCACTCCCATGTAACCATGAAAAGAGGGCCACAGAGCATTTTGCACCATGCATTTATTTTTTTGATTATTTTCCAAATTAGCACCATATCTCACTAAGGAACCTTGAACCACACAACCAAGATCTTCCTTTGCATGCAATTGTAGATGCATTTCATGAATAGTTTGAAACCCTTGTCAATGCATATATATATTATTTTATTTTATTTTTTTGGAAAGAAAAAAAAAAAAGAACTCTTTGTGTATGTGATCTGAAGCATGTAACCCTAAGATGTTGCATTCTAAAAATGACAAATAAAGGCCTTTCCCAAATATTTTGGTGTTCTGCAGCCTGTTTAATATGTTCTTTCCAATACACCATTTGGACCAAAATAATACTTAAAATAATATTTATGCTAATAATTGCGGGCTATGAACATTGCACTCACGTAGGAAGCAACCAGGTCAAGGCAGAGTGTTGCAGATTTTTGCACGCATAGCACTGAACCGAGCTTATTTTAACCTTGCAGGCAATAAAAGCGAAAATGGAGGAACTTAGGCCTTTGATACCAGTGTTGGAAGAGTACAAAGCCGATGCCAAATTGGTATTGCAGTTTAAAGAGGAGGTCCAGAATCTGACGTCAGTTCTAAACGAACTCCAGGAAGAGATTGGCGCCTATGACTACGAAGAGCTTCAGAACAGAGTGTCAAATCTTGAAGAAAGGCTTCGTGCATGCATGCAAAAATTAGGTAGGCTCAGAACGACATGGTGGCCCTGGCCAAACCCTATGTTAACACGTCGCCTCCGCAGAGAGATGCTAGACTGGACATCTCCCCAGGCCCGGCCTGGCTCTCAGGGATGAGCTGGCGCCGCCAGGCTTGATCCTATGTCTATTTATGCCACACGTAACGGTAATCTCGGGACTAGTCCCGCTGAGGATTACGTGCATGCCCCAAGTTACTGATGGCATAAGGGCTTCACAATGACCTGGGCATGCGGCTTCTTGCAGCGCTTGCATAAGTGCACGGGGCTCCGCGGTGAATACCCGGCCTGCTCTCAATGGTGCTTATGCAAAGCAAACACGGGGGCCCGTTTTTGCTTATACATCCATGTCCCATCTTGGTTTTTTGCTAAATAAGCCCTGCTCCCCGGCCTGGACTGTATGCACTGGAATTGCACCCTCGCGATTCCTCTGCATTTTTAAGGAATATGTGTGTGGGCTGCGACTCGGTTGCCTCCTCCTGCTGCTTGCAAAGGTGCAGGAAAGCATGGCTGGGTGAGGGGACACGTTTTGGGTGGGCTGTGACACCGGGAATGGTGCAAATGCCCCCCAGGGCATCCTGGTGGGATGGGGAATGAGGGGCCCTGCCACCCACAGCTGCGAGAAATGGCCATTTGTTGCAAAAGCCCCGGCTTGATTTAATTTCTCCTTCCATTATTGACTTTCTTGTTAAGCAATTTAGATAATCTAAACACATTAACCGCTCCGCAGTCTATTCTGGTAGCACATATGAAATTACACGCGGGAAACTTCGGGGAAGAGCAGCTCTCGCCTGGGCGCTGCGGGACTCGGGAAGGTAACGCGCTGCTCCCCTCTTCTCCATGCCCATGGAATCTGTTTTGCTTTTTTTTTCCTGGCTGTTTCAACGATGCTGCAGGCAGCCTGGCATTTTCCCTGGCATTTTACTAGCATTTGAATCCTGCCCTCAGTTATCTGGTACTTCCCTTGTTGTCATCAAGAGGAGAGCAGGTTTTTGCATAAGCCCCAAATGAGGATCTCATTTCCAATTGAGAATTTGGTGCTAATTGCCCCAGATTTGGGCTGAGGTTGCAGCGAGCGGGGCTGTTTGCTGCATCCCAAGGCTTGAAGGAACACAGGGGTGCCAGGGAGGAGGATGGCAGCAGGACCAGGGATGCAAATCGCAGCTTTGGGTGGTTCCTTAAACAAAAACATTCCTGGTTCTCCTGCCACCGCATCCCTCTGTGCACGGGGAGGAGAAAAGGCTCCCCAAGCCCTTCGTGCTGCAAACGTAGGGTCTCCTCCTGCACTGTGGGCCTCTCCCAGCACCAGCCTCATGCACATGGGCTGCAAGAGCCCATGGGCTGCATCAGAGCTGTCCATGGGATGGACGTCTGGACCATTCCTGAGCTGGCTCCTATGCAGTGTTCTGGATTCCCCAAAGCAAAGCCGTGTTTTGGTGCTGATGAGGAGCCCGGGGACCTGTTGTGCCTCTGTGGCTCACGCTGCTCTCAGTGACACGAGCAGCACTGGGTGCAGCTGGGAGCTGGTGCTGATGCCGACGTGGCAAATAGGGGATATGGAAACCTGGCTGCTTGGGTCCTCTAGCTGCGAGCAGCCCAGGTCAGTGTCTCCGGTAAGACTCTGCCCTTTGCTTGGGTTTTTCTCCCTTTTCTCACATGATATTCTCCTCTTTGTGTTGCATGACCCGGGATCCTTCCCCAGGCATTCGTGATGCCGCAGGATGAGTGTTATTCTTCCCCTCAACTGCCCATCTCTTGTTGCTGCTGGGCAGGAGCATCCTTAGCAGGCTGAGATGTGCAGGGAAAGTCATAGGGTCTGCTTGGCTGTTGGGTGCCTCCGTGGGGCTTCTTGGAGCAGGGCAACATCAGGCCAATGCAGCAGAGCAGGGAATTGTCCTATGGAGAGGCTAGTGCAGAAGCCCTGTCCTATTTTCCCCTGAAATGGACCTCAGGTCAATGCAGACAAGAGCGTTACCTCCTTGCACAGCTCTTGTAGATGGAGAAACTCCACGGAGGGCAGCAAGTTCTTGCAAGCACCTCTCCTAGAGGCACTGGCAGCACTTCCAGCAGCCCTTTGTTTATATATTTGGTTTATCTGGGTTCATTGGGGGGGTTATTTGGGCTTTTTGGAGGCTCTCTGGCCATGATCCGGCATGCAGGGAGCTTGGGTGCCCAAGGCTTTGCAGCCACCCATGGGCTCAGGGGTCTTTCCTGCTCGCGAGCGATTGACTTGTTTGCTTGGAGCAAGCAGCACAGATTGAATTTCCAATGTTGTTTCTCGCTCCAGAGCACGAAGCAGCGAAAAGGGCAGTTAATTGAGTTAAACTCGGGTAACGACTTTGCCGACACTTTGCTGGCACGAGGCGAGGGGCTGCTGGCTGCCTGCTGGGGTTTGCCTGCTCCGAGGGATGCGCTGGAGTTTTGGGGAATGTGTTTAGCTGAGGACTTGGGCTGGCAAGGGCTGCTCACTGCAGCCTGGAATAGAGCTCGGGAGCGCTCAAAGCGGGATCAAGGAGCTGCTGCAAAAGCTTGGGATGGACAGCAGAAAATAGCATGTTTATATCGAGTTTCTGACCGGTTCCCCCGTCCCCATCCTCTGGACAGGGCTGACATCCACCGTGCAGCAGCATTTCCTTTAAACAAGGGCCCTTTTGGCTTTCCTGGGTGTGTGGATGGATCGATATGGAAGCACTTCTGGCCGCCGAGCTGTGTGTGTGCAGTGGGGCAATCAGTAACATCTGCTATTGCATTTGCATTCTTCAGGAGCACTGTTTGGGTAGGGATTTTAAGATTCCCATTAGTGTTCCCAAGAGAAGTCCGGGAGGATGGGAGAGGATGAACCCCCCTGATCCCCAGGGCATTCTCGGCACAGCCAGGCTCACGTTGGCCGGTGGCACGAGCTTTCCTTGACTCCTGCAGCACCAATATGTGCAACTGCTCCATGGGACCAAGCCACAAATCCCCTAAAAAATCCCGCAATTCTGGGGTAAAGAGTAAAGATGTCTGCCCCTTCTCTTGTCCTAGGTGCATTTCCATTAGCACCTGCTCTGGTGCAAAGGATGTGGGCGCAGGGAGGGAGGACTTGGACCTGGATTTCATGGAAAGCTCCGGCAGGGAAAGCCCTAGGGCAGCACCAGCCCAGCCGGCACCGCGGGATCGGGTCGGACTGGCTGGGTCAGCAGCCACGTTGCTCCCACGCTGCTCAACATCCCGTGTGGATCTTGGGAGAAATAGGGAGCAGAGGGAGCTCTCACTGCAAGGGGCTGAAGGGAAGAGCCTCTTCTCCAGGTGGAAAATTCCCTGCACAGCCAGAGGAGCAGGGGGGATGCTGTGCAGGAGGCTGCTGGTGGGTCAGCCCATGGGATCTCTCGGGAAGAGGCTGTTTTTTGTGCATTTTCCAGGAAATAGGGATGCACGGACACTGGTGGGTCACAGTTGCAGGGAGCTGGATAGAGCTGGGAAAACTGGAATGCAGCAGCTTGTGTGTGTGTCCAGAGAGCGGCTGTTCCCGAGCTGCCTCCTGTGTCCCGGACACCGTCGCTCTCATCATCCCTGGGCTCCTTGAAACGCTCGCACTATTTCAGCATCAAAAACAGCGCTCAAAGGAAAAGCAGCTCCCAAATGCAGCATCTCCACAATGCCCATCTAGGGGAATAGGGCCAAAAAAGCACCTTGGCTGCATAGGAGCAGCCCCCGTGTTCCCAGGGAATGGGAATGTGCCTATGGCTCTGCGTGCATGAGACAGCTCCCCCTGCCCTCCACAGCTGCCGGGCTTTTTTTTATCTCTTTTTCTTCTTTTTTTCTCTTTAATCAATGAGTTTTGATACAACCTTTCTCTCCAGGGAAATAGAAGAGATGAAGTGACAGAAATGTAGGGCTGTGATAATGGCAGGCAGCACGTGGCAGATCCGTGAGGAGCCTGGTGGTCCCGTGACTGAGTCAATATTGGGAATATCTCTTTCCCTTGAATATCCATGACAAGAAGGGCATTTGAGGAGCAGCCTGTCCTGAGCTGGCAGAAGCTGGCACAGCTCCCTGTGCATCTCGGGGGAGACTTGAGGAAAACCTGCAGACCCTGAGCCCACAGTGTCCCCCTGAGCCGCCGAGCCGGGCGATGCTGCTCTAGGACCTGCTCTGCATGGAGCACGTTGGGTTTTATGACGGCTCCTATAGCGAGAGAACACGCGATGCAAGCGCCAGCTCCTGCGTCGTGCTCCGTCCCTTCCCCTGTCCTTCCGTGCTATTGGAAGTGATATTGGAAATGATGATATTTCCACAGCTGGCATTGCCGATGCACCCCCAAATCCAGAGTTTGAGCTCTATGGGATGAGCTAAGCGCGTTTCCGTATCAGACACTTGGAGCCGTTTGGGTGCAGGATCACATTCCTGGCTGGGTGATGCTGGTGTCCCCGCAGCAGCTCCTGGGTGCCCCGAGCACCCACTGCAGCAGGTCCCGCTTGCTCAGCCCTTGCAAGGGCCAAAGCCTGTGGATGCATCCGGAGGCTTTGGATGCACCTTCTGCATCCGTGCCCTTCTCCTGGGCTCAGTGCCCTCTCCAGACGGATGGGAAGAGAGGTGACCAATGCATTAGCATCTCTTAAGCATTCAAATATGCCATAAAGTAGAAAAGGTGGCTATTCGAAGCCCAGAGCTGCTCTTTGTGAGGGAAAGCTTTCTAGTGTACATCATTTCCCTTTTTTCCCCCCTCCTTTGCATAACCTGTAACAACTGCAGGTTTCCAGCAGGGCTGGAACAGACACGTCCGTCTTTATCTGGGCTGCCCCCGCTCTGTTTTTGCAGCAAGGAGCAGAGCTATTGAGCTAATTTCTCCACCTGGCTGCTTGACCCTGCCTAGCTCCTCTTGTTGCCCGTTCCACCTCAGAAACCACGCGGCTGTTGGCAGCGAAGTCGGTTTTATTGGGGGCAGCGCGATAAGGAGGGTCATTAGGAAGAGGAATGAAGCAACTAGAAGCATGTGATGGTCGTTCCTGGCCTAATTGCCTCTAATGAGATAAAAGCAGAGCTTGCTAGGGGCAGCCTTATGGTTTCAATGCTGGTGCCACTTGGCCCAGTGATGGAATTGGGCAGGTTGGGCCTCCCTGGGGACGTGTTGGTTAATGGGATGCTCACCCTACGCTCCTTATTTTCCAGCTTGCGGCAAGCTGACCGGGATAAGCGATCCCATCACTATCAAAACCTCCGGGTCCAGGTTCGGATCATGGATGACGGATCCTCTTGCCCCAGAGGGAGAAAACAAGGTAAGAGTGCGGCGGCTTCCTCTCCCTGCTGCCCTTCCAGGTCGTGGCTGGGACCATTGCAGACTCCTTAAATCCTTGGAAATATCCACACGAGTTCTGCATCCCCAGCATTCCCAACACGGGTTTCTCCTCCATGTCTGTATTTTTCCGGCTCCTGGGAGCCATCGCACGTGCACGAGGGATTTGCGGCCAAGCACAAGTCTGTGTTGCTGCTGTTCTGCTGCCAGCGCCTCCCCTAATGTCATTTGACTCCATTTGTCCTCCCTCCTCCACCGCTGTTGTTGTGAAGAATTAACTGACTGCAGCCAGCCAGAGATTTGTTTTGCTTTGTTTGGGTCTCTTTTTTGCTATTCAGACCATTCAATTTTGATCCCAGGGAGGTAGGAGGCCAATAACTGGCTGGAAATCAATCCAGGCTTCCCGTGACTGATGGAATGGAAAATATCTTGGGTGTTTGCTGAGGATTTGCAGGCAGAAAAACAAAACACAAATTGCAGACCTTGGCTGCATGGAAACTCCCTCCTGCGTGAAGCAGCCTCTCTGTTTTAAGATCTTGCCCTGAGATCGGTTTTCCAGAGCCAGGGAAGGGAGCGGGATGCTCTGGAGGAGCTGCCCTTCGCGCCTGCTGGTGCAGATCCTGCTCTGGGAGCTCCGTGCAGATCCTTGCTCCTGGTGCAGATCCTTGCTCCAAACGTGGGCGATGGGGAGCTGGGCAGATGGTCCACGGTGCTGTCTCTGCAGCTCTGCTTCCTTGCTGGAGCCTGGCAGGAACGCGCGTGGGAAGCCGGGAGAGGAGCAGGATCTGCGGAGACGGAGCTCGCTGCCATGCCAGCGGCTCGGGAAGTGCCGGGAGATGCTGCTGGGGGCTGGGAGTCCTGCTTGCAGATAAGACCTTCCTACTGGGATGAGAACAGCGAGGAGAATTGAAATCCTTGGCTTCCAAGCTGGAGTTGGAGATCTGGAGACAGGCTCCGCGATGCCCCATTTACTGCTTCCGTAGCCTGTAATGCTACAAATTACCTGCATAAACCATGCGGGTTTAATCACTTGGTCCAGTGGAGACAGGTTCCCAATACAGCCCCTCTCTGCTTTATAATTACAGAGACAAAGCCGTTTTCCCTAGGATATAGCTCAAGCTTCACAGGAGCTGTGTAGCTAACAAAAATCTACTCTGCGTTTTACTAGAAACAGGCAATTAGATGATTTCAGCCGCTACCTGGCAGAGCGTGGAGATGGGCAGAAGTGGGGCACTTTGTCACATGCAGGCTCTGTCACCAAGCTGGAGGTGTTGGGTGGCTCCGGAGGTCTCTTGTTTCTACTGAGAAATTGGGGAGCGCGACGGGCAGGAGGATCCACATGGGCAGGAGGATCCGGGGGCAGGAGGATCCATATGGGCAGGGGATGCTCGGGATGCTCCCCTGCATCCCGCACCTCCAGTGTCACCAGGAGCACGGGCTCCTCTCTGGCCTTCTCTTTGCATCTCTAAACCTCTAGCGTGTGCACTGAGTTGCTTAATCCTTTAATACCCCGTAATGACATGGGAGCAGCACAGAGGCAATTGGTTTGCAGAGCTTTTATTCTATTGTTTTTGTTTTTCCTTGTCGTTTCCCAAGCCGGCGCTCCTGAACACAGGTTTTGCATTAGCGGCAGCATGTTCTCCAGCACCGCGTGTGCCTGGGAAGCCCTGCTGGGCTGCAGGCTCTTTCTGCCCTGGGCTCAGCAGCATCATGGCCTTTTTTCTGCTACATTTGCTGCCATCCTCAACCATACAATGGAAGTAAAAGACTGGAGCATCCTGGCACAGGTTCCTCTGCAGGTCTGACATCCCCTATAATGTTCTGCAGACCTTATTTGGCCCTTCCAATACATTGAGCCAACTGCAGTGCCCACACCATGGACAGAGACTGCTCTGCTCTTCTGGTGGGCCCCCAGAAATAGCACTATTGCAGAGATCATTTGATCAGATTTTGCAATAAAGAAATTAGCACAAAGGCATTAGCCAAATGTTTCGTCTTGCTGTTTCCTTCTAGATGCAACCTTGAATTGGTTGTTAAATAGCTAAAACTTTTATTTTCTTACGAAGTTTAGGACATGTCCCTGGAGAACTGGTATTTACATGAGCATCCAAACTATTTCTCCCACCTAGTAATATTGAGATTTTGATGTTTTTGTCTCATATAGAGCGGCCTAGTTTAAGTTTTTGGTGCAGAAGTGTGTGGTTTTTAAACCAATATGGACTTTGCCCAAATTTCCTTGACAATGAGCGATTGCATTCGTGTGGATGCCAAACTGATGGAATTCTGCATAGCGGAGGATGTAATTTAGTAAGTGCTGCCATGACGGGGCTTACAGGAAGGAAAAGCAGCAGCAATGTAATATTCTGGCTTTATCTAGCTGGAGACAATGTTAATTGTCCTTCAGGAGGACAATTTTGGAGTACAACGTGGAAAACACAGCGCATCCAGGGAACAGCTGAAGTTCCTGAGGAGACACCGGTTTACCCACCTGGGACCATTCGGATTGCAGGTGACTTCTTAGCTGTTCTAACCCCATGTGTTTCTGTTGCTCGCTTAGGTCTGGTACATGGACAGCTACCACAACAACCGCTTTGTCCGCGAGTACAAATCCATGGCAGACTTCATGAATACTGACAATTTTACCTCCCACCGTCTCCCTCACCCTTGGTCGGGCACCGGCCAAGTGGTCTACAACGGCTCCATCTACTTCAACAAATACCAAAGCCACATCATTATCAGGTTTGACTTGAAAACAGAGACCATTCTCAAGACCCGCAGCCTGGATTATGCCGGCTACAACAACATGTACCACTACGCCTGGGGCGGCCACTCGGACATCGACCTCATGGTGGACGAGAACGGCCTGTGGGCCGTCTACGCCACCAACCAGAACGCGGGCAACATCGTCATCAGCAAGCTGGACCCCAACACACTGCAGAGCCTCCAGACCTGGAACACCAGCTACCCGAAACGCAGCGCCGGGGAGGCCTTCATCATCTGCGGCACGCTCTACGTCACCAACGGCTACTCGGGAGGCACCAAGGTGCACTACGCCTACCAGACCAACGCCTCCACCTACGAGTACATCGACATCCCCTTCCAGAACAAGTACTCGCACATCTCCATGTTGGACTACAACCCCAAGGATCGGGCCCTCTATGCCTGGAACAACGGGCACCAAATACTTTACAACGTCACCCTCTTCCATGTCATCAGGTCCGACGAGTTGTAGTCCCTCCTTGGTTAGAAACTCATGTAGGGAAAGGGAAAAAACAAGAGGAGAAAAGGGAGAAAGGAATGAAATGCAGATACTAATGTCAAGGAAATACATTTTAAGTACATTAAACAGCTGCCAAAATTAAGACCAACGTCATGGAGGATTATTCAGCATAAACCTGACAGCTCAGCATTACCTCTCCATTTCTAGAAGTCTGGCCCTGTGTTATAGACTTGAGAATAACGATGTACTTGCAGCTGGAACTGCACTTAAAGAACCACTTAGGTTTGGGGTTTTGTTTGGGTTTTTGTTCCACTAGCAAATCTAGAGTACATACTAAAGAAGTAAGGCAATGACTGTTGGAAGTTTATCTTTGGGAGGCTCGCTCTCCTCCGCGTGTGGGTTGCATGGACATTTCCTGACACCGTGGTCAGCCGTGGTGGGTGTGTGATTTGTATTTCTAAGCCGAAAAAAGCTGGCCCGTGAGGAGCACTCGCTGTCTGAATAAGCCCTATCACAGGTTAGTTTTTCTGGCATTCCATAGCAGCTACTGTCTCTCAACTGTGTTTTTGTCACTTAGATTAACTGTGCTGAGACCCGAAGTAGCTCATGGATCTGTGTCTTAGTAACTATTAAACACGATGGTTTAAGTATGTATTATGAACAAGTTGTTGTACCCATATTGTTTGAACTTATGTATTCAGCAAATATATTGTATAATGTATGTCTGTTATTTACCAGAGGTGGCAAAACTTTGTATGTCCAGTTTATGCAATGAATGTTGTAAATGCAATGATGTAGTTTGGATTAATAAATGATGGTTCTGTTTCTAAAAAGAAAAAAGGTCAGTGTTCACCCTTATACACAGCTAACCGATTTCATGTTGATAATAACAAGAATATTCTCTTACTGTTATAATATCTACATAGCGTTATGGTGGTTGGAAATAGCTTCTGTGGAAAGTCTGTGGCATCAGATCCCCCTGGGAAGCCCTGTTTATGGAAGTGTGAAGGTAATTCTTTTTTTTTTAAGAGGAAAACTTTGTACTATCCACAGTTATCTAACGAACAATAAAAATATTAGGAGACTTCCCGGTTTTGCTTATTGTTTCTTGTGTGTTTGAGCAACTGTTTAGAGAAGGGACAGAGAATAACAGGTATTCTCGTGGGTTTTTTTTTGGTAATTTCTGAGCATTTGGTGCAGTGTGGTATGGGGAGATGACAGCATTTAAAGTCAGTGTTGCAAAGGAGCAAAAAGGTGTCTATGGTGTGTGTTAGGTTTGGAGATATTGTGCCTTGGACTGTCTGATGGATCGTTTTCCTTCTTGGTTGCTTAGACTGCTTTTCAGCATGATTTTACGGGAGTGTTAGAGTGGTAAAGATGTTCTATTTATTGTGTCTGTGCTGTAAAGCTCATTATAATGAGTAATTGTTGCTCTTTGGGCCTGAGCACTCAATGCGGTCGAGAGCGTCTTGTTCTTGCCAAAGCGAAGACCTCGTAGCGTTGCAGAGTGCTGCAGTACAACAGCCCTTTCCTTGAGCACGAGTGTTTTTCCAGCTGGATGCTCCTCAAGCTCTTAATATGTGGGGACTTAAGGTGCTGGGAGCTTTCATGCTCTTTTGAACAGCTCCGTGACATCTGCCCCTGGCTTCAATAGACCCCGTTGCTTCCTTTCCGAAGAAGGAAGGGAGCGAATGTGCCTAGCACCACTGCAGGTGAAGTCGTTGCAGCTACGTGGTGGGTGATCACTTGTGTTCTGTGAGGTTTAGCTCTCCAACTCGACAGCCTGCTGTACCAGGGCTCTTGGAAAGAGAGGAGCTCATGAATTTGAGGAAAGCGAATGTATGCGGTTGGTGACTTCTGCAAAAGGCACATATGGATTTCAATTTCCTGGCCTTAGCCAAAGAGCCCAGCTTGTCTCTTCAGCAGGAGGAGAGGCCGGGGGGAGAATTCCATCTTCTGTGGGTTCCAAGAGTTAGATTAAACCGTGAGCAATGCATGGTCCTCCATGTGCAGATGTTGGAGCCGGTTGCACGGTTTGCGGCACTGTCTTGTGTCAGCACTGCTCTTCTTGCTGAACTGTTGGCTGTGACCAGAATGGGGACAGCTCTCCGAGGACTCCTCTCTGTGCTACACACCGTATTTCTAGTGCACTGGGCTGCCAGCTTTGTGGAGATCTTCAATCCAGAGCAGTGGTTTTCCTTCCAAGAAGCTAAAAACAGGAATACAGAACCGTGGTGTAATTGGCAGCCGTGCTGATTTTCAATGCACTAGAGAAATCTGGGAAGCCAAAAGCCTTTAAGGCACCTGCAGTCATTTCTATTTAACTAATGCATTTCTTCAGCACAAACCCATTTCAGAGTGCAGTGCTCTTAAAAGATTTAAAGCTGGATGCAGCGGCCTCTGAAATCAATGGGAAGGGCATGAGTGCCTGCAAAAGAGGCTGGGGCAGATCTATGCATGGATTGGGAGAGAGATGCTTCCCTTTTCCACTGTCATTGCTTAGCTTTGTATCACAGCTGTTACCAGATGTTCTGCTCTTCTTGTAGGTCCCAGCAGCTGTGGAATCCACGTGGCTTTTACATGTTCTTCTCCCTGCTTACAAGCCAAGGAGCTACGCTGATCACCAGCAGGTCATTCTTTAGCATTTCTGTAGATATTCAAAGGTTACCTGAGCTGCTCTGGGCAGTTTTGGGGGGATATATGTGGTTACTCCAGGTATACCCATATACATGGGCAGGTACCATCAGCATAACCGTGTCCTGGCCAGGCAGGTGGGCACTGTCATGTCTCTGTGGGCACCCAAGGAATGCTTGCTTCAAAACATTGATCTGCAGAAATAAATCAGGTTACAAAAAGGCAAAATGATGCTGTTTGCTTTAGGGCAAGGCAGAGCCACGTTTGGATCCTAATTTTCCTAGTGCAATCCATTCAGTGCAAAACTCGACAGCGCAAAATGTCCTTGAAGCACAGCAAAGATGGAACAGCTTTCCCACAACATGTACCCAAAGTTAATGAGATGAAAAACCCGCTTTAAGGGCCTGTGCCTTTGTCCTATTTGCCTGTAGTGCAATATTCTATAAATGGATGCCATATGGTCATATAGTTAATGGTAGGTATTACTTTTCAGGTGGATGAGCCATTCAAAGACAAGTAAGTCCCAGAGGATTGCTGTGTAGAGCTGGTGCCTTAATTACCTGGGGCATGAGGCTTGCTGGTCCAAGCTCCCTCATGGAAAAGAGTGACTTCCATCAGGGAAACATCTGACCATGCTTCACGTGTTTATGCGTTGTTAATATTTTACAAGGGATTCATTTAGAAGCGCTTTACTAGCTCTTCGTGAGGGCTCCAGTTTGCTGCCAGGAGGACTTGTTGTGCTCAGAGGACACCACGGTGTTGAGGTTCTGCTCTCAGCTGCACTAGCCCTGCTGAGTGCTGGGGTAGCTGAGCACATAACTAAACAGCCTTCAAGTTACCTGTCATGATGTTGCTTCTCTTTGTGCTTTGAATCAGATGAACTGATGCTCTCCAGCTGCATCATAACTGCTGGGGATGAGCAAGGTATGCGCTGGTTGACCAATGAGGTTTGTTTTCATCCCTGAACTTCCCCGAACTTTGCTGTCTTCCAATCAATCTTCTTCCCAAGTCATAATACTTCTCTCAGAGGCTCTCTGCTTCAGCTTTGGGGCATGGGATGGCACAAATGTAGCTTATCTGCATCCTAGACCAGACTTAGTTTGCATCTGACCAACGTAGACATTAAGCAAAAGAGCTCTCTGCACCTCTAAAGAAAGAGTATCAGGATATTGGTGTGGTTCTTAGGCCATGTTGGGCAGCGTGCAACTGGTTTGTTTGGCTTTCGGGGCCAGGAGAGCCTGGTTTGTAGGGCTGGTGTGTGGAGACTGGAGCAATTTCCTTCCCCAGCAGCGGCAATGCCCATGGGGAGCAGCAGTGGACTGTGAAATGCGACTTAGAGCTGTGATAGCAATTGCACCAAGTGTCCCATTGAATTAAATGAAGCTCAACGCAGCACCTGGCCTGCAATCCAGGCAGGAACACCGAGACTGCTGCCTCGCGTCATCCCAATACCGAAAGCTCAAAATTTTCCTTTCTTTCCTCCTGTTACTTCTATGACCTTCATTAGTTCTGCAAGCACTGAATGCAGAGCCCATATGGAGTTAGATATCATAAAAAAATGAATCCGGGCCCCTTAATTAGCTCCTCATTATCTGAGAGCTCCATACTGAAACATTAAGATGTTGCAGAGCAATTTGTTGAGTTTCCAATTAAAACTTTCTGGAATTGTTGAGCCTTTTAATACTTTGTGTTTACAAATTACCTTGGACCTGGACCAATGCACACATTTCCTTCACTGGGGAAATATAGCTGAGGAGCCTATAGTTATTAATATAAAATCCTCGGTTTTAATAAAGTCATAAACTATGTCAATGAGGCTGCTTTTTTTTATATATCTGACACAATAGAGACGAGTCTGAATGAGTGCACAAGAGTAAGAATCATTAAGAGGGCAATTACAGCCTGATTTCTTAATAACTCCAATTTTACAGCACTGTAAAAACAAATGCACACATCCCTCTTTATCCCAATTTAGCCTGGGTGCATTCCTGCCAAATGACGCTAGGTGCCAAGACCCTGCGTGTTCTCAGGAGGCAGCAGGAGCAGGAAGGCAGCAGGATCAGGTCCTTCATGATTAAATAACAGGCAGATGGGGACAGGCTCCAGTCCCTGTACTGCACAGGGATCATCATAGGATGCCACATTCCTCCCGGGAAGCAGCTTTGGAGCTCGGCAGCGCTGCAAGGAGGTGACAAACGTCACCTCTTGGAAGCCACGTGCTTTTGTTCTCAGCCTGCGCCGGGGACTTTGGATAATGCAGCACTTAACGTTCCTTGGGATGTTGTAAAGCCACGAGCTGATCTGTATTGAACATGTCGTTTGTATTCCCACGCTGGGGTTTTTTTTAAGTAAATCTGTCAAATAAGACCAAAAAAGAAAGAATGAAGAGAGGGAAGCAAAGGAGGGATTACATAAGGAATTCGCTGCACATTGTCCATGGCTACTTGGGCACCAGCAGCTTTGTGACCTTGCTGTCCTCCAAGAGCAGGTGATAAAGAAAGAAAAATAGCTTTGGAAGTGAGAGCAGCATCTGGGATCGTAGGGCTGATGTCCTAGCAAGGGGGTTGAGCTGCTTTGATGCCGTGTTCATCCACAGGCTGCTTCTCCCCTTGCCCATCACCATCCTCCCAGTTCTGGAGCTGCTTTGCAGTGAATCTGTTCCCTCTCAAGAGGAAAGAGCTGGGTGCCTTTTCCAGGATGAATGGTCCATGCTGCTCCATGCTCCCTCCTCCTGGATGAGCTTTCTGAGTGCCAGTTCCCAAGAAGAGGTTTGTACCCCGGGATCATCATCAGGAGCAGCAAGGTGGGTCTATTCCCAATGCGCATCTCCAGCCCCCAGCACCACAGGGAGGGCACCTTGGGGAGAGAAAACATAAATCTGTGGTAATTTAGCATTTACCAGTCATTTTGCACCAGGGCACTGTCGCTTTGAATGAATGTTAAAGCCTTTTCTCTCCATGGACCAAGCAGGCTCTTCTCCCCATCCAATGGGCCATGGTGCCCTAATAAAGTAGATACCTGTGGCTACAAAGAGTCACTCGGAGGGGCTGACATTAACTCGGGGGTCCCTGTTGGAGGAAGGTGTTCAATTAAGGTTTTATTGCAGTTCTGCAGTGTGAAGCCACGAGGGTGAGTCTATAGTTGTGCTGGGATTTTTAATGAGAGGCTGAGTGCTAATTTGCCACAAGTCCTGAGCACGAGTCCAGGGTGGACAGCTTAGGAGCTCGGGTCATGGGAAGCGCCTGGTAGCACCGAGTCCTTGGACTTGCCTTTAATAGGGGTTAAATCTGAGAGGGTTTTAGTCCTTCTTTCCTCTTTTTGTAATACCTAATCTAACACAGGGACATATTGCAGCCGGGTAATGTAACTGCAGCGAGCTCCTGTTCTTGGCAGCCTTGGATTAGTCATTCTCCTAGGTCAGATCCCGAATCCTCTGCTCAGCTTTCACCATGGCAGAGTCCCAGGTGCAGACGAGGCTTCGGTCAGAATATATAAGCACAGGATTAGTCTCGGTGTTTGGCTTTATGTAAGCCAGAGAGGTGACTCTGTCTTTAAAATGCCTCAGACGCCGTCTGCTCCGCGGGCGAGAAAGAAGCCGCCTCTCCTTGTGATCCGTGTCCTCCCGCTGCCATCAATCCGTGGCTCCCGGTGAAGCTGCAGCCGCCGTTCCTTCCCGTCCAAGCGCTCCGAGGGCACCATTCCCCTTAAAAACGTGACAGGCTGTGGGTATCCAGCTCCATTTGTGCCCTGGTCCTGCCCCACGTCGAAGGGCTCCCACCTCCGCGCTGTGCTGCAGATAGGTCAGGGCTTTGGTCTCCTCTGCAGCCCTTCAAAAACCCATGGGTGCCCATGAGGGAAAGTCCTTTTCATCAGATTTTGGAAACCCCAGGGTTTCTGTACAAGAATATCCCAAATTTCTGTAGAAATGCCCATGTTGGTGGCTAATTGCACTGCTCCCATCCAGATTCCTGCAGCATGTCACCACCTGAGCCATAGCCCCACACCTGAGCCATAGCACTTGCTCTCAAAAATCTCACTAAAACAGCAGTTTTGACAGGAAAAAATCCGAGAGACTTTTAATTACCAGCTGACATTACTGGGTTATAAAAGCAGGAGCAAATAGGCCGGCCAGATGTCACCTGTCCCCAGACTCCAGACCAGGGCATCCTCTGAGCTCGGCTCTGGTAGCCAGGACACGAGCAGGGATGGAGAGCTGTGAAATGTTCCAGGCTTTGGGATAAAAATAGCCTGCAGTTCAAGCAGATGGGATAAAACCTGCACGAGAGCAATCAATCCTCATGCACCGGGTGCGGGATGATTGTCAGCTAGGGGGCAGGAGGAAGCTCATCCTGGGGACCATGCTGTCTAATGGGCTGCGTTAGGAGTTTTAATGCTTTCCTGCTGGAAACATGCAGCAGGAGCAACTGCTGGAATGGGGCTGGTGCTGCAGGAACCGGTTTGATGGCTTTGCTCTAATGCATTTTGCTTTTTTAGTATTAAATGTAGTGTTGAGGTTGCAGTTTGCTTCTGCTAAATCAATGCCCTAATTACTTTATTATGTCAAATACCTGTAGTGTGATGTTTTGGGGAATCCTGGGAGACTTCCAAAACTGTTGGGCTAGAAAATTCCCCTCTCTCTGCTCCCTTTCTCCATAGGATCTTGGGCAGCCACCTGGCCTGGGATGCAGCCCTTGTGTGGAGCTGAATTACATTGGGATATCTCAAATCCCAATGGAAGACAAAGCCAAAACAAGTGCATCCATCCCCAGCTTCATCCCCAGGGATCCGCCAAGGAGCAGGAGGTGCTGGGGAGCTGAGGGAGAAGAAGAAGAGCCCCCGGGAACTTGGCTCATCCCATCCCATAGCAACAAGCCTGTGCAACAGGAGCGTGTTTGCAGCGGAGCCCTAAAAAAGGACCTGTTAAAATAAACACTGGCGTATCTCACACCTCCCTCTTCCCTGATGGATGCTCTCTGGAAGCACATGTGGACCCAGCAGAGAAGGAAAACGGCAATGAAGGGGAAGATTAGAGGTACTCTAATTAGAGCGCCGAAATTAATCCTCTGTTGTCTTTCCCTATCTAATATGTTTAATCATTACGGCACCTATGTTGTTCGCTGATGAATCCAGGCGTCTCTTGCAGAGCAGCTGGTCATATTATTCGCTTGCTTAATGACAGCAGAAATCCAGGGTTTTCCAGTGGAGCGGGTGCTCCGTGTGCACACAGCATCTTGCATGCACATGCTTTGCTCACATCCAACCCTTGCACTTCCAGCATGCACGGATAATTAATTTTAAACTTACAATCACACTTGTATTTGCTTCCTTTCCCCCTATTGTGTTTTGTGGGGGTTGTTTGTTTGTTGGTTTTGGGTTTGCATGGGAATAGAGCAAAACACCACATGTCACTGTCATTGCAGGGGGGCTGAAAGTGTGACGAGATTAGAGATCAGGGCAATAATGAGACAGTTTATCTTCCCTACACATATAGCGCTGGTTGAACCATGGGGAAATACAAAAAAAAGCTTCAATAAATCACATTGTCTCTGCCATGGAAGTAATAACATCAGCAACCTCAGGTAGAGCAAAAAGGTTGTTCCAACAGCAGCTCCCCAGGCATCCCGGCTGCGGGTGATGCAATGATCCTGCCAAAGGTGCAAATCCCGGGAAGCAGATTCCACATGCAAAGCAGCCCAGGAAGCATCACACACCCCGGGCTGGTCCAGAGCAGGGTGGATTGTCCCTTTTCGCACCCCAAGGCCAGCACATCCCAGCGGGTGTGACAACAACCCAGGTGGGAGCTGCAGCCGGATCCTCCAGCGTGGCAGCTCCGGCTCCTCTTGCATAATCCCGGGCTGGAGAAAAGCGACGAGAAGCAGCTTCCCACTCACGTATCCAAGCGCCTGCAAGCCGCTCCGTGCCCTGGTTGAGCACAGGATTGCGAGGAGGCCCTAAATAGGGAGCAATCAAATAATGCTGCAGCCCACTCCCATCTGCCGGCACACAACCATGCCCAAATGGAAGCGCGGGAGCCGGCAGGAATAGCGGCATCCTGCGCTGCATCCCGCATCCCATAGCAGTGGCTGGGCAGGGATTCGGAGTTGCCGGCACCTCTTGTGATGGGGAGGAACCTGCTGCTTGCAGGGGAACGTGTGACATTAAGACAAGTGGCTGGGAGAGCCCTGGGTTTGCTTTGGAGAGGGGTATTGGCAATGCTGCAATCAAAATGAAGGAAAATGGAGCAATGTACAGGGGAAAATGTGCAAAACTCTGGAATTTCAGCATTCGTCACATCGTATAGAATGTGCAGGCATCCCTTTTATAGGAATCCTCCTCCTGAAAATAATCAATTTGAAAAAAATTACAAAGAAAGCTTAGAAATCAGTGCCCCTTCACACAGCAGCTTCCAAATCTGTTCTGCCATGGTGCCCTATGGAAGCTCTTCCCCATATATATATAAGGATCCAGCCCAGGGGGATTTATTCTTTTAGGCTTCAATACTGGGACTGAAAGGCTGGAGCAACCCCAGTGCGCCGGGAGGATTTGGAGTTTGGGGCCATATGTTCATGTAGCTGCATGCGGAACGGGGAGGAAATCACTCTCCTTGGGAATAATCAGTAAAGGCAGGAAAAAAAAAAAAAGAAAAGGTTAATCACAAGAATCCCTTTCATCTGCTTCCCCCGGCTCTCCCGCCTGGCAGGTGGGAACAACATAAGCTCCAGCTGATGCATGGAGCCTCCTTGGGATGGGAGCAGCTCTGGCGCTGAGGCTGGGCCTGGAGGTGGGTGAACTGGTCCCCATGGCACTGGCCATGCTGGTTCATCTGGTGGCGCCTCGGAGCAGGAGAGCATCTCGGGAAGCTGCAAATCCCTGCACGAGGTGCAGCCTTGGCAGTGAGGAATGGCCTGGAACAGCTCCAGCAAGTTCCATGAGCTCTTGCTTCTCTCCTGCGGGACTTCATCTCGCCCTGGGGCATTTAGAAAATATCAAAGAATGGGCTCTGTGCTTTTTTCCTGTTGCAACATTAATTGTTACATGAAAACTGGATAATTTTCTCTTTCCTTGCAGTTTGCCTTGGGTGCATGAGGTCTTTGATAACCCACCAGCGCTCATTGCATTGGGCTCTGTTTTCCCCTTTGCCAAGGGGACCGTGGGGTTAATGCCCCTTTTTCTCCTACCTTCAGCCTTTGAAGGGGATGAAGCAACGCAATGCAACAAAATACAGCAAAGAAGTCCAAAGCAGCCAACACGTAATTGGCTTCCACTGCTTCTATTGCCTCCAGGCTACAGCACTGAGGGCAGAGCGAGAGGCTCCGTGTTTTCATTAAGCCTCCTTGAGTGGATTTTGCATTTCCCTGGGATAGGGGTCGTGAGGAATGATGCACCTGAACCAGCCCTGGGCCTGGGGCTATTTGCTCTGCCAAGTGCCATGGCTGGTCCATCTCAGCCCCAGCCTAGTCCTGGCTAGAGAAAGCAGGTAGTTTTCCCAACCAGAGCCTGTTCCCTATGGAAGTTTCTCCCTACCATAAAACTACCAGCTATTTTTTCAATTGGAATTTTCCTTCTCCAGTTCAAGCTCTCGGTGTCAGCATCCAAAGCGCGGCTTCCGCTTGGCACCCTGAAGCATCCATCCAATTTACTTCTCTGGCATAACAAGGCTTATAAATTACTGCCTTGGCAAGGAGCTTTGGGAATTTGTCAGGGAAGAAATCCCTTGGCTTCACTCTGCACACTGGGCTGATGAGGGCATCTGCGGTGCCATCTCTGTGCCGAGATTAATGTCAGGCCACACTGAAATAACCATGGTGGGAAGAGTTATTTCCTGCCTTGGTCCTTCCCACTGGGAAGACCAGGTTGGTCCCACTCTGCTGCCCAGGGAAGCCCTCTGGAAAGGGGGAAGTGATGTGGGAGTGGGTGAGCAGGGAGAATGGAGAAACTCTGATGTCTGGTCCTAGTGGGATGCAACAAACTGATGCAACAGGCACCAAAGCACCGAGCTTTGCGTGATGCCCAAGCAGGGCAAGGACAATGCTCATCGCTGTGTTGTGAGACCATCGCTGGCTCTGTTCGCCCTCATCCCTGTTCTCTGCCAAGGGACAAGGCACGAGGAGGCACCTTCCAAGAAGCCCCTTGTCCCAAAGGCAGCATCTTGGGAAGCAGGTCTCTAATATCCCCTTATTAAATCACAACAGCATTTCCTGCCCAGAAAATACACATCTGGGTGTATTTTTGAGACAGCAAAGCACTAACCATCTCGAGTGGTTTTACTGATTAAAAAAAAAGGAAGATCTTAAAGTTCTGGTGCTGAGCACAAGCAATAATAACGCAGCCCTCCGGCTGCTCCGAACCGGGGTCTGTGAGATGAGAATTAAGCCACAGTTCCCATGGGCAGGAGCCTCCACCGTCCCCATCCTGGAGGCTCCTGCCTCGTAGAACCAGCCGGGTTTTGGATGCACCTTCCTGCATCGCCTCCGTTTGATAAGGTCAGATCCACCTTGAGGACAGGTGCTCTCTGCTCTCTGCTTTGGCTTCTCCTCTTCTGGATCCAGCAGCAATGACCTTTAACGGGCACCTAGTTCAAGGTGGCCGAGAAATGCACATTTACTCCCCAAAGCAATTTGATGTCTTGGGCTCCAAATGCCAGCTGCTCCCGGGAGCCATCAGAGGGGTTCGGGGCTCTTGGATTTTTCCACTGAAAACAAAGGTAAGTGTAACAGAGCCTGTTAAATTCCAGGAGGAACTTCCCTTTCCCAAACCGAGCTTGGTTGCTGGTGCAAACCATGCCCGGCGGCCTGGGCACAGGTCAGCAGCAGCCTCCCCTATGGGGGAGGAACCAGATTAGGGAACCAGAGGCTGGAAAAATGCTGCACTGACCCATTTTCCCCCGGATGATGGATATGGGGATTGGTAAAAGCTCCATAGCAACTGGATGTGCTCGGCTTAATTATTAAATCCCCATGGTGCTCCTTTGCAAAGATAAATGCATCCAGGAGATTTTCACCTTTTGCAGCCATTAAGAAGTCCTCTATATTTAGAAGGTCCCATTCCAATTCACGGCGCGTCCCAAGGAAGGACAGGGATATGGATCGGATTGGAGCCCGGGTGTCCCTGCGTGCCCCTTGGGCTCTCACCCAGGCAAAAAGGCTGGTGGAAAACCAGCATTTCCCACCATTTTGCCCCGGCGCAAATAATAAAGCCAAGGCTTTACTGAGCTTCAGTAGCCAGGTCCTGGGCATTAAGCCCTAGTGCAGACACTGATCCAGCTGTGGCCCCATCCCAGCACGTGTTAGGATGAAGGATTTGGCCAAAGGAAAGCAAGAGGTGAACTGTACTTCCAAGGGGTCTTTTTTGCAGCGTTTGGGTTCTTTTGTTTTTGTCGTCTTTGTTCACGCTCTCCGGGAAAGTTCAGGTCAGCTCTCATTACACTGCAGCTGTCACCGCCGTCCCACGGCACGGAGCAGCGAGCGCTTCCAGCCGCAAGAGAAATAAAACAGGGATGTTATTAAAGCCTGGCTCTGCTGGGTGCTGCCAGGGCGGCTCGTGTCTCATCCGCCTTATCGGCAAGGGCTGCTGTCACCCTGCTTGTCTTTTTGGGGTGATAGATTTATAGAATTTATGGATAAATTTGATTTATGGGACAGTGGAAATGGTGGAAATGTGTGAAAATTGCAGCTGAGGGTGCAGGGAACGGCGTGGTCGGGAAAATGAGGGAAAAGATGAGAAAGGGGCAATTGAGATGGCTCAGGATACCTGCTAACTGAGCCGCTTCCTTTCCTTGCACCAAACACCATGGAATTTCCAAGGCAGATGCTTTGCTTTTAATCGGGTATTTTGGCTGGTTCTGCACACATGGGCTAGTCCTGCTTGGATTACACTTCAGCACCGAGGATTACAGCTCAAATCCAGCAGTGCTTTAATACACGAAGCCGGGCAAGGATGCGGACGTCAATGTATTTCAGGAGTGCACAAGCACAGCCAGAGGGCTGGTCATTATGCACTATGATGGAGGATTGTAATGTTGGTGAAATCAGGTGTATTGGGGCACTTGCAGCTGGGTATTTATCTTGGGCTGTGCTGCCCACTCCCTTTATTTATTTATTATTCATTTATTGGGGATAAATCCTGCAGGGAAGATGAGGGCCATGGGGATGCCCATGCAACCTGTTGTGTCTGCACAGGGGTTTGCACAGGTGGAAACAGCAGCGTAGGAGTCACTGATAGCAAAGATTTTGCAAGAAGAGCCAATAAATTCACTGTATTGAGTCTTGGGGGCCCTATGGAAGAGAATTTGGTATCTAATCCAAGAGAAAAAGGCCTGGGCTATAGAGCTATGTATAAAAAGGGTTAATTCTGCTTGCAGGGCTGGCTCCTCCGCTCCCACCTGCAGCAAGGAGGGTGCTAATTGAACATGCTGCATGCAGGCATTAGTGACACAGGTGAAAATGAGATTGGTGGGAAGCAGGTAATTAGCTTCCCATCATGGTGAGCTATGAAGCACCTGAGCAGAGCAGCAGGTCTCTTCTGAGTGGAGCAGTGGGGTCGGGAGCCTTGGAGCATCCTATGGTTGGAGCTCCAGTGCTCAGACCTGGACCTGGAGGTGCTTGGAGGGCTGTGGTTGCTCCTGGCTTGTCTGAGATGCCCTGGATGGCAGTGAGTGCTGTATATCCTTGCTGGAGTCGTTGCCATCATCTGTCCTTCCACCAGGACAATGTGTGACGTTGGGGTAGGGATGAATGGGGCCTTTCCAGTATGAAAGTGAACTGGTGGTTGCATAGCTGGGATGGACATTGGATATCAATGGGATTGGAGGACAAACCTGCCTCAATGTTCAAGGCTGGGAAGGTGACCAGGCAAGGAGGACCCTGCATCCCTGTTGTGCAAGAGCCTGCTTTAAACAGGACCTGGGCAGCTTTAATGCCCAGGGTCACTGGGATTAGGTCCTTGCTTATTGTTACCTGCCTTATAACTATTTTAACTCCTGCTCAGGACATGGTATCAGGCAGCAGCTGTGGTGGATTTTTCCCTATGAGGATTTGGAGGAAAATGCTTCTGTTTTCCAGTGATTTCTCTAAGGGACTCAAAGCACCCGAGTATCAACTTGCCAGCGAGGCCCTGCATCCTGGTGGGACGCGGAGCATCCCAAGGGCTCACGGGTTCTCATGTATAGCATTGGGTTGGGTTTTGGTATTCCCTGAATTTGGAGGTTTGGTGTCCAGCTGGTGGAGATAAGGGCCAATCTGAGGACATGGTCCTGGTTTCATGTGCAAGCAAAACACCTTGGTCACAAGGAAGAAGCACCTCAAATGGCTTCACCATGACAAAGTAGTTTGAGTTCAGCTGAGGACTCTGTCTGGAGCCATCTCAGCTGAGAATCACTCCGGGCAAACTTTCCCTTCCAGCACACTGAGGAAAGCAGGAATTAAACTGCTCGGGGATGTTGGATGGTGGCGAGGCTGATGAAATATTGAAGCATCTCTGCAGCTGCAGCGCCTGGAGCTTGGGGGACCAGGAATGCCCAAGGGACGATCCCCTGCGCTCAGGAGCCATGGAGGGGGCTGCTCCAGATGGGATCCCATCACATAGGGCCACCGGCTGCTGGAGGGACATGGGAATTGGGAGAGGAAAACAGTTCTTTGAAATCGTCCTCATGTGAGCAACAAGGCAAGTCTGAAGCAAAATTCGTGGCAATTATCACACGGTTATACATATATGTGTGTATAGAAATATACGTATAGATAGAGCCCTAGATAGAGCCCTAGATAGAGCCCTAGATAGAGCCCTAGATAGAGCCCTAGATAGAGCCCTAGATAGAGCCCTAGAT
>JAUBOD010001040.1:2500279-2524596 GCA_032353885.1 Nothura maculosa | reverse complement strand
CTCCTCAGCCCTTGCTGTGCACAAGGAGGCACAGCTCTCCCTTCCCCCAGCCCAGGCTATTAATAACAACCTGGCTGCGGTCCAAATTCTGCCTCCATGTCTTGCTCGAGTAGATTACTCCTCGCTCAAGCTCCTGTGCAGAAACGGTAGCGTGGCCCCATTGCTGCAGCTCCCGGGAGGAGGATTGGCCGGGAATTCAAGCAGGGATGTCCTGCTGTTGGGAACAGAGGTGGCACAAATGACGGCTTGAAGGATGGAGGTGTCAGGTTGGGACCACCATGGAGCACAAGGACCTTCCCTCCCTGCTCGGCGTGGGGTTTTATTCCCGCGGCTTCATCTCTTTTCTTACCACAGTGGAACGTGCTGCACGTCGGAGGCTGTCGGTGCTGGCGCCTCCCACCTGCAAGAGCTGCCGTAGCAGCAGTCGCCTCCGTTGCCCTTTGAGACTCGCCCCGGCCGCGTGCCACGAGTAATGCCAAGGAGATTACAAGCCCCAACAGGAGGATTTTTGCCTTGTAAGGGGAAAAACATGCAGGAGAGATTCAGCTCTTGCGTATTTTGAGCAGCTGAAAGGAAGCATTGGACAGATGCTCTCCCCAGCTCCCGAGCCGCCCCTGTGGGAAGCTGCAGCCACCAGGGCTGCTGCTTGTGTCCTGCTCCCTTTCCTTGCTCCGTTTGCAACACCTGTTTTCAGCAAGAAAGGGCTGAATTTAATGAGTAGCTGTATTTGCTTTTGCTATCCAGTCTGCAGGGACTCTGCAGGGGAATATTTGTCATCGCCTTTCTCGTTTCAGGGTAGAGAGAGCACCTGGAATGAGCAAGCAGGTACCTTGGGGAAGGCCCATCTGTGTGCTGATGAAAGGTGGGTCTGCTACACTCATCTAGCACCCATGTTATGCAATCAGCTCGGCAGAAGTTTAATATCTGTCTAGGAGGTGGTTCACTTTGTTACAAGAGGGGTTGCATCCTTTCCCAGGCCTGGGAGCTTTGCAATGCAACACTGCCTGTCCTGACTCCAAATGAACCAAGGCTTTGCCCTTGGATGTCATTCCTGTTCACCTCTTATCACTACCAGCTTGGCAGCGTGGTGACCCACAACAGTGAGCAATCTATCCGTTATAGTCACTAGGAATAAACTTCTGAGTTGGCACATCCTAGTTTGCAGGCTGGGCCCACAAATTGCCTCCATAGAGGAAAGCAATAAGAACCAGATTTGTTTCTTCCATAGAAGAAAAGTGTGATGGGAAAGAGAGTTCACAAGATAGGTACAAGTTCTTCACAGAGGAAGAGGCTGTAGGACTTTTCCCCAACAAAGTTCTCTGTTCTCGCAATAAGTAATGGCCTTAAAATAGCAGAAGAAACTCTGGAGGAGAGAACAGATGAACATCTGTCAGGAGAGGTTTAGGTGGAGCTGATCTTGCCTGGAGGCAGGGAAATGGGCTCAGTGATTTTTTCAAGGTCCTTCTACTGTGTCTCTGGTGGCTCAGAATAACCCTCTGGAGCCACAAGCTTCTCTCAAGCGTTGTGATGAGACACTCATGGTCTTCACCAAGGCATTTAAGGTAGTTGCCCACAGATAGCAGTGTGAATAACTTCCTCAAAGACTCTACAACCTTATTTTCCTAGGTGCAAAGGATCCTTCTATCTTTTCCATAGCATATGCAGTGCTTTGTTTTGATTTTATGTATATTCAGATACTCAACACCTATAATGTTGCATCCCTAGGTGTGGCTAAATGAAGAGTGGGTGTATGTTGACATGCAGGATGAAGCCTGGATCACTCCAAAACTCAGAACTGAGGCCCAGGAAAGCACAGCAGAATCAAAGCTTCAGATGAAGGGATGCACTCTTGCTTTTCTTTGCTTTCATAAGCAAATGCCCTGAAAGGTTAATGAAAGTGTTGGGCAAACTCGGGCAGGATGAGCGTTGCGACGCCAGATGACAGAAACAGGAGCTGACGTGTCCCAACGAGCTCAGCAGTGAGAATTTGTTTAAATGTAATTAGCTGGTGTAAAACAGAACAAAAAATTCCCTCTGGAGCCGAGCCCCCGTGATTGTTTGCTGTGCCTGTAGATTGAACCAATGCATCTCTTGACGTGCAGCTGCAGGGAAGGGAAAAATCGCTCTCATTTCCTGGGAGAGATGGATGAAGAAGTGTGAGCTGGGAGCTGATGTGGGAGATGCAAAGGGTCATATCGTGACAAAGCACCATCTTCCTGTGACCTCGAGGGAGCCCTTGGACTCTCACTCTCTGAGGTTCCCCACGTGTCAGGCATGTGGCATTAATATTCACATGGCAAGTCATGATGCTGCACTAAGATTTATCAAATAGCCCTTGAGCCTGAATACAGAAATGCTCCAGATCTACACAAATTACCATCGTTGGAATAATATAATTAATGCTAAACCTGACTCCGTGGGGATCTGCAGCTCTACAGCAGTCCTGGCCAGCCTTGTTCCATGGGGCTTTCACCATGCTTGCAGCCACTCTTTCCAAGTGTTTCTGCTGTGCTTCTTGGCTGGTAGGACTAATTGGGTTCAGCTTGAGCCCAAAGCATGAAGCAGTTTTGCACTGGAATTTCTCATCTGCTACGGAAGCGATTTCTGCAAGGCACCTTGAAGTTTCTTGGGAAGCGGCAGCTTTCCTGCGCAGCTCCCCGTGCCAGGGAAAGCCCATATGGGATGGAAAAGGCACCCAGATTGCCCGGCTTGCCTGGTGCTGCCAAGGGGGATGGTGTCTGACAGAGTCGGGAAAACAAATTGCCTTGCCAGAGCAGGTGAAAATCTTCAGAAGCAGATGGCACAATCATTCTTCTCATTACTTTTATTGCCTTCAGAATGGGAGAAAAGCGAGCGTTTCGGGAACTGAAGCGATCGCAGGCTCCAGTCATGGGTGTTGGGCTCTTCCAAGGGCTGAAGCAGTGGCCTAGGAGAAGGGACCAAGGAGCAGTGCAATGTGACGGGGCAGGATGAGATGAGCTGCGTGTGCAGGATGTCCTCGAAGGGAAAGGCTGAGCCCGGGATTTGGGTGGGAGACCAGGAGGAGAGCTCAGAGGATGCTGTAATTCGGGACCGATGCTGGGAATGCCATCAGGATTAACACATATGCCAAAGGCTTTAAGCAAATGCTGCATATAAATTGATTTTAGAGACAGCTTAGGACAGAGCTGTTCATCCTCCCAGCAGCCTCACTCAACCAGAAGTGTATCCCTCCCCATCTCAGCTCCTACATGATGTTTTGCTAGATATTAAGCTATAATCTCCTCTATTCACTCCATGTTTTTCTTTTCTTTCCTTCTAGACTACCCCTCCGCCAAGGCAGTGACCTGCAAGCTGCCCATTATGGCTGGACATTGAAACAATCCCTTTGTGGAGTCTTTCATCATTAACTGCTCATCGCTTTGGAGCCTCCCAAGGTCAAGAGTGTTTCTTCAAAGCCATTCATCAGCCAAGCGCTCAGCGCCCAGTCTGGGCCAGTCACACGGGGACACCAAGGTTGAGCAGACACACCAGAGAGGTGACCCGCTCATTACTTCTGGAAATGTTTTTCTGTCAATGAATGGCCCTTGGAGCATTTAATTTAGGCTTAATAAGTCATTCAATGTTTTTTTAAAAGGACACTATGCCTTCGAGGTATTTGTCATAATTGGAAGGAGAATATTTTTCTGCACCGTTGATTAACAAACACTCTAGAAGATGGAGGTTGAAATGAGCTCGGTTGACATTTGCTCCTCTTATCCCATTCCCAGGGGATGCCCCTTGGAAGTAGAAGAATCTTCATTCCCAACTTGCGCCCTAAATGAAGAAATCTGGAGTTGGAGCATCATATCGGGGCCAAACCAGGTCTTCCTTTTACAGCTTTTTCTTGCACAATGGGGTTTGCATCCATCCATAGACATGGGTGCCACGAGCCCGGGCAGCTCCCTATCCCAGCCAACAAGGCTGTGACTCCCAAAGGAAGGAAGTGATATTGGCATGAGAAATACCATAGCCTCATCAGCTTCTTATTTCCTTTTGGGTATGTAAAACACTAAGAGATGAACAAATATGGAAAGAAAAAAAACAAAAAAAACCCTTTTCCATGGCCAGCAACAACTCTTGCATGGCCAGGCTGCCCCAAGCACCCAGTGCTGAGTCTGCAAAGAGCGTTTAGCTCTGGCATCTCCTTACTAATAGAGCCAGGAAACTGCTCGGAGCCCGTTTTTCTCCAAAGGAATTCACTTGGTTTTAATCTGCGCGTTGCCGTTGCTAAGTAAAGAACCCCTTGTGTGCTACCAGGATATTAAAAAAAAAAAAAAAGAATTAGCTGATATTTAATTTTAAGATTATATTGCAAAATGGCAGGAATTCATTTCGAAGCCCGTTAAGAAGCATCTTAAAATGAAATGGGCTAATTTGGGGCTAAGTCTTTGCGCTGTGTTTAGGAAGCCTTGACAAGGAGATAGATGCTGGTGGAAGCTATTAGGGATGGCAATTCATTTTTAATCCCGTTGCCTTGATTCAAGTCAGTGTTTAAATCAAGGGATATACCTTTCCAGATGATCCTGCTGTTATTAGGTGCTGTCTATTGCTTGGCGGCAGGAGGAACAGGTAGAATTAATCCTAAATATGTGCTATAAGGTTAGATTGATTTCTTTATTAGTGCCTTTTATAGTCAGTTCTCTTCATCGGAGAGCTCTGTCATATCTCCTGCTGACATAAAAAGACAGCCATGACGTCCTAAAACAGAGCCAATAAATGTAGGAATTTGTGAACGTGGGATACTTAATGGCAAATCCTTATGTATGGTCCACCAAATTGGGGAAGCAGAGGCTGAATTAAGTCTCCTGAGATCTGACATCTTATTTGCAAGATAAAGGGCACAAGCAGAGGCCTGGGCTGGAGCCTGATGAATAATTCTGCGGTTTTACACTACCCTTCCTGTGTTTAGAATCGTTCCTGCGATTGCCTTCTGTATTGTTGTAAATTGATGAATTGCTCCAGAGTTTCATGTTCTCCTTCCATGTTTAGTCTTTGAATTCCAACCTTTTTCCTCCACCTGTTCCAGGACAGCACAACAAAATCATGGCACAGATGAGTCTGCATCCATCCAGCAACCAGCAGTGAGAAAAGAAGCTACAATTTATTAAGCACATCAGTGTATTTTACTGCTCATCTAAGAATATCGTTAATATTCTTTCATCACCTTCTCTACAGCTTTAGAGCCTGATTCATAATGTTGAGCTAACTAGGAACTGGGAAAGAGCAAAATTTAAAGTTTGAATGCCATAGAAAATGCCAACGTTTCCACTTTTTTTTGACACTGTGTCATAACATTGCACGTACTTCCGTGCAGCCATCGTTAAAACAGCAAAAGTGCATTTCCATTTTGGAACATTTCATTGGAGGTTTTTCCGCTAAAGCATTTTGTCATTCCAAAGGTGAAATATTTTGAAGGGGCTGATTAAATCGCCTGCTGTCACGGGATTCTGAATCAATCTGAGCTTGGTTTAATATTGAAAAATCGCATTTCCCAGAGCGGGCGGTTCCTGGAGCCCCAGGGTTTTCGTTGTCCCTTATGCCCTGCTTTGATTCCGTTTGTCTTCTGCGTTTATGGAAATGGAATTCCCATGGGAATGTTAATCGGGTGCAGTGCTGTCAGCCATGGCTGCTGCTTAACCAAGATCTTAATCTTAAGCACAGGGATGGGACCAGGTGACCATTGCCAAGTTCTTTCCAGCCTTATTGCCCCTCGATGGGGCTATTATCAAGCTCCCATCCCGACCTCTCCCCATTTGAGCAGGGTGTCAGTCTTTGGGGTGCATTATTGCAATAACTGCTTTGTGTCTATGAGTGATTCTGTCTGTCCCCTTGCTAGGAAAGCAAGAACCTTCTTGGAAAGGGAAGGACGATGCTGTGATGCATCCAGATGACCAACACTACCGAGTGCTGGAGATCTGAAGAGCACATGCCTGGTTGAGAAGAGGAGCTGGGAGGCTACAGGGTCCAGTTGGCAGCAATGGAGCTCGGAGCCTTGGGAAGCAGCTCGGTGAGCAGCCCTGGGGCTTTGCAGGCTGGGGACTTCTCTGCACCCTGAGCTTCTTGGGGATCGAGAAGGAAAAATAGTCTATGGGGGGAAAGTCTCACTGCGATGGGACTGAATGCTGCAAGTGAGGAACTCTCTGCATGGAACTCTATAAAACTGAAGAGCAAGGAACTTGCTTATTTGTTTCCTCCAAATTAACTTCACCTTGAGCTCTTCTATTGCCTGTTGCCTTGAGCTCAAAGGCTCTGTTTGAGGATTTGTCCCCGTGGTGCTGGGGTTTGACTGCTGGGAGCTTTGGGGTGCCTGGAGCTTGGGGTTACTGCTCTGTTTGCACAGCGAAGGTCAGTCCTGCTGCTCTTGCTCATGAGCATCTCCCTGCTTTTGACCTCACATCTGCACCTGTTTGGGCGTGTTTGGGGTGCTTTGACCTGCTTTGAGCGGTTTGTGATGAACAAAATCCCTCTTCCTGTAGAAATTCACAGAAGTTCAGGCAAATGCACCCTCCTTCTCTCAACCAATACATGGATGTGTTAATGCAGCCACTGCTTGGTGGGGAAGGATAAGAGAAAAGCAGGAGCAATGCTCCAGCATGGCACGTGGTCCATCGTGCTGGCAGCATGGACAAATTTGGGGTTATTCTGCAAGATTAATAGGCAAAGGCTGGAAAGGGACAGTTCTCCAATTGCCGGAGTGACTCTGCGAACCGAGAAACACTGTGTTTTGTAATCTGTGTGCTTGTCATGTAAATTAGTGTCCTCATAGAGCTCCAACATGTGTCTGGGTTTTAATTCTGGGAGCTAACAGCCACGTAGCAGGAAAGGACATTCATCATCTGGAGTAACGGGTTTTCTATGACTAATATACTCGCTAGTGCATCCTTCAAGGACAGCGTCTCGCTTCTCTCTCTCTTCCCCCCAGAGGCACAGGAGAATTTGGCTTTCCAGAATTAACAGGAGCAAAGTGCTTTACATGAAAGGAGAAATTGCAATTGCTTTTCTTCCCAGCAGACGCGAGTGCAGCAGTTGCAATAAGCCCTGCCTGCTCTTTGTGTGTCTTTGATTACCTGAGCAAAATGCAGCCCACCTGGGGAAGAGGAAATAGGTGAATATTCTCATGGAGATGTCAGGTTGTGGTCTGGGATGCAGCGGAGGGACCAGCAGGACCAGGGCTCCCACCAGCTTTAAACCAGCAGCTAGTCGAGGGCTTTAGCTCAGCAGGAGTGAAATCGAGCTCTGCGTGAGGATTGCAATGAGAACAGCCCTGGATGTCCAACCTGGATGTCTGCTCCACCAAGTGCACGGTGCAGAGAGGAGAGTTTGGACTCCTTCCTTGGGATGGCTGGTGGTCATGCAATGCTGGGGGCATTGAATGCAGGAGCTGGATGGCCTCTAGCTTTTCTTGCTTTGCTTTGTGCCCTTAGTCGCGTGCAGAAATTAAGGTTTATTACCAGAGTGGGGAAAAGGCTTCTCATTGATGCAGGTAATGGATGATTAGGGTAAAAACCTGCCAGTGGGAATATCCCAGAGCCCTGTCCCTGCTGCTGCTCCACTCAGCCAAGCAGTCTAATTTCTCTGTGTTTTGGGTTCATTGGAGGCAACACTGAGGATGACGATGCTCATGGAATTCATAGGGAGTTTTCCTTTGGGAAATGCTGCAGGAGCAAGGAGTGCAAGGGAATGGCATAACCACCAAGCAATGCTATTGAACAGCAAATTGCAAGAAACTGCACAGTGAATTAACTGTGCTTCAAAACACTGCATTTGCAAAAGAGTGTTCCTGCAGAAAATGAGCCCTCCCTTTAGCGCAGCTTACTTTAATCCTAGTTCTTAAAGGAGATTTACAGTCTCATCAAGCCCTGAGAGTCAATGTTAAATTATTGTAATTTATACTCCATTATGTTATGTTATTTTATGCCACATATGGTTTGTTACATTAATTTAGCTAATGTATGCTAATTTCATGCTAAATTTATGTCAGAGCTCCCAGGTAGTATGGAGACCGCTACTTTGGAATTAATGTAATAATAGTAACAACTAACAGGAATAATATGGAGACTGTTTTGCTGTGTTGGAATCCCCGAATGCCCGAGCTGAGTTTCCTGTTTTTGCAGCAGGATGTGCTGCAAAGGGAAAAGGAAGAGAGCTTGTCTCGTCTTTATAGGGCCATATATCAGCCCCATAAACCACAATCCCAATTCTTGATAGCAACAGGAATTGTTGGTCTCTGCGGCATAGGACCTTGGAGCGCAATAACCTTTTATGTCCGTAAACTCCACAACAGTCGGACGTTAAATCTCGGCGTTTGTTCAACAAGTTTCCCTGTTTCTCTCCCCTTCCTGCAGGCTGCTTCCCGATCACTGAATATTGAAGGGCTGGGCTGTGTTTTGGTGCCCTGAGCTGCACGGGGCAGGTTCAACAGGGGCTTTGGCAGCTTCTAGTGGTCCCATCTGTGAGTTGGGCTGCAATTAAGTGGATATACGAGCCAATTTGCTGATATTTCATGGGGAGAATGGGGCTCGTTGAAGCACGAGAGCAATGTCCATGGTGCATCTAGGTCCTCTCAGACCCTTATATCCTTAGTTTTGCAAGGGAAGCTGAGGTCCTCATGCACCAGCTGTTAAAGGGGAGATGGAGAATGGCTCCTTGTTCCACTTTCTGCTTAAACTTCTACTGTGGGGAGCCTTTGTCCTAAATCCGCGCTGCATTTACAGAGTTATTAATGTACATGTTAATTGCAGCAGGCTTTGATTAAAGACACAGGCCATAACAGCACATTAACATTCCCCTGGTTTTTAAGCTGCTGCATGAAACTCTTTGCACCAACCTGAAAAGAAGCATCGTTTCAGGACAAATAAATCCCGTGTCTTGGTGGGGGCAGAGCTTTACCCCACCCCTTCGCTGCACTAAATTAATATGAGCTTAGAAGAATTTCATCTGCTGCCCTAAGCCTTTTTGTTGTTATTACTTAAGAATACTTAATCTCAAGGAGAACAAACATGAAATCAGTGCCAAGCTGTTTGTCCTGCTTTGATAGCGGAGTTGACGCGGTGGTTCCTGGGATAGGGATGGTGACATGGAAATGCCTCTAAAGAGGTGAAAATACTAGCAAATGTGCAGGGAAAATGTGCATTTCCTTGCAATGGAGCAGAAACCACCTCTGGATGCAGCTGTGAGGTCACTCGGTGCTCGTGACGCCCGTCGTTGCTGCAGCTGCCGTGTCGAACTCATTTGTGGTTATTACTGAAAGGGAATTATTCAGGGGCTGTGAACATTGCAGATCAAAAGCGGCGGAATCCCACGATGTGCTTCTGATCTGCGAGGAAACTCAAACAGAAGCAAAAATAGCAATATTTGGACAAACTGGAAGGCAGCCAAAATTGTCCTGTGCTCGTTTTCGTGTCTCCCTTATTCATTGCCTTTTTGAAGCTGCAGCGAGCTGGTTTGGTGTCTGCGATCCGCTTCTCCAGGTCACATCCCAGTCCCTGACCTGAGATGTGTTCTACTATTGCCACCGGTTTGGGGGCAAGCCCGATGCTTCTGCCTGGTGCCTCTAAGGACACATAAAAACAGAGTATAACAGGTAAAAAAGAGTAGCCTGAGAGGTCTGACAGCAGGAAACTCCATCCATGTATCCAGGATGGGTCTGTCCCAGCTCCATGAATGTGTTCAAGAATCCCTATGGCCATGCTTTGAATTAGGCCTTGGGATGGGCCACTTGGCTCCCATTACCTTTCTCCTGATCAGGCTGCTGAGAGGGGCATTTGAAGCCAGCAGTTACAGTCTAATGACTATTGATTTCCAATGATAGTTAGATACCTAAGAAGGAATAAAGCAAGAGAGGAAACTCGTGCTCTTGCAACTGCCCCTGTCTCTCCGGAGCTGGGGCCATGCTGGGTTATCTGTGGGTACAGAAGTGTCTCCTCGGCTCCTTCAGTTGCAAGAGAAGACAAAAATGATGGTGATGATGAGGACAAATGTTCTTCCAGCCAATGGGACCCTCAGCACTAACCATATTCATTAGTTAGGGACCGCAATGGGTTGGCTTGGTCTTGTCCTGCTTCTCTTTGAGGGTTTTGTAAAGGGCTCTGATGCCCAAGGAGCCAAGTTGGAGCAAGAATCTTGCTCTGAGCTTGGGATAAGATTAAGATAAGCTCCTGGGGACACCCTACTCCCTGGCTTCATTTCTCACCTCTTTTCCCCATCTCTTTTTCTTCCACATTGTTGTTTTGTGCCGCCTGGCCAAGAAATTGCATCTGATGTCTGCAATCAATGCGGCTAAGGAAGACGGATGCCAAAGAGGAGGATATTTCACAGCTCTCCCGAGTGCCCCAACCCATCGATGGCATCTGACTTCTGTGTCAATACCAAGGAGCTCTCGGAAAGAGACGGGATATTTCAACAGCACAAAGCACTGCATCGGTAGGTCTCAGTGCTCAACAGTGATTTATTTTTAAAGAAATGCAATGGTTTTCGTAAATGGAAAGGGCAGTTTCTTACAAGAATAATCTTTTCCATTGGGAAAATACAGTAAAGTCCAGAGGATTAGGTTTTGTGTGTATACTTGTGGGATTTTCTTTTTGTAAGGGAAAACATTGGAATTACAACTCATCATCAAAAATGGGGAGCTGGTTGGAGGCTGCATGCGAGAAAATTGCTGCCTTTTAGTGAATACCTTATTTACTTGCAAAAAAAATAAAGAAGAAGAAAGCAAATAAGAAGCTCTGCAAAATATCTGCATCTCTGGCAATTTCCTGGTACGCAACCACGCACTCCACCTACGGTCCCCACAATAAATTGTAATCCCGGGTGCTTTCTTCCTCTCCGAATGTCCATACATTACATTTTTGCTCAGTGATTTTGACTTCTACCCACTTCTGTTGATGGGCCGAGGGGAATAAAACCCATTGCCGCGCTTGCAGCGTGACAAATGACAATTGATGCTTGATTTTCTCGCCGGAGTGTCCGATGACAGATAAATGTGCTTATTGCCGCGGTCCCCCCGAGGTGGCCGGGGGCCACTGACGTGCCTTATTTCACATTTTCCTGCACGCAGGGTCGGGGATGTTGTCAAGGCAAAGCACAAACGCGACGGTAATGGAGATGGAGCTGTGAAGAAGGAGCAGGTCCTCGAGGACATATGGGGAAACAAACAGGAGCCTTCGGAGCATTGCCTTGCTAGTGGTGGTTGTTTTTCCCAATTCAATCGGCCGTGTCGTGGAGAGGAAAGTGGCTTTTGGGCAGCTGGAAGGATTCATCACGTTTGCCCATTGCGGCTCTGCTCTCACCCGTGAGATGGGAGCGGAGGCTGGAGTTGGTGCTGCTGGAGAGGGATGGGAGAATCGGAGCGGCTTCAGTCACGGGGGGTTCTTAAAAGAACGAATAACTAGAATCCTCCAGGGAGCAGGAGGTGTTTAAATTGAAATCCTGCCTAAAACCTGTGCTAATCCTCCCCCACTGACAGATTTTAATTACCCAAAGACATGAAGGAAAAGCTGTGCCTTGAGCCTGCAGCCTTTAAATGATTTGGGCTTCCTTAAAGGGGCATTTCCAAGGGGGATACTTGGATGCCTTGGAGCTGACCCCTCTTCCTTCTCCATTCTCCTGTTCGTCTATGATTTTTCCACTGTGAAGTTCCCATTGGCTTCAGTTAACATTAGCAGAATGAACCCCAAAATGCACCCAAGCAAGCAGAGCATCAGTAGCATCTCCTACATGGGCGTAGCACACGGATGTGTCTGCTTCATCCTCTCACCTGTAGCAGTGAAATTAGTAGAGAAAATCTCCTTTTTCTTAGAAAAACAGCCGTTTTCTGGCCGTTCTTTGTGTGAGCTCCAGGCCTGCTCTCTCCTTCCCTCTGCTCCTCAGTGGGCAGAGCTTGGAGCCCATGGGCTGCTCTCCTCCCCTGCCACGGATGCGGTTCCTGAGGCTTCAGGATTCAGTTTAATTTCCAGGACCAGCAGCCCGGGACCAGAATTTCCCAATTTCAAGCCTCAAGGGGTTCCTCTCACCATAAAACCTTTTATGACCCCCGTCAAAACTGACTCGGTTTTATACCTCCCTTAATAACGTTACTCTCTTTCAGCCCAGCCCGATCCCTGGCATCAGGGGAGGGATCTGAGGATGCTCCAAAGGATGCTCCAAAGGATGCCCTGTGCTCAACAGGCCCCTCCAAGGAGCAGCCCTCTCCAGGCAGAGCAAAGCTCTGGGTCTATCCAGTGATGATTCCAGCGTCTGCCTTCGGGCACCATTCCTGCAATATCAGTAAGTGCTTGGGGACGTGACCCAGCTCTGTAATTTGATGTTATTGTTGTTTTAAAGGGAGAGAAAGAAAGTTGTCGTTTCCCCACCCTGTTCCTCTCCTGCAGGCACAAACAAAGCTCCAGTTACAGCCCTGCAGCCCCATCTGCAAAGGCTGTTAACTTCTCATCCTAATTGCTTAATTAAGCTGTCTTGATCCAGGTAATAATTACAAACTTTCTATCTAAAAGGGGCTTGCGGACTTAAGCAGGAATTGATTAGGCTCTGCCAGAGCTGCCTGCCTTTTATTTCCTTCGTTTTAGCGCCAAAAGTCGCCTCTTCTCACCCAAACACAGGTGTGAGCAGCCCAGCTCAGAGATGGGCATTGGAAGGGTCTGGCAAATCCCCTCCATGACCAGGAAGAGCAGGAAGCTCCAAAGAATCCAGACGCCCTTAAGGAATAACAGGCACGGACACCTCTGGACATCAATCCCACCACGTTTTCCTGATCCCCATCCCATCCCTCCTGCAGCAACAAAGCACCAAGGGGCATTTTCTGCTCTCACCTCCTCCCTTATAAATCACTGCTCTTGTGCCCTGCTTCCTAATTCCTCCCATTGCCACCCTGTTATCCGCTCGCAGAGCCGGTTGGGATTCCAAATGCTGGCTTAACGTGGCCCTGATGAGGTGGCAGGCGCCGGGGACAAGTACGGCAGCAAGCCGGATTGCAGGGAATACGGATTTCTTTTCTTTTTTTTTTCCTGCTGAATAGCTGTAATACAAAAAGAAATAGCATCTCTGGCTGCAGCTTCAAAGGCGATTGAAATGGTTTTGCCGGAGATTTCATGCTCGCTATAATCATTTACTTATTTTTGTTCCTTTGATTTTTTGCTTTAGAAATCACTAAAGGGGACCTGGCAGCTTAGGATCAGGCTTTGGGGGAAATTGGTCTTTCACCCATGTCAAGAGCAGTGATTATATGCTGACAAGGAGCTCTCTGTCCCGTTTAAGCCCAGATTTAGTTCACGGGCTCATTCTGGAATGGAGTCAATTGGAAGAGCATCTCCATATCCCAACCCTCCACTTTCCTACGAGTGCAGGACACCAAAGCTGAGCCCAGAACTGGGAATGCAGTGGACATGCACATCCATATACTGCTTTTCCCATAGGGATGGGAACTGTTTTGAAGCAAGACGGAAAAACAAAAGCTGGAGCCAGCAGGGACCGGAGCCCCTTTGTAGTCACGGAGGGATTTGGGGTTGAGCTCCTTCCCAGCCCTTTGGGCTGCACAAATCCAGCCCAAAGCCTGAATTCCCATGGGTTGCTGCCAGCGAGCTCCCCCAGGCCCCCCACAGGTTAAGCTGGAGCTTTGGATCTGGGATACCCAGGATCTATGGGATGAAGGGGGTGTCTCCGGCAGCATCCATCACTCCACTGACCCCACTCGCATGTGGGTTTTTCCTGAGCCAAACCAGGCTGGATTGGAGGATGTTCACGCAGCATCAACCCAGTGAGAAAAACCTCATCCATCTGCTCACTCGGCCATGGGAAAAAGTATATTAAAAAAACACACACAAAGCCAGGCTGGAGCGCCTTTCCACGCTGAAACAAAACCAGTTTTATTCCAGAGGCCCCAGAATGCAGGAAACCAAAGGCAATATTCCCACCCGCCTGCGCCGTGTCCCTCGGTGTGGGTTAGTCCCATAGGCAAGGGAGCACTGGGAGCTGGTTTGGGTTGTTCTGCACCCACTTGGTGCTATTTCGATGGCTTCGACGTGGTGCAACCATCCCCTGCAGCCTCCCAAGCAGGAGGGACGAGCTGCTGCTTCCTGCTCTCACTGTTTGTTTTCCAGCAGCATCCACGCCCCGGCTCTCCTCTGAATTTGGCTCCTGATGCCAAGCAGGGGATATTTTTGGAAATGCAGATTATATAATATTTACATCTGTGCCACTTGTTTGTTGCTCTGTGTCGGTTAATTTTATTAGCGCTTCTCTCTCGCTAGAGTCGTGATTTGCAAAGCCAAAGAAAAGCAGGCTGCCCATTTTCTGGGATGCACCAATTTTAATGACTATAAAGGTGCCTGGGCAGGGCCAGCATGAGGGGACTCTGGTGCCACCTTGTTCTGACATCCTTGATGCTCCCGAAATGCGAGGCCACGAGGTGCAACTGTGACACTGCAAATGCAGGAGCAAAAGGTGACGCTGCAAAGTGCAAGAGATTCGTTTATCAAGGGGGGAAAATAACATTTTAATTTGGGCCACAAGTCAAAACCTGCACAAAGACCAGCACTAATATACAACAAAATCTGTTTTCTTAACATTCCTCAGAGATAAAATAAGAACAGGCAGGTGATTTGACTTTTCTTTTTGGAGGTAATGCAAAAAACCTGGGCCAGAAGGAAGCTCCTATATCATCCTCTGCCCCATAAGATGCCTAGGGGCTTATGGAGCAGCTCTAGAGGGAATTTAGGCTTTAAAAAACCTGTGCATGGAGGAAAGGATATATTTTGCTCTCTGCCTTTTCCCTGGATCTTTTGCTGCTCCTGGTTTCCCCAGCCAGGTGCCAGGGTGGATTTTCCCAGTGCGGATGCGAAGCAGCAACGCAGGGAACGATGCTCCAGGTAACTTTTGATCAACGTTTGTTGTCTTTGCTTCTAGCAGTGTCTAAGATGTGGATGCAAATGAGTATATATGTGTGCTATGTGAAAGCACGTGTACATCTCTGGTATATATTTAACCATTTGTGCATGTGGCTGCACAGTTTGCAGCAGCAGCAGCACCAGAAACACTTCTGGATCTCATTGATTGGGAGGGAGAAGGATAGAGATCATTAAGTATTTAAATGGAGACAAATGAGTCTCTGTTGCTGTGACATGCAATAACCTTTCAGCCAGCAGCCTTAATTCTTAGTAAGTTTTTTAAAAAAAAATCATCAGTTCAATCAAAGTCATTAATGAAGCTATAAATCACTAGGAGAATAATTATTCCCAAATTAAATTACTTCTTTCAATTATTTTGCTTTTTTTCCTCCTTTCCTTTCATTCTGTTATTCCCCAAGGAGCTAAGCGGAGTCACTGCGTTGGAATTGCAATTAACAGGGCTGACCCTGCTCGGTAACTTTCTGGCTTCTCTCTTTTTCCTTCCTGATGTTTTTCCCTGTAAAGACTGTGGCAGGAGAGAATGGAAACAGTGATGTCAAAGCCCACGCTCCCCTCGTGAGGATTGCTCAATAAGGGCTTTTTTTATTTACCTTTTTATGGAACAAGCCCCTCTGGAAAAGAGAGCAGCAGCCTCGCTTTGATTTGTATCCTAATGAACATTCCTGGTGCGGGGAGCTCCCGCTTGCAGCTTTTCAAGCCTTATCGCTGAACAAGGCTGTGGCGAGACGTGATAAGGAGCCGCTCTGAAAGCAAATGTGACCTGTGCAGGGAATCTGCACCCGAGCATCGGCCCTCTGCAACCCCACGTGGTTCCAGCCCTGCACAAACAGGGAATTTTCAAGCAGTTGGTACAGAATCCAAATCTGCTCCTGATCAGCATGCATCAAATCCCAGGACCCAAAGCAGCCACTTTATTGTATCAAGGTGAGATGCATGCAACTGGAGTAATTGATAGCAATAATGTAGAATAGCAATTTGTGTTGCTATTTCTATGTGTTGTAGCTGTGCTCAGGAGCTGTGGGCACCCAGCACATTGTGCCTGGATACACAGAGAGACCTTTTGTGAAAGGACATAGGCCCCTTTCCTGCAGGATGGAAAACCTTCCATACAAACAGGACACAGGGCAGGGGCTGCAGCTCTTGCTTTACTCTCAGTGCTGAAAACCACCTCAAAGTTCAAACTTTTCCCCAAATCCACACCCAGCCCCATATTAACAAGCAGAGATATCACAATACCATTTTCTTTCTTTTTTTTTCACAAATATTCCTTTGCCTTCCATTTTATCCTGCCATTCCTGAACAGGTTGAAACCAATTTCTCTTCTTTCCATATCCTCTGCACTGACCACACAGTTAGTACCCCCAAGCTCTTGGAAAAACTCCTTGTTAATTAAGCTCTTCCGTCCTCTTTGATATTCATGATTCTTTTCATTGCTTTTTACCTTGCTCGAGTTTCTTACCACTTTTTACGTGACTCAGCCTGTTTTCCGTTCACCAAATCCTTTGAATCCCTGCATTGCATTTCTGTTATCCTCGCTGTTATTGCTCACATCCTGCCTAGGCCATTGGCATTCAGGTTTCTTTTCCCCCTAAGGCTTAGATTAGAGTGCAGGGGGGTCTATGTGGATGTATAATGTGGATGTATAATGTGCAATCTCTGCAAGAACGGCAGCCTGAGCGATGCGAGGACGAGCACCTCTGAAATTCGGGGAGTTAATTCAGCCCCACGGAGCTGGTAATGATTATGTTGCAGATTTGGAAAGTGGGGCACAAAGAGGCTGAGCCCCCAGGTCCCAGTCTAGGTGAAGCCCAATCATACGCTTAATTTAAAGGAGCTTAGACGGTTCCCTTGAAGGCACCAGGAGCTCCTGGTGTTTAATCCTAGGCACGTGCGGCAGTGCTGAGCTGGACCAGCAGGAGCACGGTGTAGGTCAGGGCAGGTGGAGGGAGGCTCTGTGCTTAGGAAGGGCTTGTGTAAGTTCAGCTCTGATAAACCAGTGCTGAAATGCAAGGGTTGACCCTTTTAAAGAGCACAATAAGCCAAGCCTTGCAAAGCCTGCTCAGGGTATATTGGGGTGACCAGCCACCATGGGAAGGGCCCGTGCATGGGTCAGCTGCATCAGCAACCTGCTCACATCCCTCCTAGGGCTCCCCTGGCAGAGCAATGGGTTGAAAATGAAGCAAAGGGTCCCAAAAGCGCCGCAATTTCCCTGCAATTCCCCCGTGTCCCCTGGGATGCTCTGCAGGTGTCGCGCAGCAGGAGCCACCTCTCCTGGCTGCCTTTTCCTTCTCCTTTGCGAAGCCTGTTCAGCTCCTGATGGCTTCTTATTAAACCTCCCCTCGGTTTGTTTCTTCCTCACCAGGATCTGGTGTTTTTATGCTCCATCCATCTCCAGCACATGTGGTCCCATCAGATGGGACACCCCAATGCTGCAGGACCTGGCAGGGATTGTATGGATGCAGGAGCTCCATCCTGCTTCACATCCATCAGCCTGGGAATGGCTTTGTGTTTCGGAAGCAATTCCCACTGGTGCCTCCAGCGTGTTAAATGCATCGAGTTTCTCAGTTAAGCCCTATGCCTGTGTCAGTGCTGATGTTTAATCCACAGCCACCTCCTCCCTTGCAGCTTCAGCTGAGGCTCCTTGTGCTCGGTGGCTGCTGAGGCTGTTGCGGCCCTTATAGCCCATAATATCCATCTCAACCCTTATAGCCCATAATATCCATCTCAACCTCATGTGCCAGCACCGCTCCACATGAAGATGGGAACGGAAGAGTTATGCCAGTCTTCTGGGTGAGCAATACCCGTCGTAATAAGGTGTGTAAATACATATTTATTTGGCACGCTGAAACCAATGAGGCTGTTCTGCCCTGCCGGAGAAAAGAAATACACTTTTTAAGACTGCCAAGGTACATAATTACCCTGGAGAGAAGGGAAATAAATCATCGATGCCTCCTTGTGCCGAGGAGGAGCCGCTTGGAGCCTCCCTGAGAACATGGAGCATCCTGCGACATCCCGCAGGGATGGAGCCGTCCTGGGGGTGCCGTCCTGCAGCCCAGCCCTGCCCTGCTGCCTGGAAGGGGTTAAGGAATAGGTGGATGTCTTAATCAGCAGCTGATCGATGGCCATGGCTCCGAGCTCGCCCCTTATGCCCGTCTGCACTGCGCTCATAGCGGCTGTTAATTATTTATTGGCCTTTCCCAAGGCATTTTTGAGCAGGCCCTTGCATAAAAGGCTTTGGTGTCCCTCCTCCTTTCCCTCTTTCCTTCTGCTCTGTCCTTGCTGCCTTTCCATGCAGGAAAAGCCCTGGAATCCCTATTAGGGGCTTGCAGGGGGGTTGAGCATCAGGGCTGTCATTAATCACTGTTAATGACCCCTTGCAAGTAAAGGCAGCAGCAAAGGCTGCCTCTGTGCAAGCCCAAAATGCAAGGCTTAAAAGTCTGTATTTCCCAACCCGCCCGGTGCCATTTGTGAGATAAGTAAATACAGCATTTTTCTGGCCAAGATTTATTATCCTTCCGTCGCTTTGACAAGGGATGATTGACACCGGGAGTGATGGGACTATTTCCCGCGATCTCGCTGAGCCTCTGCCAAGGCATCCAAACAGCCCCGGCAAAGGCAGGAGAGCGGAGCTGACGGTGGGTGTCATTTATCCATCAGGGAGATGGATCCGGAGGAGCCCGTGGGCTGGAGCGTCTGCAGTCACTTCCCAACAAGTCTGGTCCGGCTGCATCTTCCAGAGAAACGGCCCTGGAATGTGGCAGGGATGGAGGAACACCGCATCTAAATGCACATCCCACTGGAACTGCATCCAAATGCACATCCCCCTGGAGCTGCATCCAAATGCACATCCCCCTGGAACTGCATCCCCAGGTTCAGAGCAGTCCTTTGCATTGACGCCAGGCTCCTTTCCATAAATCCAAACAAATTCCCTCACGCTGCAAGGCAGGCAAGCGCTGCTGCTGGAATGGCTGAGCTGAGGGCTGGTTTCCCTGCTGGCCTGGGAAGTGGTTGTTCCTGTTGATGTTCAGCAGGAATTCGGCCCTGGCTCTGAGCGTTTAATCATGTGGGATTAAACCAATGCAGCAAATTAGCAGCAGAAGCGCCAAGGGAAGTTTTTCTCTTTTTCCCCTTTCCTTTCCATCCGTAATTTGGGTTGAGGGGCGGCAGCAACGCAGGGAAACGGCTCCACGATGGGATGACAGGAGTCACTAAATTCCTTTTGCTGCTTTTGCTGCCAGGTCCGTCACTTCCAGCAGGGTGAAAGGGCAGCTCCTGGTGCAAAAGGAGCACATGGGATTTAAGCGGAGCCTTGGTCACTGTTGCGCATCTCCTGCTGCCGTCTCGCAGCATCCGCCTCCACCGGGGAGATTTCCAGGGGGATTGGGCTGCAAAGCCCCCTCTGCTGCCTCTGCCCGAGCCAGGGTTGCCGCAGCAACCGCATCTGCCCAATTCGCAGGAGTTTTGCAAAGGAAGAAACAAATAGAGCAGCAGCCAAAACCAACACGTGCGCACGCACGGAGGAGAGGGGAGTGCCTGCATCCAAGAGCCGCCGGAGCCGCGGGCAAACGGAGATGCGCCGTTTGCTCAGGTGCGATGCCAGTGCTCCGGGATATCCAGCTTGGGATATAGAGAGACCTGGAAGTGACACGTGCATTGGTGTGAGCATCCCAGCCCCACTGTTGAGGCTTCCTGCACCCCAGCATAGCCACGGATAGCAGTAAAAGCGGTGGGGCTTTGGGGATGCCCTGATGGCATCTCCATGCTCTAGTCCAATGGGATGTAGGGCTGGAGCAGAGCTTTTCTTGGAGAACTGGCAACAGTGATGGTGGAAATGCAAGGACTTGGTCCATGTTCAGCTCTTTGCCTGTTTTTCTTTGCATATCCCAATGTATCCTTAGGGAATAGGGTTTAATTTTTAATCCCCTGGGGCATTGGAGAAGTGGTGCCAAATGCTCCTTGGAAGGGACCTCTCCATCGTTGGCTATGTTGGGAGTTCAGGCAGTGCAGGGTGCTGGAGATGGGCCCGTTCCACCGTGTTGGCACCAAGACTTGCAGCAGTCCCATTGTGGAGGGCAGCAGAGGTCACATACGGAACAAAACCCAGCGCCCCAAACATGCCACGACATCCTGCTTCCATATCCATGTCCACCATCAGAAGCAGCAGGAGAGCAGGAACGCCGGCCGCTTGCACCTGGTGCAGCCAGGACGTGTTAGCAAAGGGCCAGGACGCGTTAATATCAGTGATATCCGCGATAGCGCTGCCGTTTGCCATCTGCCCTGGTGCTCTGCATGCAACGGTCTGGGCTCCCCGGCACAATTCCAGAAATGCAGGATTTGGTTGTTTGGGGAGACCACAATGCCCACACGCATAGGGATCCGTGGACACGTTGCTGAACCCGCCTGGTGCTGCTGGGAGTGATTCCCACCCTTCCCACAGGCTCCAGGGCCTGTTCCAAGGCTAAGCTCAATGCAGCAGCGCTTCTCCTTCCCTCCTGCACCACGGCCCCTTCGGGAGCTGCCATGGACTCCTCATGGTCAGCTCCCAAAATAAGGGAAAAAAAGGGGCAAAACAAGAGGAAAAGATTTTTTAAAAAGTAGCATTGCCATGGCAACCTGCTCTCTCTGCTGAGCCTCACAGCACCCACTCCCTTCGCTCAGCTGCCTCCGATGGGCAACAGGGACAGTGTGGGATGGAGGACGTGGTGCCCGAGCATCCCAACCGGCACATCCCGAACCAGGCACAAAGCACCAGGACAGAGCATCCCGAGAAGCTGATGAGCAGGATCACGTGGAACCAAAGCTTCTCACATATCCGAACACAAACTGCTGCTTTTATTTCCTTTATCTCCCATTGCTGCAGGCGGATGCTGCGCCCAAACCAGCTGCCTTTGCTGGAGCATTTGCCGGCATCCTCATCCAGAGCCGCAAATACATTTGGGCAAAGGAGAGGGAAAGCAGCCGGCCTGGCGGGCGGCCGCGCTCCCGGCACGGGCTCCTGGTGCCGCTCCAAGCGCCGGCAGCCGCTGGAAGCCGAGTCCAAGCTTGGATTCGGCTTGGGGCTTCTCCTTGTTCAGCTGCCGCTTCCTGGCACGGCCGTGCGCTTTCTAGCAAAACGCTGGGAAAAAAGCAGCGTGTTTATCCGTAAGGGAGCTCGGCACAGCCGAGGCTGCCCGGTCCCACCGCATCGTCCCTGCTCCATGCGCAGGAGGGACCTGGATAACAGAGGTTGTGCAAACACTCCAGGCTCATAGATTCAAGTAACAGAGGAAATAAGCAGCTCCAACCCCAGCGAAGGTCTCAATTTATCAATATATCCATCAAGGGGGACGTTGTAAATAGCTTTTATACCCTACATGAGCTGATCTTCACGGCTCAAAGGGGCAGTTTTAGCAGGGATGGTGCAAGCGCCTTGGTGGGAATGGAGCAACAAAGCGGCTGGGGCTGCAAGTGCACGGAGCCCCGTGCGGCAACGAGCTCCTTCCAGAGCCTCTTCCCGCCGTGCATCCCAGGGGGATTGTGCAGCACCTGGCAAGGAGGCAATTTGCACCCCGGGATGAGGTTTCAGGATGCTTCAGCCCATGGGATTTTGGGGAGAGATGCAGCAAGAAAAGGTACCTTGATGTGTGCATGAGCGATGCACTGCCCAGGACACAAGGGCTGGTGATGCACGTGCGTAATAACACTGATTCCTTAGGTGTTTTATATATATATATAAACATATATATATAAACATATACATATATATATAAATACATATATGTGTGTGTAACATCCAATACCACCCTGGCCGTGCGACGCTGTGTTTACTCACAGCTCCTCAGCTTTGAGAGCCACTGGCTAATAGGAAGCTGGAGTCGAAAATGGGTTTTCAAGAGACAATTATTTGCTGGCGCTGCCCCAGTGCCCTGATCGATGGCAGACGCTTTGGGTGGATTCTGACCCGTTTTTAATGTGGAGGAAGAGCCGCACTTGGTCGGAGCGTGTGGAGCTTTGTGGCCCTTCCAGCTCCCGTTTCTTGTTCTCTTGCTTCATGTGGTTGCACCCAGACCCAGCGCAGCCAAGGATCTGCCCGCATCCCATCCGGATCCTAATGGATCGGTGCTCTCCGAGGATCTGCTCCTCTCACCACGTGCTTTGTAGGTGTGCGAGCTCCGTTTTCCCCAAGCTGCAATGGAAAAGCCGTCAAATGAATAGGTAAATGGTGCTTTACTCTGCTGATGCTGTTAATTCCTGCTTTTTTAAGCAAAGGGCAAGGAGTTTTCCTGGGAAAACGCATTCCTACATTGTACAACATCTCCGAGCCCCAGGGGATGGATGGGAGCTTTTTGCTCCCTACCCTGGGCCCTGCTCCCAGCAGTGCCCATGAGCTCCCTCTTGCTGCCTTCGATCCCACAGCCCGGCATGGGGCACCGTATCCCGCTTGGATTCATTTTTCCAATTTGCCTTTTCCAGCGGCCAGCTTGGCCAGCAAAAAGGTCTGGAAACATCCCAAAAGTGAGCGTGGCTTCGGGAGGAGAGTCCCTGGCATCGCTCCACGCTGCTCCGTGCAGGGAATATAGATCCGATGGGCATGGAAAACCTCGTTTTCCCGCTGGTGGGAGCGACACAAGGTTGTCACCCCCTCCCAGGTCCCTGCAGCGCAGGAGGGACCGGGGGGACATCAGGGCGCCAGGGTCCCCCCTTGGCGCCGCATTCCCGGCTGGAGCAGCCTCCTCTCCGACTGCCTGGTGAATAATTTATGGCTGGCTCCCGCGAGGAGAAGCAACGGGGATGTGGCGAGGACGGGGGAGAATAAATATATATTTATAAAAAAAGCAGAAAGAGCTAAAGAAATAACAATAATGCCCAAGCCTAGCCCATAAACTGTTCTTTTGAGCTAATCCTGAATGAATTATACATAATGGAGCCGGTTGGGTTTGCTTGCCGACAGCAGGAACGGAAATAAAATAATAAATAAAAAGGAAAGCAAGACAGAAAGCCAGAGCATTTGGGCTAATAACCGATGTGCTCCGTGTATTTGTTTCATCTGTTACTATTTTGCAGCAGCTTGCTCGGATTTTTATGCGGAAGAAATCCATTTTTATCCCGGGCCCGTGCTGCGCAGGCAGCCCGGCTCCGTACTCCAGCGCTCCAGACCTGGAGTGGCTCCATGGATCTGCAGGATAACCCTTTCCTGCAGGCCCTGGGGAAGCTGCATGTAGCACAGCTCTGAAATCTAACTGCTTCACCCCAAAATAAACCCATTGGTTAACAAAAACAGACCAAAGGAGAGTTTGAGGGTGGCCATAATCTTCCCAGTGTTTTCCCTCCCTTTTCCTCCTCTATCTCCTTCCACCTTCCCCTTCCTTCAGGAAGAAAGTATTGAGTGGGGGAACTGAGGAAAACCGATCCCTTGTGAAGGGCTGGGATTATTGCAGCTGCAGGATGCAAATCCCCGGGAAAGCGCCGTGTGGATCCCATTCCCACCCAGTGCTGGGCCTGGATGGGAAGATTCTGCTGGGAAGAGGTCCGGCTGCCTCCCCTCATTGGCCTTCTGGGGTGAGAAGGATATTAACCAAACTCCCCAAAATGGAATATATAGAGAGATATATAGAAAAACACATTTTCCCACCCATTTCAGGCCCCTCTTTTTCCCCTTGCAGGTGGCCCAGGTTGATCCAAGGGCTCCTGGCTTGGATTGGCAGGAGAAGCCAGGAAAATGTCCATTATTTTTCCCATGGAGATGCCCGTGGGATGCAGCTCCGCTTCTCCCAGGGGTGCCACGTAATATATTTGCAGAATTGCGGGAAGCTCCATCCCTTCGGCTGAGCATCTCCCTCTTCCAGCCGCTCGGAAGGAGCAGGTTGGGGGCTGGGAGGGCCTCATTTCATTTATTTATTTATTTCCAAACCCAGATTAATTTTCCATTTTACTTGCTCGAAAAGCCCGGCGCCTGGGGTGGGAAGGCTGAACATCTGGGAAGGAGGATTCCGGATAATTTGTGTTCTAGCGCGGCCCCACTCATCCTCCCAGCATCGGTCTCACATTTAATTAAAAACTGTAAAATATTCACACCTTCCATCCACACCAACTGATTCCTGCCTCTCTCTACCCATTTTGGGAACACGGGACACTGAACACAGCCATGTGTTGGGATGAGCCTCAGGGCAGGGATATTTGCCCAAATAGGGAAGTGGTTATTAACCCGGGTGTTTATAATAATTAATATAACCCGGGTGTTTATAGCAGGGTTATTTCATCCAAGGGTCTCATTCTTGGTGCCAGAGATCAGAGAGGTGCCACAAGCAGCAGATCCAGGGAAAATGCGTCTGATTTTAAGGGAAGTTCTGGTTTAACAGGGTCCACTGCAGCTGGGATACAGTGCAGGGCTGGGATGGGGATGGGGATGGGGATGGG
>JAUBOD010001040.1:2479787-2500179 GCA_032353885.1 Nothura maculosa | reverse complement strand
ATAGGGATGGAGATAGGGATGGAGATAGGGATGGGGGTGGGGATGGGGATGGGGGTGGGGATGAGGATGGGGATAGGGATAGGGATAGGGATAGGGATAGGGATGGGGATGGGGATGGGGATGGGGATGGGGATGGGGATGGGGATGGGGATGGGGATGGGGATAGGGAGGGGGATAGGGATGGGGATAGGGATGGGGATGAGCAGGAGGGATCTCAGCTGTTGGTGCCTCCTGCTCTCGCACCTGGAGAGCTCAGCAGCTCCAGCTGATCCCAGGTTAATTGAACCTCCTTAATTAACACTCCTGGCTAATTCAGCAGGCAAAGCCGGTGCAGGGAGGCTGCTCTCACACTCTGCTAATGACCTTGCTGGGGACGCAGCTGCCAGGTGTGTGCTGTGGATGGGATGGGATGGGATGGGATGGGATGGGATGGGATCCAGAGCCGGCAACCCGGGGGTGCAGGGGACCCCCTGTGTCCCCAGCGCTGTGCGGGGGTCACCCCAAGGCTGGGGTGGCCCCGGCTGCAATTTTCCCAGCACTGGGGCTGCAAGGAGCCCTTGGAGCTGAAGGGGGATGGAAGGTGAAGGTGTTTTGTGGCCACAGAGGAAGGGAGGGGAGAGAAATGGTGTCTGAAAGGCTCGTCTGCTAGTGTGCAAATTTACCAAGGGCCTAACGGGGTGTAAGGGCTGCAGTGCTCAGGGGTAGTTTTGAGGTATGATTGTCTTCCTTTTTTCTGTCTCGGCCTCCTTGCCGTGCCCTCTCTATGGGAAGCAGCCGGTGAGCATCGGGCTGAGCCTTCCTCCCCATCCCAGCGCTGTCCTCCTCGTCCCGCCGGGAAGGAGGCGCCGGGTGGGATGGGGATTTGCTTCATTCTGCTCCTCGTGGCTGTGTCAGGCTGTGGAAGCAGCAGAGCTTTTGTTATCAGGGAGCTGGCTTGGTGCCAGGGATGGGCCAGCTCCGTGCATGGGAATTGCGGCTCCCGGGAGGAAAAGCCTGGGATCCTGCTCACGGAGCACGCCAGCTCCAGCAGCAGCCCTGAGGAGTTGATGCTGATGAATTTTCCTCTTCCTCTTGGGGAAAGGAGGGAACCTTTGAACCAGGCAGCAGCAGGGATTCAAAGGCAGCTTTCCTGCAGGATCGGGAGCCTGGGCACGAGGAAGGGACTTGGCATGAGGCCGTTTCCCAGGCATGGAGTGACCCATGTACCCAGCTCTGCTCCCACAAGCAGCATCCATCCCCTTCCCTTCCTAGTCTGGCAGCCCCACTTTGCATCTCTCCCCTGAATCCCACAAGGGAAGTGAATCCTTCCCAACTAAATGGGCCACAGGGATGCAGCTGAGGACCATCCCAACCACCTGGTGAAGCCCTAGGGTGTCACCTCTCCCCGGGGATGGAGCAGTGCCCGAGGCTCCGGAGCATCCCTGCCGGATCCCTGCTCCCTGCCGGAGCCCTTTGCTGCCCAGCAAGGCTGACCCCGGGGGCTTTGATGGAGCCGTCCCTCAAGGAATCCTAAACAGCCCTATTAGATGTATTATTCAGTCTTCATAAGTATTCCTTGCTGTAAAAGAGTAAATGAGGAGCCTGGGGCACTGCCAACGGGGCTCTTTTTGTTCCTATTGGCAGAACATCCGCTCTCCAATGATGCCTTCCATAAGGAGCAGCCGGATGCAAATGCGGCGCCGCTGCCTTTCATCTCCCCCTGCTGTGGTCCTGGTCCTGCCTCTGCTCAGCCCTTCTCCCACCCCTCTTTCAAGTGCAGATCAGCCCGGCTGGCTCCTCCTTCGCTCTCCACCTTTTTTTCCTATTTATTCCTGTATTTGGAGGTGGATACCCTGAATTCTCTCTCGATGAGCTCTACTCTTGCTGTTATTTCTGCAGAATCAATAATGTTCCGGCAGGGACTTGGTGGCCAAGTGGCAGGGGCTGTGCAGAGACCCAAGGGCTTTCTCCATGGCTTGTTCTCCCCGTCCTCATCCCCATGGATTCTCCTTGACATGAGCAGCGTTTTCCCTGCCCTGCATGGGATCACAGGTCTGCGGAGGGCCTGATCTTCATCAGGACCCCTCCCCTTAGTGTTTTCCTAGGAAAATAAGGCTCTGATCTTCCCCTGGAATGCAGAGATTAGAAATTCCGAGCATTAGGAAGCTTCCAGCCTGTGATCCCCTCCTTGGTGTGTGGTGCCCATTGCACATCATGCAGAGCAGCACGAGTCCATGATGGAGCCCAGCACTGATGGGATGCTCCCTTTGGATGCGGAGCCTTCCCTAGCAGCGAGCAAGGATGAGGAGGGAGTCTCCTCCTTGCCGGGCATCTCCAGGGGCTGCTTCCTGCTCAAGAGCATCAGTGCTCTGGTTTAATTGGGCACTGAGGGCTTGGGAGCTCCTTGGAGGAGCTGCTGTCAGGATCCGTCTGCAGCAAAACCCGATGTCTCCCTGGGCTCCCTGTGTCTTTCTGGCCGCTTGGAGCGCTGCGGGTGCCTGGAATCCTGCTTCACAGCAGCACACAGGAGAAACCCAATGGGCAGCAAGGAAGTGAGTGTTAAATCTCAGGGACGGACACTGCAGCAATCCAGGGTCTGGCAGCGGTCCTGAGCAGTCGGATCCGAAATTCCAATGAAAGGAAAGGTCAGGGATATGCATCCGAGCACTCGTTCTGGAGCACAGAGCTACAGGGTCACAGCCTCAGCCAAATAAATCCATGTGGGACCATTAAATTCCCGGCAGCTCCAACCCCCCAGGGCTCCGACCCGCTCCCCCCCGGCCATCCTCCTGCATCCCGACCTCTATTAAAATCCTGCCTCCAAGGTGCGAGTGCCACGAGGTCCTTTGGAGATCTGCATAAATGCAGCTCCCTGAAACAAATTGCTTTAGCGGTGCCAAAGATCGAGGCAGGAGAGGCCACGGGGTGACTCCGGGATCTTTCCGACATTGCTAATGCCGGCAGCTCCAAACTGCAGCTCTCCCGGCACCAAGACGGAGCAGAGATGTGCAAGTTGTGCTGGATAATGAGGAAAAGGGTCTCCTAAAAACCCCACGCTTTCCTTGCTCTCATGGGCTTTTCTGGGATACTTGCTCCAAGGCTCTTCCTTGTGGGCAATGGGATGAGCCTGGTGCATTGCAGCCAAGCAGGGACCTTCCCATGGGCTCCTGGAGATAATTCCCACGCTGCTCCCCCATTCCCAGCCTGTTGCCGCCTCTGCTCCTCCTCGAGGCCGGGCAGCACGTGGCCACACACACCAATGGATATAAATTCCCTTCCCAACAAAGCCCGAGGACTTAAATTGCTTAAAAATCAAAGCACATTCCAGGGGGAAAACGCTGTAAATTAGAAGTGGAGGGGGGAAGATGTGCGTACAGGCTGTTAATAAGAGCCGTGTCATGGAAGAATCTCGCAGCCCTTGCAGGATGTTAATTAAAGAGTGTCCCAGTGCTCCCCTTGGAGCTGATGCTGCTCACTCTATTCCAGATGCAGGAGTTGGAGCCTGCTGGGATGCCCCATTGTGGGGCCGGGAAGGGTTTGGGGAGCCCTGGGAGAGCGGGAGGGAGTTGGGAATGAGCCGGGAATGCGGCTCCCGCCCAGACGTGCGCCCGTTCCCGCTGACAGCAGCTCCCCAGCGAAGGGCATCAAAGCAAAAGCCTTTTGGAAGGAAAGCAGAATTCAGCTGAAGGAAAAAAATGTGGGTTTATTTTAATTAAAAAAATTAAAGTGAAACCACAGCTTTTTTTCTTTGGGGGATGCTGGGTTTTAATGTCTGAAGCTGGAAGGCCGCCAAGTGCTGGAAAGATGGTTCTGTCTCAGTGTTCCCCTTGGGGCTGCAGAGCCTTCCCACCCGTGCGGCATCCTGATCCAAAGGGTGATGGATGCTCCCAGCGCTGCTAGCCCCACAGGCGGGAAGCAGCTGCTCCCATTCCTGGCTGAGCAGTGATCCGGGATGTGGGATCTCTCTGGGATCCAATGGATCCCTGGGCCACCTGCCGCCATAAGGATGTGGCCTCTGGAGCTGCTGGTGGCTCTGCTGCCAATCCAGGATCCGGCCTGATGGGTGTTTTCCCCCATAAATCTTAATGTTTTCCTGGCTAATCCAGCTAGGATTGATGGAGAATGGAGTATATTGATGCATGAGCTGAATATCCACACACAGGCATTGCAGGATGCGAATCCAGCCACGATTGATGATATTTTTCCCTAGATTCCAGGTTGGAACAACTTGGCCCTCCTCCTATAGACCCATTAGTGACTCCTGTGCCTATAACCCGTGTTTTTTGCAGTAAAACACCTGGTTTCTCCAGCCTTTCAAAGGTCCCCCCCGTTCCAATTTCAAAATAACGCCGCACTCCTTTAATGATCAATAGCAATTACTCAGTCATTTATACCCAATAAAGGCTGCGGCAGGCGGTCTGTGTGATGCATTACTGTATAAATTCACGCTATGAAACAGATTAACAAAGCATTATAATAAGCAAGCTTATTATTTGCACCAACACGAGGCTCAAGAGCTAATTGAAGCAATCCAGCAAAATGTCAATGACTTCTTTTGTGTATGAAATATTCATTAAAGGCAGGCGCTTATTTGGGAGCACTTGTTTGTTTTTACCTTTCCATTTGCATTCCATGCACCAACGGGTGCTGCCTATCCCTTACAGCACGGACAGGGCCACTTCCATGCCCCAAAGCTGCATCTCTACAATTGCCTCCTGTATCCCTAGAGCATCGAGGGATTTGTCTTAAGTGCAGGTCATGTCAGATCCATTGGTGGGACCAGTTCAAGGCAGAGCTTCCCTGCAGAGCATCCCTCATCCTCCCGCTCTTCCCAGGGCCGTGGGTCATCTCGGACCAGCGGGACAAGGGCTTATCCCAACCTCAGCATCTCCAAGAGACGCTGCCTTGGGGCTGGTCCCCATAGTTGTCACCTTGCAAGGACACGTTTTGGAGGAGATGTCTGTCCCGGTGCATTGAATCCCCTGCTCTCTGCAGCTCTGCTGCACCAGTGTGAGGACTCCATACAAGTAAAGCCCAGCAGTTCTTCCCCAGTTGGTTTTTTCTTGCATTTTAGGTGTTTTTTACACCTCCATTGATGCCAACGAGCCCGTGTTGGGCAAGGTGAGCATGAGCGAAGCTGACAGATCCATCTGCTCCCTGCATGGCACCGATCTCCAAGCCTCTGCGGATGGGAGCAGCCTGCGGTCACCCGTAGCTTCCAAGCCACAAATCTCCACATTTTTAGCCTGAAATCTCCACAAATGAAGTTTTTCCCAGCCTGTCTCCTGGCAAAGACAGCGCTCAGCCCCCAAATCCATGCGCCGCTCTCCTCTTTCCTCTGCATGCAGCCGAGCAAAGCAGCGGAGCGCCAGCAGAGACCCCAATCCCCTTCATTTGTCTTGGCTCCAGAGGAATTCCAAGGCTGGAGCTTTCTCGGGGCTGGTGGCAGCGCTGTCAGGAGCGTGATGTGATACAAATGCCTGCACGGAGGGTCTGCATTTGTTTTCCCTGTGATTTCCTGCATCTAAATTGCTATTTTGCTAACACACGTCCCTGGCTCCTGGAGAGACAAATGTTTGACCGTGAGCTTAGGATTTCTATGGAGCGAGCGGCTTTTTCCAGGTCCTTCCCAGAGCTCGCAGCCCTCCTTGCACAGACCCTGCTCCTCCTTGTAGGCACCTCCATGGCCTCAGTTTCCTGCATGGGCAGGATTTTACAGACCAACATTGCAAAAAATTGCTGATATTGGGTGCAGTGCCTTGTGCAACATAAAAATTCCCTCCAATTTACTCATGTTTAGGCTCTTTTTTGGATGTAATTGCTTCTTGTCACAATAGGTACCATGCAACATCGCCTTAATTATAGCCCTCAAGCCCGAGCGTGCACAGGCAGGCTCCGAGGAACCGTATCCACAGTGTTTCCCTATGGCAACAGGAGGGCCGACGCAGAGAGTGCAAAGCAAAAGTTTAATTATAGAGAGCAGCGCAGCAAGGAGAAAATAAGAGAGTCGGATGGAACCGGGAAAGCAGCTCGTAGTAACAGCACGTGGTGAGTCCTGCTAGTTCAGCCTTATGAGGACCAACAGACACGGAGAAAATCCTGGTTTTCTTTCAAAGGAGCCATCTGAGGTCCCATGCGGAGGTCGCGGGGATTTGGGGTGTTTAAGGAAACCGGCTGTGGTTGCAATTCCCAGGCGATGCCCTCTTGGATGCAGCTGGCTCCGGAATGGGGTGGATGATGCAGGCACTCGGCATTGCCCAGAATTGCATCTGGAGACCTGTGTGGACCCGGTTTGGATGGTTCCAATAACTCCGAGTATCCTTGGAAAGGCAAGTGGGTGGGAAAACCTGCCCTACTTTCCTGGAAGTGTGAGAGTGCAGGAGACTGCATGATTGCAATGTGTTGCTTTAAAAAAAAATAATAACACACACACAGAGACACAAAAAAAACAACTCATTGTCTGGAGGATTTAACTCCAGAGAGGATTTCTGGGGAGGATGTTGGAATTTTTCAAAAACCTCCCAGGTTCTGGGGTTCTGGGGTACCACCAACTCCCTGTGGCCTCTGAATGTGTTTGTTAGCTGGGAATTAACGAGTGGGGAAGCACCTAGCGATGCAGATGCCAGCGATCCTGCATGAGGCTTCCATTTCCCCTGCAGCTCCCTCTGGATACGGGCTGGGATGAGAGCAGGACCAAGGGATAGCGCTTGGATATTGCCTAGGTGTTCTCCATGGGCATTGCCTTCCCTAGGTCTTTATGCTATGGAGAAAACGGTATGGAGAAAATGACTTTATAACCTGCTGGAAAAGCAAGTGATGAACAGGTAATTGGAATTTTTTGGGATGCACTGGAAAGCAAAACGCTCCTTGGAACCAGCCCTGGACGGCACCTCGGTCCCCATTTCCACTTGGAGCACCGCTTGGACAAAGTTCCCGTGCCCGAGTCACTGGTGCCCCCTCATCCCACAAAAAACAACCCAGCTCTGTGGAAGCAGAGCCCCAAATGTCAATGTTTCCCCTAAGAGGCCACACTTAGGCTGAGCCCATGAAAGTTTAACTCAGCGCTTGAGCTCGGTCCTTGTAAGCGGCGACGGGGAGGCCGGGAGGGATGGGGAGCCGATGAGATGAACGAGGGAGCAGATTTCGCCTGACGCACCCGAGGAGGCTGCAAGGAGCTAATTATTCCACTAACAAATGCTCCTAGGGGAACCGGTGTCCCGTATTTTATTCTATCCGATTTATCCCGCTCCTCAGCGGTCCCCCCGCGCGCGCCGGCTCCCTTCCCGCAAAGACGTCACCGAGAGCCAAGTACATGTGTTAGCGCCCATGATTTATTCAGCAGCTCTGCCCTCCCCTCCAACAGCCTCCGGATCTCAATATTTTATATGGAAATCTCTCGCTCCGTGCCCCTGTTTCTGCTGGAAGCTGCGCTCTGGAGCGGGGAGGTGCAGCGAGTGCGTCGGGTCTCTGCAGCAGCTCCCTCCCTGCCCGCCGGCCTCGTTAGCCAGGGGATGATGCTCCAGATCTGTTCCCAAATCCCAAAGTGTCTTTGCTTTGTCCTAGAGCAAAATATGAATCCTTAGAGAGAGACAGCGCCCATGCATGAGACGGGTCCCCGGGGCACCATGCTCATTTTATATATATATATATATATATGCATTTTTATATGCGTGTATTTATGATTTATATAGATATATGATATATATATATATGCATTTATATATGTTTGTGTGTATATATATATATATTTTTTTTCCTCCAGAGGTTGCATTTGTCAAAAACCACAATCCCTTGCATGCTGCAAATGCAATTGGGAAGCCACCCCTGATCCCTCCAGCTTTCCAACCCCTTGTCCCTTTGGGATCAAACTGGAGCTATATTTGACGGTGCTCTCTTGATTTATTAAAACAAATAGGTGGGAAAAGGCTTTTCCTGGGGGATTTGGGGTAGAAAGGAGGCACAAAGACATCCCAGCCCCCTGCCCGGGGTGAGCAGCTTAATTCCTGCCTTGTATTTACCTGCATCCCGCTGCATCCCATAGCATCCATATGGAGCAGGTCGGCCGCCTGGGGAGGCAGCGGCAGACAGAAAGTTACAGTTCAATTGGACAGGAAAAAAAAGAAAGGAAACAAGCCGGATAAATCAATTTCGAGAGGGGAGAGAGAAATTCATATCTTTTTACTGCTCTCCCAACAAAAACATAAAACACAAACAAATCAAAGGGCTGCGAGTGCTTCCGAGGCGGGACATGACCTGACTGCGCAATCGCCTTTAATGTGGAGACGGCTCCCGCGAGGATTAAGCCGCTGATAATAAATTATTTAGAAATATTAGGCAGCGAATGGGCCTGACGCCAGATTGATCCGCAGCGGCGTTCGCAAGGAGCGATGGAAAAACGCAGCAGCCTGGAAGGGAAACGCAGCTCCGAGCCTGAGGAATGGGCGCTCCAGGCTCCGGAAAGGGCTCAAAATGCAGCTCCCAGGCACTTGATTCCCACCAATTCCCATCAATTTCTGGAGCCACCGACCTGCCATCACACATGGAGCAAAAGAGCCACCGCAGCCACTTGATGAGGAGCGAGGAATTTAATTTCCTTTTTTTTTTTTCCTCTTTTTTCCTAATGCTATTAATCACCATAGGCACACGCCGGGCTCCTGATGCATATTTAAACCGGGCCAGGAGCCAGTGGTTTCTCGTGCGCAGTTTCCTAATGTTAATAATGTTTCCATTAGCCGTGCTCAGGAAATCTGCCATTTTTCGTCCCCTTCTGGCCTATACTTTTTACTTTTAATTATGACCCGGTGTCAGCTATTGAATGAGTTGACGCATTTGGCACGTCTGCAGAGATTTCTTTTTAATAATGCAATTTCTCGGCTGTAATAGGCCTATAACTTGAGTAATTAATGAAACGCACGGACTTTCAGGCACTGCCCATTGGCTCCCAACAGGAAAAACGGCTGCAAGTTGCATGAAAATGGAAGGTGCAACCGAGGCCACTGCAGCCTGGAAAGGGATAAATTAAGTTTCCAGCCTGGATTTGAGCAAGATGAGTTATTTTTATACATATATATATACATATATATATAGTGCTTTGATTGCACTCGATGGAGGTGCTTTCCCAGGCATGCCAGCCCTGCAAGCAGTGCTGCAGCTGCAGTGTGTTTAGGCTTGCAATAATTAAATAAGAAGCACCCTGAGCAGCTGCTGGGCTGCAGGGAGGGAAAGGGAAGAGGTGTCCTCCTTCCTTGGGGGAATTGGGGAGGTTTCCAGCCCCTTGTTGCCTGCTGTGCTGTTGCAGTCTCAGCAGGAGTGATGGGAGAGGCGCCTGCTGATGCTGCAGGAGCCGGTGCAGATCTGCTTTGCAATCAGCCGGGTTGCTGCAGCCTGAATTCCCTGCAGGATGAAGCCCTGCGTTCCTGGAGCTGCAGGAGGATCCATGTCTCACCAGGGAGCTGTTTTGGGGTAATTTTGCCTTGCTCGGGTGGTGGAGCAGGGCTTGGTGCTGGTCCTCATGTCAACCCTTGCATCCCGATGCTCTGCCGATCACATACCCCTGCCTTTGTGCCATGCCCAGGAACCTATCCCCATCCCATGCATTTACAGGACACGGTGCTGGGAAAGGGCAGCCCACTGGGCTAGATCAGAGGGTCCCCATCAGCATTTGCTGCATCGGTGGCAGATTAAACACTTGGGACATTCCCTGTCTCTCTGCAGACCTGGGATATTGGGGAATGTTTGGGAGCACGGCGATGCTTCCAGCCTTGCGGAGCATGGAGCAGAGCAAAGGAAAACCTCGCTGGATGTATTGATCCATGCTGCTTTCCAGCATCCTGACAGGCAGCTGCTCCTTGGGTCTGCAGCACCAGGGCTGCCAGGGAGGAGGAGGAGGAGGAAGAGAAGGAGGAAAAGGAGGAGGAGGAAAGCGGCTCCGGCAGAAATAGCAGCGTGCGAGGGAGGCCGGGACGCTGCACCGTGGTGCAGTCCCCTCGAATAGCTGGAATGCTGCTTCCCCCAGCACGGATGTGTTTCTTGGGAAAATTCCTGCAGAGAATTAAGCCCACTCCTATTCGGTCTTTTTTTATATCCCCTCTTTTTTCCACACTGTCCTGGCTGCCCAGCAGCCTCTCCTTGCTCTCATCCCGCGCTGCAGCAGCTCATGCCAAGGGATTGTTTGTTTGGTAAATATTAATATCCAATAAATATGCAATTTGAGCTTATTTGGTGGATAAGCACAAATTGGGGCACCCAGCCCTTGCCATCGTGTAAGCAGCACGTGATGGACCTGGAAGCAAAGGGGGGTTTTGCAGCAAAGAGGCAGGAATTGGCACCCGTGTTTGGAGTCTCACCCTCCTGGTTTGGGTTGGTTTTTGGTATTTTATTTCCATCTCTGTTGCTGTGACCTGCTGGGTCTCCTCTTCCCCCAGCCCCATGCACAGGGATGTTTTCCATGTGTCCCTGTTCCCAAAGCACCTCCCGGTCCTGCGGGAGCTGCGAGGAAGGGCAAAATCCCCACTGCACCAAGCAGCCGCTCTGCTCATCGCTGGTATTAAAAAGGGAGCAGGCAGGGGAAGAGGCAGAAGCCTGGAAGGTAATTAAGGTGAAACTCGTTAATATTTCAAGCCTAGGACAGCAAAAAGCTGCTCGGAAGGCGCAGGAGTGTGGAAACGCGCGTGTCTCCTGGCATCAAAACGTGAGACCAAAGCGAGATGCAATGGGAGCAAGAGGTGCCAAGCTCCCCAGGCACCGTTTTAGGGCAGAAAACGCCCTTAAAGAGGGGTTCCCAGCTGCAAAAAGCAGCAAGCAAGCAAGCCAGGAGCTGCTGGTTGCTTTTGCTGGGCTCTCCTTGGCAAACGGAGCGCTTCCAGGGGCCGCTCCACGAGCGCCCATAGATCTCTCTTTAATTTGGCGAGCGCGTGGCTTCCAGGAACGGCGCCCAGCTTAGGAACAACGTGATCCTGCTGGTGAATAAGTCATGAGGGCGGCAGCCGGGATTTACACACCGGTGTGCGCGCTCCCCGGGCTCCCTGGTATAATTCATATGGGGGAGAATATTTAGATTGCAGCCCGTGGCGTGGAGGCCGCTGAACCGACAGCCTCCCCACCCCACATAAGCCAAGCTCAGGCCTGGGACTGGGCTTTAGCACTGATGGGCACCCCAAGCGCATCCTCACTCATGCTCCAACCTGACCCTGCAAGCCTCACTCCAAGCCAAGCTTTCCATGTACTTTCCATAGCAACGATTATCTTTTCCCCCCTTCTTCCTTTTTTTTTTTTAATCTTTCTTTTTTTTTTAATTATTGCAAGTTCTTGCTTCAAGAAGCTCTTCCATTTGCAGGGAAAAAAATAACTTAAAAGGGCTTTTTGCTAATCTGCGCCTTCGATGCTGCCTCCCTCGGCAGCGGAGCCGCTGCCTTCGAGGCTCGCCCGCCACGCAGGAAAGCAGAGAACTAATTAAATCGCGGGATTGCAGCTGCCACTCGCTCCTTTATTTCCCTTTTTTCTCCCTCTTTCTACTTAGCACTTGACTATGCTGTTAATTACTCCCTTCAAATATTTGTCACTTCAAGGCCCGCTTTTGAAAAACCCTCTTGCTCCAATCGAGGTGGAAAGGCAGGAGAGCGGGAAGCGGCTGGGAAAGGGGCTCTGCAAATCCCGATGTGTGGCGGGAACACCAAAGCTGCTGCTTCTCACCCCAAAAGCGATGCCCAATGCTGAGCACCAAGGTGGGTGCTGCAGGATCCTGAATATTGGGGCTTCCCATTTTGGGAAGATCATGGGCAAAGCGGCGCTTGTGCATGGGGAGCAGCTGGCATTAAGTCCAGCCTAACTAGGCTGAGAGCTGCAAATGGGGCTGCCTGGGGGGGAGCATCTGCACCCGCTCTCAGCAGCTGCTTCTGCCCCAAAACTGCCCACGGAGCCGCTGCCATAACCCTATGGATGCAGCTCCCAGCTGCTCCCAGCTGTGCATGCAATTCCCGCCCCATCCTGGGAAGGAAAAGGCAGGAATTAAGGCCATGGAGGGAGGAGGGTGAGGTGCGTTTGTGCAGCGCCTGGTAATAAATCACTCGCATCAAGAGAAAAGGGAACTAGGAAGGATTAGCGCAGGGATGGAAATGAAGAGTGAGGAGTAATTAAAAGAGCCGGGATGTGCGCGGAGCCCCGGAGGAGCCCTGGAGAGCGGAGTGGGTGCTCATTAAAGAGACGTAATTAGGAATCCGAAACCGCTGATGAGTCGCTTTAAATCCAAGGCTCCGTGTGGGCTCCTCCAATCTTCCCGTGGCCGCAAGATCCCGCGTGCCGGCCGGGAGCATCCCAGGCGCATCCCACAAGGTGCTTTGGAAAGACGAGTGCACGAGGTGGCCGCCCTGGTAGCCACTTTCACCAGTGGGAGAGCAGCAATTTTGGGGTTGTTCTTGGCTTTGCTTTTAGCCAGGACCTCACATGGCAGGAAGGCAAAGGAGGGCGAGGAGGGAGGGATCCTTCAGGATGCTCCTTGAGGAGGCTCTAGGGAGGGACCATCGCTGATGGAGAGCGCTCCAATGGGAATAAGCAAATGGCTCCTCATTTCCACCCTGGCTGGACGTGACCCTGAAAGCGCAAAAATGCAGTGATGAAAAGCCTGGAATGGGCTCAAAAGAGCCGGAGTGTTGAGAGCCTTAATTAATTAATGTCCAACAGCACTTGGAGAGCAGCGGATGGAAGAGGCTGTTACCGCGGATCAAGAACCTCTTTATTCCATAGGTAGAGGCTGGAGCAGCCCCGGCCGTGCTCCCGCTTTGGAGACCTCGGGCTGTTTGCACTAAGTGCTCTGAAATAGCAGTGTTTTGGTTTGGTTTTTTTAATGTTTTGGAAATGTTCCCACCATTTCATCCCATCCATCGAAAACACCTCCAGGAAGGGAAAAGCACCGGCTGCCACGCTGGGAATGCAGGGCCTGTCCATCCTGGCACGGAGCCATGGGAAGGAGATGGAGAGGAGGCAGCGGAGCGAGCTTGGAACAGCTCCTGCCGGGATATCCATGGGAGCCAGTGAGCATCAGCCCTAGCCCGTGTCCCTGCCAGGAGAGGCCCCAGCAGCTTCATCCCATGGGATTAGGAAGCCCTTCCTGATGGTCCCACTGCCATAGATGCTCTCGGCTCGGTTATCTCCATCATGGACAAGCAAGCTAGCCAGATTTCCGAGCGGGATCCATGGGGAACCTCGTGCTTCTGTCATGTCGGTAGGAAAAGTCTAAAGAAAAATACCACTATGGAGATTCAGCTGAAATAACTAACAAGGAGAAGGAAGGGTCCAGAGGGTCCCGAGCATCGTAGGCATGGGCAGATCGGGAAGGCCCCTTGGCTACACTCCAGGGGAGCAGGCACTGTCCAAAAAGGAGCATTTTAGGAGCCAAGAACATCCTGAATGCAAAAGCCCCCATAGGGATGTGAGTGCTCAGCATCCTGGTGCTGGGTTTACACGGATGTGCCATTCCCATGGGCTGAGCCTTCCCTGCGCTCCCTGCTCCGGCGCAACCCACTCCCTGCTTCCATCGACACCGCTCGGCTGATCCGTGCTGCGAACGTCAGCACCGTCCTCCGTAGGAGCTGCTCCCACCATCCCGTCCAGCACCATCTGGGAGCTGGAAGCATCTCCTGCCCGTGCGGAGCCGTGTCCTTCCCTCGCCAGAACCCACCGTTTGGATTCGCACCCCAAAACGGCTCCCCGTGCGCAAGCACCACATTTGCCATCTCCAGCTTGGGTTTTATTCCATCTTTGGAAGGCGATTTGTAGGGAGAGCCGCGCACGGAGCATCCCCAGCGGAGCTGCTGGCACCCAGCACCCGACCTGCTTTCCCAGAGCTCTTCTGGAAGCATTCCTGGCAGGAATGCTGAGCAAAACCCCGACACAGCCTGGGAGCTGAGCAAAGGGCCAGGGTGGCCTCGTTTCATTTGGTCTGTAAAAAAGTGGCAATCAGACAGTGATTTATAGCTGCATTTTCACCTGATGTGGGGAGAATCCAAGCCAGAAAATAAAAAAAAATCAGGACAGGGAAACCCTGGAGCAGTTTAAGACAGTTTAGTCAATGCTGCTGTCGTGGGCACTGCAAGCTGGGGAAGGCAGACAGGGTCCTCACCCCCGAGGAACCCGATTTCTGCGTTTTGGATAACAGGAAACAGTGCTTCCCAAGGGAAAATAAGTGAAATGCATTTTATTGCCAAGAATCCCCTTTCTTTGAAGCGTTTGCAATGTTTTTCCTAATTAAAGTACATCCATAGCATCAGCCAGTGCTTTCTGATGCTCTCTCTCTCAAAGTACCACTTGGATCAATGAAGATGTCCTAGAGGTTTGAGAACCCTCTTGCTCAGCACTTTCTCACTTGAAAGAAACCCAAGGGAAGGAAAGCCTCATGTTTTTGCAAAAATTATTTTCCAAAGGGGCTATTTTCCATTCCTGAAAAAGAACGGCTCCAGGAAAACCGTCCCCAGCTTTCCCTTTGGATGCTGGCAGGAGGGATTTGGGACTATCCCATCACGAGGACCCAGGGTGCCTGGACCAAGCGTGCTGACGGTAACTGGATGGGATGCTCAGCTGGATTCTGGTGTATAAATGCACTTTGGTCAAATCCAAAGGGATTCGCGTTGGAACTTGAGCGATGCGGGAGCCCAAAGCAGCTCCGCTGTGAAATCTTCCCCGGCTTCTCTGTTGGGTTCTGGTTTAAATATTCCTCCCACCCAGCAGCAACTGTGTTCAGGACTGAATAATCCCATGGAGGGACTTCGGTGCCAAAGCGAAAATAAAGAAAAAACACACAACACCCAAACCTGCGAAGACTCGGCCTCGGATTCCAGTGCACTTGGCAACACGGCTGGTTTTTTTTTCCTTCCCCTCTCCACAAAATGTCAAAAATGTCCTTAATGAGAAGCTCTCCTCTTACAAATGAAGCAGTAATCTGTCAGAAGGGAAAATCTGCTGTAAACTTAGTCAGAGCTCATCCCTTGACTCCCTGCCAGCATGCATTAAAGTTCATTAACCTGCTCCGGGATGCGGCGAGGCTCGAGTGCCATCTACAGCGGCTGGGAAGCATTGGGAGATGCTGGTGCTGCTCCATGCTGAGAGCTGCATTCCTGGCCTTTCTGCTTTTGGGAGCAGGTTCCCTGGCCTCAAGCAATGGAATTTGTTGGATTGGGGGGTTTTCTTCCTTGGAAAAGGTGAGTGGGAAGTAAAAATCAGCTTTCTTGCAGGCTAATTACTGCAAGGATGTGTGGCAGGTCCTTAATGCCACCACTAAGGAGGTGTGTGGCAAAAATGTCCTGCAAATGCCCGGCAAAAACGTCCTGGCCTTAATGAGAGTTCCCTTTGCAACCCAAATGCTCATTGGAGACGTCGGCACCGGTGCAGAACGAGCCAACATCCCGGCTGCGGGACAGGGACAGCCTCACGGGTGGCTTTGTCCATGTGGCAGGAGGCAGGACATGGGGCACGGAGGTTCTGCCGGGCCAAACCCACCGGGAGCTGGAGGCGGAGGAGCGGGAGAGCCAGCCTGGAGCTGTGCTATAGCGCTTACCAGAAAGATCTGCAGGGGAGCATATGGTGTGTTTAAAAATGTACCCATAACATTTATTTAAAATCCAGGCGCTGACGCTTGCCAGCAAAGCTTTATTGGAAGAAACCTTCCTTTATGCTCGAATGTCTCCCATTCTTCCACCCAGACCACTAAGCTGGGATTTATCTGGTTTCAGCCTAATAAATATGGTTTCAGCCTAATAATCAGGGAGTTTATTAGTGCAAAATGCACCTAGGAGCCTTCTCCAAGATGCCAGATCCAATCGGAGGGGCTCACAATGACTTTTCCCACCTGCTCCTCGTGCCAGGGACTGATGAATCCAGCTGGGTTCTCTGCTGATGCCCCCAGCTATAAATGCCCTGGCAAGGGGGGCATTTTCTGCTTGCTGGGTGCCAGCCTGGGTGCAGCAGTGTTTGTGCTTGCAGCTCACGGGGCTCTGCTTGGAGCCCGGCTGCTTTGGGGGGAATAGCTGGTGTTTTGTGGCAGTTGCACCATCTAGAGGACACGGAGTCCAGGATCGCTGTGCAAATGCAGGCAGGCGGATGGCAAAGCAAACGTAAGCAAGGTGCAATCCCATCAGCAGGTGTGAATGTTTTCGGGGCCACAGGGATGAGTCCAGAGGGTTTTTCCTGTGCTGGAAGCACACAGGGAGCAGGGGTGGCTGCGCTGACTGCCCCACATGGCTGCACTGCTGCTGGCTGCAAGGAGCAGGGCAAGGGGGAACAGTGAAAATGTTGGTGCATGGAATGAAAATTTAAAAGGCTTCTGGCTCCCCTTTCCACAGGGAACAAGAGGTAGAAGGACTTCTCCCTTCCTGCAGCATAACAGGAGGTGGGAGCTCCGATCCCAATGCCTGCGTATGGATCAAGGCCCTGCAGATTGTGCAAGGGAAATATTGGTTGTGTCCCAAAGGCGGCCACTGCCATGTCCTGGCTCCCCGTCTTCTCCTTTTGCTCCTTGCAGGTGGCTCCATCCTCCGGCCCATGGTGCAGACGGCTACAGGTTGCTCAGGCACCGATATCCCTGGCTCCAGCTCCATGGGATGAGGAGACACAGCCAGGTTGGCTATAAGGGAACGAGCATCTCAGCCCCATGTCCCTCACCTGGCACGTGCAGGATGCGGAGAGGAGCATCCAGCAGAAGGCAAAGCATCGGGAGGAGACTTTGAGCAGCATCAGTGAGAGCACAGAGAGGCCTGAGGAAAATAAAGGGGTAAATGATATAAATGTGTTTGGGGGGAAAAAAATGGGTAAATGATATAAATGTGTTTGCCAAATGCTGCTCCAGCCAGCCTGGCTGCATTCCTGCGGGATCCCTTCACCCTTCGGAGTCCCTTTGGGTCTGGCTCCCTGCTGAGGGCGACCTGCTCTGTGTTCATTTGGAGGACGAGCCCCCTCAAAGCCCTTCACCATCCTCCCTCTGGCCCCATTTGAACTCTCAATGTAGTGGTGGCTTTTTTGGCTTGCTCTAAAACCCCTTTAAAGATGGTTTTGGCCATGGAGCCAAACAGGAGATGTTTGCAAACGCAGAACCAAAGCCCGCTCACAATAAGTATGCTCTGCACCTGCAAATCCGCCTGCAAATGAGACCTGCTGGGCACCAAAGTGCCGGCCTCCGCCTTCCCAATGAGCTCCAGAGGCAGCCAGAAAGCGGGATCCGCAGCGGGCGCCTGGCTGTGGACTCGGCTCCGCCGCACGGAGACCTCGGCAGAACTCGCTCTTTGTGCTGGACTTCAATGGGGAGCGCTCCAACCCTGCCAGCTCCCCCGGTGAGAATTCACTGCGGAGGCTGCGCTTGTTTGCAGCCGGGAGAGTCCAAAACGGCTAAAAATAGAGGATTCCTTGAAGGCGATCTGAAAAGCTTCCCTAGGAGAGGGCTCCTTTCAAAATGAGTGGCTCGGAGCTAATGCAGGAGCAGGCTCGGCTCCGGCTGGCCCTGCTGGGAGCCGAGTTCCTCCGTGGAAAGCGGCGGAGCTGCCTTGGTGTGTGACTGATGGAGCCTCCTTCCACTCTCCTAAAGCCACTTTGGGGCACTCCTAATGACAGGGGCCAGGTAAGTCCTGAATTCAGTGGCATTAAAGATGCACAGAGGCCTTGAAGGAGGCTGGTCCTGGTGGCATCTCGCAGCTCCAGCCCCACAGGCTCCAGTCTGTGCCCCATGTCTTAGCAGAGCCAAAGCCCAGACCTACTGAAGGACAGAAGCAACTGCTGCCCCTTAGATTGGGTGTGATTGAGGTTTCCCTCCTGCCTCTTGGAAAAGCTCTTGGCAGATGCAGTGTAAAGTCAAAGCAGAGCTGCTTCCTTTTGCGTAACCACTACTCAGTTTCACCACTGCTTCTCTTTCTGTATGGGAGGATGTATCTCTCCCACGGTGTCTTTGCTCTTGCCCCTTAAATAGGATGTTTTGAAGTACTTTTAATCACTATCCCATCTGGATAGAGGCTCCATGGTGGGATAGAGGGGACAGTGCCATGGAAAGCACAAAGACCCGAGCGCTGAAATGATCCAGGATCCAAGGTGGGAGCCGCCGTGTCGCCCACATCCCCTGCACGGTGGTTGTATCCGCTGCCCATCTCCGCAATATCCCGGGAAGTGGAGGAATCTGTCAACTGCTAAAAGGCTGTAATTACAAAATGGAATAGAGGAATAACCGTTTCCTTTGAAATTTTGCAGGTCTGTGCAGTACGGCAGCAAGAGGAGGGTTGTGATCAAATCCCTTGGTGTTGTGGTTCTCGGGCTGTACTCCCAGGTCAGACTGGTAGATCTGTGGGTAAATCCTGCTGAAAAGCGACTGTTTCAAAACCAGAGGTTGTGCCCCTCTCCAGCTACGTCTTGGGTCATGGACAGTTATGGGGAGTTCACCAGTTGGACTCAAGAATGCAAAATATGTTTAATAGTCACTTATTAAATGACTTCATTAGGAGCCTTTTCCTCCCCTGGATGTGATTTTAGGGAATTTTGCTTTATTTGAGGCTTTTTCTTTTCTCCTCCTCTTCTACCCGCTGATAACGGCCCTGCTGATAAGGAGCTCACACCATCCCTGCTCCTTTCAGAGGGTAAATAGAAATGTTCAATATCCGGAGCCGTTTGCCAGCAGCTTTCAGAGACATGTCTGCTCTTTTTCTTCCTAAATTAGATTTTTCTATTACAACTTCAAGGCCTCATGAGTCTCCCTGGCATTTATTAAATAACAAATAAACTCTTCAATTTACCATGTTGCTACACGATGCGGGTGTCCTCCGTGCAGCTGCCTGCAAGGAGGCCGAAGGAACTGAAGGACGGGACAACGTGGGAGCCAGAGTCCCGGTCTGACCCACCAAAATCATGTTTCTGAATAAATAAAGCTCAAGAACTTTGAGCCACGTGGAGTTTGGTCAAGCCACAGTATTTATACCCCAAATACTGATGGAGCTTGAGGCTTAGACTGGTCTTAACCTGGGTCTTTTCCCCTGTGCTGCTTCCACCAAAACCTCAACAGCAGCAGCTGTGTTTGGCACTTGATATTTGGATTCACCCCAGAATTCAGGGATGTGATTGGGGATTGCAAACCTGCCACAAGTAGAAGAAAAGGGGTTGCAAAGCCTGAAGCTGTTGGTTTCCCCAGCATCCCAGGCACGGATAAGGGAAAGGATCGCTATTCCCAAAGAAAGGACAACACCGCAGAAATGCCTGGAGTTTTAGCACGGCTCAGCACAAGAATCGCAACTGGCCATGGAGCTGACACCAACTGCAAGGTAAGACATTTAATCCTCATTGTTTCTGTTTTTCTTGATGGAAAATAATAGCAATAATCGGAGCTCCACATGGACCAGCGGCAGTTTTTGCTCCCAATTTACCACCGCAGAGGGGATGAGCAGATCCCGGGGCTGGGAAGGGTTTAACAGCCGATGCCTCCCAAGCAAGGGCACGCACAAGAACATTCATCAGGCTCCCGGCCCCAGCGTTGACTTTAATTTTACTTTTAAAGCCAATTCACATGCAAATTGGCTTGGCCTGGGAGGAAACAGGAACACAAGGGCCCTTTCTCTCCTCTGCAGCAGCACGAGGAGGAACATGATGAAAGGAGCAAAGTTTTCCTCACCTCTGTGGCACTGTTTAGGGGATAGGGGGTTTAATGCTCCTTTCTGCACAGGGTGCTGTTTGCAGCAGTCCTGCTCAAGCAAGTGGTTTGGGAGCATTAAAGGACGTTAGGTATCTTGGGAGAAGGAAAAGAGGGAGGAATATGACATATCAGCTCTTATCTATGGTAAGTGCAGGAGATGAGTGATTCTATGATTATAATATGGCACGGGTTAGGAGCACAGTACGGTCCCATGGCTCTAAACAGGCAGGATGAGGGCAGGTTTGGTGTTTTTCCACGTGGAGATGTTTGTGCACATTTAATCATGACTGATTTTTGCCCCCTTCCCATGAAGGGTGGGTTGGGTGAGCGTGGAACCAGCGAACCTGGGCTCTCTGCAGCAGCTAGCGGACCAGGACAGCCTCGAGCCTTGTGTTTTGGGGGAAAACAACGTGTTTGGGCGGCAACGGTCTCACAGTGATGCCGAGACTTGCTAAAACACATGAAATGCCCCATTTCTCCCTGCCAAGTGTGTGTGGGAGGCCCGGTGCTGTTGGGTCTCCCTAGAATGCCATTCCCCCTGTCACTGCCCTCCAAGGAGCTCTGGAGCACTCCAACCCCCAAAGTGAAACAAACAGCCCCAAATTCCCGTCACAAACGGGGGGTTTCGCGGCTGCCCCCGCAAACGGCGCGGGCCGTGGGGCTGCCCCCCCGACATGGCGGCCTGGCCGCGCCGGGCCGGGCCGGGCCGGGCCGCGCCTCCCCGCGGCCCTGCGGCGCATGTCTCCCGCGGCCGGCGGCGGCGGA
>JAUBOD010001040.1:2436326-2469494 GCA_032353885.1 Nothura maculosa | reverse complement strand
GAGGCTGGGAAGGGGCCTGCAGCTGGAGAGGCACCTGGCTCCTCCCGCTCCAACGGGATCCTTGCAGGAGAGCCCGGCGTGTGTGGAATCACAACTCCAGTTTCCCTCTGAGGATAATGGTGGTTTTTCTGAGCTTTCTAAGGATTTTTTTTTCCCAGAAAAAGCAACTTATTGCTACAAAGCCAAGCAAAGTGCTATCCATTATTTCAAGATGTCAGGACCTAAGCTGCAGTTTCTCTCCTTAGCGCAGTCCTGGGGAGGGAGTTGTTTGTTTGTTTGTCTGCTTTAAGGTATTTTTTTCTCAGTTGTCATTTTTAATGAATATGCTGCTATCTTTAACGGGTTAATTTTGTAGCTTTCATTGTTATAGGGAATGTCACATTACCAAGCTGGATGGAAAAAAAAGACTTTTTTTCCCTGCAATCAGGAGAAAAAATCAGATTAAATGCTGATTTACACTCTTAATGTTGTGAATGATGTTGGTTAATCTGTTGCTGGTTACTGTGCTACATGAATCCATGTCCTGACAGTCTCTCTGCTCAGTGAGAGCAGCAAAATTTTCAGTAGCACTCAAGTCCTGTAGGTTTCCTGCAACAGATCCCATGCTAACGCTGCAGAAGCTGTTGTTGCAGCTAAAACGGGCCTTTTCCCAGCTTATCTTTACTAGAGAATCAATAAAACATCCCCATATAAAAATTGCTCACGGAGCAGCGAGGCACAGGCAAGCGCTGCCTGCAGACTGACCACTTTGCCCAGTCACAATATTCCTCTATACTAAAGGGCATTTAGGGAAAAAAATCCATTATTTTACAGCATTTTTATTAAGACACGAGCTCAGGAACAATATTTGAAGCTCAGGGCTTAGGCCTCTCCTTGCTCTAGCAGACCTTGCTGAGCCAGTCTAGGCGCTTCAAGCCAGGCTCAGCAGCACATTCCGGGTAAGTGCAGGCGCTCGCTTTTGGGGCTGTTTGCTTGTTTTCTGCGCTTGCTCACGTGCTCTTTTCCATGTTTTTTCCCGCAGGGAAGCAGCAGTGCCGGGATGCGCTGCCCTAGCAGAAGGAGGGCCCGCTCGCCCTGTAGCTGGGCTGGAAGTCGAGGCGGTCGGAGGCGGTGATGAGGGTGCCGGGCGCCGTGACGCGGCTCCGCTCCAGGCGGGTGTTGAGCCCGTTGTCCCGGTACATCCCGCACGGCGCCAGCGCCGCCGTGAACGCGTGCGACGTGACCCGGTAGCAGCTCTGCGGGGAGCAGCGGGAGCTCAGGAATGCCCACCCAAAACCCCCTGCAATGCACGGATAAAACCTTTCCCTTAAGCCACTGGGGGCAATTTATTGTCACAGGAGGGCGCAGAGGCTGAAAATGGATTGAATCCATTGAATTGTGGATGAAATAGCCCCTCTGGATCATTATTAAGTGTAAAACCAGGGGTGACTCGGAGCCTGTGCTGTAAAAAATGAATTTTGTCTGTTCATGAACCTTGTGCATTGACCACTGCCCTGGAGCAGGAGCAAAACCCTCGAACCCACCAATAGTCCGAAACCATCCTCCCTGTTAAACATAATCCCATTCCAGGATAAGACTTAGGTGATGGAAACTGTCCTGATAACCCCCTTTTCCTTGTCCATCTTATCCCCTCAGGTCAAAACTGCTTGGAGACACCAGAGCCTCTGCTAAGCTCATGCCAAAGGCAGGAAAACACTTGGCCTGCACATAGTCCAAAAATCTGCAATTACTACAAAAAATCGCTCCAGGACAGGGGTATTTAGTTTACAGAGCCTTAAGAAACAGACTTAAGAGAAATCATTGCAGCCAAGAGGCATCAGCAACTCAAGTTTCAGAAGACGAAAAGGCTTCGGAAGGCGCCCACGTACCGGCATCTTGTGCACGGTGGGCGCTCTGCTGCCGTAGCTCTGGTTGCTGGTCCGGTACAGGGGATGAGGCTCCGTTTTCCTACGGGAGAGGGCACAGGGCGTGGGACGGGCCCCTTTCCATGGGGCATGGTGGGATGGGCCCCTTTCCATGGGGGCCGTGCGGGGAGCGGCGCGGGGCGCTCACCGGTAGCCACGGGTGCCCATGGGGTGGATGAAGCGGGAGGGCAGCCGGTCGCTCACATGGTCCCAATCAAGGGTATTGGGGTCCCGGGGGGGCTCCAGCCCCTCGGGGCTGCCCCCCGGAGTCTGGGATGAGCGGGATCCGCTGGGGGCGGCTGTGCGGGGCGGCGGGGGCAGCTGAGGATCCGGGATGGGGATGGGCTGGGGATGAGAGGTGGGATCCAGGTTGGGATGGGGGCTGAGCGGGGGGCTTGGGGTGGACAGGACCGTTCGGAACCGGGGTTGGGGATCGGGTCGGGGCTGTGGTTCGGGGGCTGGTTCGGCACCGGGCTCAGGGCTGGGGGATAGAGCTGGACCCGCGTGTGGTAACCGGGACCAAACCCAGTTCGGGAGCGGGGTCTGGAGCTGGACCCGCGTTGGGTTCGAGCCTGGTTCGGGACTGCGGTTCAGATGGAGCATCAGTTGTGCTGGGGATGCGGGTGCAGGCTTGGGGTCCGGCTCGGGGCCCGCTCCGGTTCGGGCTCCGGTTCCGGCTCCGTTCCGGGCCCGCTCCGGTTCGGGCTGCGGCCGCGGCGCGTCCCGTTGCCCGGCAACGGGGCCGCTCTTAAAGGGGCCGCGGCGCCGCGGGCGGAAGCGGCGCCGGCGCCGCCCAGGAAGCGGAGGCGCCGCGTGACCTTCCCGGGGCTGCTCGTCGTCCTGCTGCGCGGCCGGGCGGGAACATGGCGGCGCCGCGGCTGCTGCGCGCGGGTGAGCGGAACCGGACCGGACCGGGCGGGATAGGACCGGACCGGACCGAACTGGGCAGGGCGGGACCGGACAGGCCAGGGCGGGATGGGACGGGACGGAACCGGGCGGGAACCGAACCGGACCGGACCGAGCGGGGCCGGGCAGGGCAGGATGGGGCGGAACCGGTCCCGGCCCTTGTGACCCCGTCTGTTTCCCCCGCAGCTGCCCCGCGGCTCTACGGCTCCCTGGTGGCCCCGGCGCCCGCCCGCCAGCCCCCGGGTGAGTGTCCCCGGGCACGGGGAGGGCACGGCGGGACAGGGGGCCCGGAACGGGTCCGTGAACTGCCTCGGTGTGACCCTGCACCCCATGGCATCCCCTGGTTGTATGTCTGCACCCCATGGCATCACCCATCTGCACCCCATGGCATTGCCCGTCTGCACCCCAGCACCCCATAGCATTGCCCATTTAACCCCCCTGCACCCCAGACCATTGTCTATTTGCACCCCATGGCATCCCCTGGTTGTATCCCTGCACCCCATGGCATCATCCAGCTGCACCCCCGCACCCTACAGCATTGTCCATCTGCACCCCAGGACTCCATGGCATTGCCTGGTTGCATCCCAGCACCCCATGGCATTGCCCCCTTAACCCCCCCTGCACCCCACAGCATGGCCTGTTTGTACCCCACGGCATCGCCCACCTGCACCCTTGCACCTACGGTTGTGTCCCTGCACCCCCTGCCATTGCCAGTCTGTATCCCAGCACTCCATGGCATCTCCTGGTTGTATTCCTGCACCCCACGGCATCATCCAGCTGCACCCCTACATCCCATGGCATTGCCTGTTTAACCCCCCCTGCACCCCACTGTGTTGCCTGTGTGCGCCCCACAGCATTGTCCAGTTGCACCCCAGCACCCCATGGCATTGCCCATCCACAGCCCTGCACCCCATGGCATTGCCCAGCTGCCACATGCACCCCCTAGCACCCCAGCCAGGCAACCAGCGCTCCCATTGCTCCTCCTACCCCGTCCTCTCGCGCTGTCCCTCACGTCCCATGCCGGCCAGGGGCACATCGGGGCCTGGGATGCCATGGACGGCATCCCGAGACCTTGCATTCCCGGACGGAGCGCTCACGCTTCCCTGTTCCCGCAGACGCCGAGGACAGGCTGCTCAGCGAGCCCCTCGGCCACCCCGACTTCTTCAACGTGAAGGAGCTCTTCTCCCTAAAGGACCTCTTCGATGCCCGCGTGCACCTGGGCCACAAGAAGGGCTGCCGGCACCGGTGAGCGACTCGGCACCCGCTGAAACCCAGCACGGTTCCCTGGACGTTTTTGGAGGTTTCTGGTTGGGGGGACGGGACTGGGACGGCCTCATAGACCCGTGTTCTTGCCCACGTTGTCGCTGTCCTGCAGAGCCTTGTGCGCCTGTTTAGCCTGGAGAAGAGCAGGTTGGGAGGGGTCTTATCAAGTACCTGAGGGCAGGATGTAGAGAGGATGGGGCCAAACTGTTCTTGTGGTGGCCGGTGACAGGACAAGGGGTGGTGGGTACAAACTGAAACAAGGGCAGTTCCATCTCCATGTGAGGAAGAACTTAATTCCTGTGAGGATGAACTTAATTCCTGTGAGGATGACAGAGCCCTAGCACAGACTGCCCATGGAGGCTGTGGAGTCTCCTTCTCTGGAGATGTCCAAAGCCCATCTGGATGCAACCAGGTGCCTTGTGCTGTGTGTGTCCCTGCTGGAGCAGGAGGTTGCACTAGATGATCTCCAGAGGTCCCTTCCAACCTCAACCATCCCGTTATTCCATATCCTCCCCATCCCCGCAGGTTCATGGAGCCCTACATCTTCGGCTGCCGCCTCGGCCAGGACATCATCGACCTGGAGCAGACGGCGCAGCACCTGCAGCTGGCGCTCAACTTCACGGCGCACGTGGCCTACCGCAAGGGCATCATCCTGTTCGTGAGCCGCAGCCGGCAGTTCTGTCACCTGGTGGAGAGCACGGCGCGGGCGTGCGGCGAGTACGCGCACACGCGCTACTGGCAGGGCGGCCTCCTCACCAACGCGCACGTGCAGCTGGGCGCCGGCGTGCGCCTGCCCGACCTGCTCGTCTTCCTCAGCAGCCTCAACAACGTCTTCGAGCCGCACGTGGCCATCCGCGACGCGGCCAAGATGAACATCCCCACCGTGGCGGTGGTGGACACGAACTGCAACCCCTGCCTCATCAGCTACCCCGTGCCCGGCAATGACGACAGCCCCGCGGCCATGGAGCTCTACTGCAAGCTCTTCAGGATGGCCATCGTGTGCGCCAAGGACAAGAGGAGGCAGCGCGAGGTCTTCGGCGAGCTGCGGAACAGAGCGGAGGGCGCCTAGAGCTGCTTGGGATGGTGGGGACACCTTCCTGCTCACGGGGGACGCATGGACATGGGCTCTTGGCAGGGCTGGAGGTGCCACGAGGGACCCCTGGCTCTGTCGCTGCAGTGGTGACCGCAGCGGAGGATCTGCCTGTGATGGAACCTCCCTGCTCCACCTTCCCAAAACACCGTCCAGAGCACCCCGAGGGGGGATGGAGCAGGGCCAGTCCCGCTTCCTTTCCTTGCATTTGTCCCCTGCGCAAAGTGACACTTCTGTCCCGAGGCCTTCCTAGTTCTGAGCTTGCAAGCTTGTATAAAATGATGCTGTTTTGACAAATTAAGTGGTCTTTTACATTCTTCCTTTCACACACAGGGGTGCGGATGGTTTGGGGTGTGAGGGGGTTTGCAGACTGGGACTACACATGGCCTGTGTCCAAGGGGCAGCTCCATAACCCCCCCAGTCTGGGGACATTTGGGTCCTGTGGAGCTTTGAGGGGCTGCTGGGATGGGGGATTGGGAACACCAGCGTGGAGCCAAGGAAAAGGCGATTCAGCCCCTGTTGTGCCTGGAGCCTGGGCGGGAGGGTTTAGGCCAGGCCTGGCTGCTGAACATATGTCCTTGTCCTCCTGGCCTGACTCCTTTTCCATATCCCTATCCCCTTCCCAGGGCTGCATCCCCATCCCTGGCTGCTTCCCATATCCGTGTCCCTCCCATGTCCTTCCCTGTCCCCGCCCCCGCGCTGCTCCCCGCCCTCCCGCCCAGCAGGGGGCGCTGGCGGGGAGCGAAGCCGCAGCGCGGATTGTCCCCTCCGCGCCGCCGTCGCGCCCGCTATATAAGCGGCGGGCGGGGGTTTTGCCGCCCTTTCCGCGGGGCGCGCGGTGCGGGGCGGACGGGTCCGCGCTGGGGATGGGCATGGGGGGGGGGGGGGCTCCTCGCTCGGGGTCCCCATCCCGCCTCGTGTCCCGCGTTGCCGCCGCTCCTCGGCCGCAGATGGAGCAGGGGGGAGCCCCAGGGGCTGCGGATCCCCACGGGTGGGTGACTGCGGTCAAAACACCCAGGGAAGGGGCTAGAACAGGAGCGTGGAAGGTTCCAGAGAGCCGCCATTTCGCGCCATGAGGAAAGCGCGTGAGATTCCAGTGAGATTCCAGTGATCCCAGTGAGTAATCAAGTTATTGGGCAAATTAACCGGGAAAAACCTTAATCTTACGGCTTTGTAGCTTAATTTATTGTTAATTACTTAGGTGTTTCTGAGATGGTGTTCAGTGATGCGGTTTAGGGAGCAGATCGAGTAGGTTAAATATCCGTTAGTAAATGTGTCCTTTTTGCTTTCTTTTCATGCTTTCATTAGGCAGAAAATGCACAAGTTGAAGCGAGAAAAGACTCCCCATCCTAATATATCAAAGGTAAGATCAGCAACGGGCTTGCCTTAAAAAATAAATTTTATAAATACCTGCCGTTATGCACTGAGTTTCTTGCGTGAAATAGCTCGACTTGGGCTGTTGGGTGTTACCAGATTCATTAATGGCTAATGAGGCCTAAGGCCTTAGCCTTACACCCTGCACCCACTTGATGCATTGTAATCTTCCACATTTTTTCATAAAATTTTCTGTAATTTTTGTAATTTTGTAATTTTTGTAATTTTTCTGTATATTTCTGTAATTTTCTTTAATTACATTGAGTTAATTCCTGCCACTTGAGGCGTTGCAAAGGTGGCTGCTGTGGCATCTTTGTGTCATTAGGTGGCAGAGAGAAACAGCCTGTTCTACGCTCGTTTGCTCTGCGCCCTGTGAGCATTCAGAGTGATTAACAGGCTGACACTGCTATGAACAGACTGGTTTTGTGAGGAGAAAGCTCTTGGGAAACTAAAGCTTCCCTTTGTTTCTCTTTCCCTATTGTTCCTCTGAGTGAGCTCTGCATGCAGTAAAAATTAATTTTGGCCCGTATCTTTTGAGCTGATATGTAGCAGAAAAGCTGCAGCGTTTTTTGTGGTGTTTAATCTCAAAAACTGTAGGCACCCTGAGCATGTAGGGTTGTACTTGTATTGCAGATGGAAGACTGAGCTGAAATGATCCAAAGCCCCGTGGCCAGCTGGTGACTGGGGCAGCAGATGCAGGGAGCTCTGTGCCTGTGGCCCTGCCTTTCTTCCTCTTCTGAAGGTAAAAATGTGCTGCCTTTGTGTCCTTATATATCTTTAATTTGCATCATGTACTGGCTTTCTCAAACTTGGGTGAGCAGTGAAACAACAGCCACGTCACCAGGCATTGAAGTATGTCTAATAGCCCCCATGGATGCTCTATGTATTTATCGCTTATCTTTTTCAGAGAAACATGAGAAAACCTCGTGGATCTGCCGGGTTTCCACAGAGACCAGAGGTGAGCCCGGGTTCTGCACAGTTCTGTGTTGCTCAGCTCCATGCCCCATGTGTTGCAAGTGTGACTTCTGTGTCACATTTGTGTCATTCGGTGGCAGAGAGGAAAAGGCTCCGTCTTTGCTGGTGCTCCCAGCCCTGTGGGTGCTCAGGGATGACCCACGGCCTGACAATTGCTTCTCGGTTTATTTTTCTCCTTTTTGTTGCTAATTAATAATATGAAAGATGAAGGATCCACAGCTGTGGAGGAGTAGGATGTAGAAACCAAGTACAACTTAGATTTTCAAAGTGCTTTGGAATTGGGAAAGATTACTGCTTATTGAAGTTATTTCTCACATCCTGGGGCTTCTTTTCACTTGCAGGTCACACCAGGAGTTTTAGGATTTCTGGCACACCTGGCTCCAGCAAAAGCAGCCACAGCTCAGCAGGTTGTCATTTAAAGATTCCTAGAGCTGCATCTTTCCTCGTGCACAGGTTCAAACTCCCACACTAAGTCAGAATTAATGACACGGATGGAAACGTGAGAGGTTTTTGTCAAAAATGTCTTTATTTGAATAAAGCCATCTTAACTAATTCTGTTTAGTACTTTGTCTCTCTCCTTGAAGTTCATCTTTTCATCACAGATGCTGAAAAGATTCCAGTGTTTGGGATTATGTGGATAAAGAAGGAATGTGGTGGTTTTTCCTCCATCTTTCTGGCTGCTTTGTCTGATCACGTTGCTTTCGGGGTGGAGGAAATAATATATGGAGGGAGTTCCATTTTTCTGGGGAAAAAGTTCACAATAGGAATTGAAACAGAGACTGCAGGACCAAAAATAACTTCCTGGAAAACCTGAATGGAAGATCTGGGATATTTAAGTTCTTTTTTCTAATAGAAGGAAATTAATTTGCCAGTAGAGCTGGTTGCCTTGGGGATGCAGACAATAGAATAAAGGCTGCGGTAGCTCCATGTGTCACTTAAAAAACCCAGTGTCTGCCCTCCCGCTTTGCCCAACAGCCCTTGCAAATGGGATGAACACGGAGCTGCATGAACTGGTCCAGCACCTGCAGCTGGAAATAAGGAATTAAAGCGGGAATATGGAATTAAAGGGCACCGCAGGCTCTTCTTTCAGAACAGAGCCTAAGGAATCTCTCCAGCCAGCCCCAGATCTCGGTCCATCTCCTTGGCTATACAGGAGATCTGAGCTCCACCTCGCTCAGCCTTAGGATTAAAAAGTCCTAAAAGGTGGAAAAACAGCATTTAAAGCAAACGGGAGCAGCTGGAGCCCTGCAAATACCTGCACGGCCGAACGAGGAAGCGTCTCCGCAGCTGTGCCAAGGCTGCCTGGAAATTCATTCTAATAATGGGAGAAGCAACGGATTCCTCTGGTATTAATCTTTAACCTCTGCAAAGTCTAGAATAATCTTAGGGGAATTAAGAGGTTGACTTATCTTTGAAGGGCGGGCTGGTTTAGTATAATGCAAAGTGACATGGAGCGTATATGTATCTACACACGTGTGTGTGTGTGTGTGTATATATATACACTCCCATATGTCTATATATATAAAGTATATATATATATATATGGAGTAATGGAGCATATATAGCCTGTCGGAACAGTTTGTGTTGCAGCCCTTGGCTGTAGCCCTTTCCTCTGTCCCAAGGAGTGACACAAGTGGCAGGTTTCTCTTCTGTGGCAAAGGCGGCTGATTTTGCTTCCAAATTCACAGCTGGATCTTACAGCAAATGACTCAGACACTTTGGGATAGGGAAATTTTACCTTCCTCTCTTGGTTGACAAAAAAGCTGGTATTTAAGAGGCTGCTGTTTTGCTGTCGATGTGGTGGTGCAATTCATGGAAAAGCTATTTATTTACATCAGAGATGCTCATCAAAATGAGAAGTGGCAAGTACAGCACGAGTGCTTCGTTCTCGCCTTCCTGCGCTGCTTTCCTGCTGACGGAGAAGCAGGCGGATGGAAGTCGGATGCTCCCAGCTGGGCTCGGGCTCCTGAGCTGCTCCTGTGTCCTCCTCCTCCCGCAGCCTGTTCCCAGGCTCCGGATGCTCCCGCTCCCAAAACGCGGTGTCGATGCTGCTGCTGGAAGTCACAATGCTGCTTATCACGAAGCAGAAGGGGTTGCAAAACAGAGCTCCCCATGAGCAACATTTTCCTACGGTGCCAAGCACGGAGAAACCAAGCCCTCTAATCCCATGCTCAACACCAACCTGGAACTCCCACCGCGCTGCTTCTCCCGCTAGGAATATTTGGTGTTGGAAATCTTCTTCCAGAGCAAGGTCTTGAGGTTGTTGAGCACGAGCGAGTGGTGCACCTCCATCTGGCTGGCGAGCCCGCTGAGCGTGGTGCACGTGCGCAGCTGCCGCTGCAGCTCGTCGCGCAGCTCGGCCGGCGCGCCGGCCACCACGTAGCCCTGCAGCAGCGCGCACACCTTGGCCAGGTTGGGCTGCACCAGGTCGCCCTTGCACTGCTTGAGCAGCTTGTCGCACGAGGCCGTGCAGTCCCTGCCGTAGGTGCAGTCCCCGTTCTGCTCGCAGCGCCGCCCCTTGAGGAAGGCCCGCACCGTGGCCTCCGTGGCCACCGTGCCCAGGTTGACCATCTTGAAGTCGTACTTGTCGTTGTAGCCCACGTTGGCCGGGCTGGCGTCGCACATGTAGAAGGTCCCGTACGTCCCGTGGAATATCTCCTCCACGAATTCCAAGAGGCCGATGGCGATTTTGGCCCGTCGGGGCCACGGTGGCGCCAACCACTGGTGCACCAGGCGGTGGACGGCGGAGGGCAGCAGCGCCTGGAGCACACGGGGCACCTCGGTGCCGTACAGCGAGTTGTGCGCAATCTTCTCGGTGACGTAGAGGTCCCCGCAGTGGCCGAGCAGCTTGGGCGCGTGCTCCTTCTCGTGCAGCGAGAGCAGCAGCAGGAACTCGTTGAGCTGCAGCAGCGCCCAGATGGATTTGGCCTCCGCCAAGGAAACCTTCCCGTCCCTGTTCACGTCTGCCATGGCGATGATCTGGCCGACCAGGGCGGCGAGGGACGGCTGCTCCCCGAGGTTGGACTGCAGGTGGAAGAGAAGGGGCATGAGGCTCCCCTTTCGGAGCTCAGGGGAAGCGCAGGGAAAATGAATTGGGAAAAGCGGGAGCTGAGCGCTCGGTTTGGAGGAGGACACAGCAGCATCCAAGGTAAAGCGAATTTTGTGTTATTTTACAGCTGGGCACATTTTGTTCCCACAGAGCTGTAACAGCCTTGGGGCTGCTCAATGCTTGGATGGGAAAGAGCCTTTCGGAGCTCTTGCTGGATGGGGTATCCCTGGTGCTTAGAGCCGGTGGGATCCGGGGTTGAATTTGGTCCATGTGGAGTCTGATAATGGGGATATCACAATCGCTCTTGGCCAGGGGGCCCCGGGTTTGGGGGATACCCATTGTGGACAGGGGACAGCTCAGCAGCCGCCTTGCAAGGACCACGGCTGATCCATATATCCCAGGGAGCCGTATCCCCTCAGGAGGCCCGTGTTTAAAGGGAAGGGGGGTTTTGCTTGGCCCCCTTCCCACTAAAGCAGCCCTGCAGGCCTTGGCAGCTCCCGCCACGCTCACCTTGAGGAAGTTGAGGAGCATTTCCCTGAACTCGTCCATGGACGTCCCGCGCGTCGGCTTGTCAAAGAGCACCAGGTCCCGGCGCGGCGCCGCCGCCGGGCCGCCCTCGGCCCTCAGCGCCTCCCCGATGCCGCATTTGATGACGACCTCCTTGTCCTTCCAGAGCCCGCTGTAGACCTGCGGAAACGACCAGGGGGAAGGAAGAGCAGAGGTCGGCGGGCAGCGATTTTGGGGGCAACGGTGCCCGTCGGGCGCCGGGACCCACCTGGCGCGCGGCGTCGGAGGAGAGGCAGCGCTGGAAGCGGAGGGTCAGCTCCTCGCACAGCTCCCTGCACGTCGAGCCCGAGATGATGCCCTTCCTGTACTGGTCGCACTGGGGACACGAGGTGGAGGATCAGTGGGGTGATCCGAGGGGTGCAGCCCCCCTGCAGCCCCTCTCCTTCCCCAGCACCGCGACCAGGGCACAAAATTCCCAAGAAAACAGTGGAATCTGCACTGGGGCAGCTCCTGCTTCGCCCTCCTCTTGCACCAACGTTGGGTGCCCCCTGCTTTAGCTGGGTGCTAAACTGAGAGCTAACAAGCAATTAAACCGCAGGCTTAGGGGCACTTAAAACCATCCTGCGGCCTGGGCAAGGGGACAGCGACTTTGGGAAGGGCCTGAATTGCTGTTATTGGTATGAAATGCACATTGAAGGGGGCAATCGGAGGCACCATCCACAGCTGCCCCATCCCCTCACCCCTTGGGGGGCATTTGAGGCGCCCCAGGACAGGGCTGTGGTGGCACCACCACAACTGGGGGGTTTGCTGGGACCTCCAGGGCTGGTGCCCACCCCTGGGAGACTCCCCCTGCTCCTCAGGGCGCTTTGGTTTCCTGCTAGGGGACGTTTTTGCAGGAAAAGGGTCATTCTGCTAGGCCTGCAGCAGCAGATGCTGCATCCTGGTGGGATGAGGCCCCATCTGGGACTGTGCAAGCACAGCCGGCGCTTTGCCCCATCCCATGGGCCCAGCAGCTCCAGGTCCAGCATTCCCGTGCGCTCCTGGTGTTCCCACCCACTCCTGTCATTCCCACATGCTCCGATCATTCCCGCGCGCTCCCGGCGTTCCCGGCGTTGCCGCTCCCGCACTCACGATGACGGCGCGGCACACGTGGCCGCGGCAGAGCTCCGAGTAGGACGCGTAGTGCACGTAGGCCACCCAGCTGCCCACGAAGACGCCCAGCCACAGCACCAGCAGGTACTTCACCTTGATGCCGGGCACGCGGCTCTGCAAGGGAAAGGGATGCGGGTCAGGAACATCCAGGGTGCATCCAGGGGCTCCCATCTCCATCGCATCCCCCTCGCACCACGAGCCTCGCTCCAGGGTTGGGGCAGCTACTGGATCTGTTCCCGCTCCCTATGGATCCAAGCGGGGTCCCCATGGGGATTTTCTTTTCGCCCTCTACAAAAGCCTGAGCACTGGGGCCAAGTCCAGCCTCTATGGACATATAGATATAGAGGAGTATTCACCAGGCTCTTAGGCAACCCCTGCTGCAAGTAGGTCACTTAAACCCCCCTAAAAGCCGGGAGGTGACACGGAGGAGCCGGGGCCATCCAGGCCACCCTGGGCCCTGGCTCCCTGCTCCGCGGGACCACCCGGATCTGCAGCCCTTCGCTTCGGGAAGGAAGAGCAGACGGAGAAGCCGGGCACAGGGCACAGCACAATCCATGGACAGAGCCTCGGCAATGGACACGGCTGCTCCATAAAGCTCCTGCTCCAGGTAAGGGATCCATTTGGTAGCACAGATGTGTCCTGGGGATAGTGACATCCCGCAGGGATCAAAATGTCCTTTTTGGGGTTTTTTTGTGTATGTTTTTTGGTTTGGGCCTATCCAAAGCAAACCTGCAGAGGGCCTGGGCCAGGGGGGCTCCTTTGCTTCCCAGGGTGACCAGACAGATTTAGTCTCGGGACTAACGCAGGGAAGCAGACGGGAGCTCAGGCTGCTCGGGCACCGCAGCCGCCGTCCCCGCTGCCCTGCAGCCGCTGTCGGGGCCAGTGTCACGAGTTGGCCCCGCTCCTGTTCTTAGCAGAGTGACGGGTGCAGGAGACACCCCGGGGCCACCGCATCCCTGCAGCATCCTCAGCTTCTCCTGGCCTCTCCCAGTGTCTGGTGCAGCTCCCGGAGCCCAGTGCAGCTCCTGGTGCAGCTCCCGGTATCCAGTGCAGCTCCTGGTGCCGGACACGGCACCATGTCCGGCACCAGGGCCTTTCCACCCGGGTGTCCTTGCAGGCACCCCCTGTGAATCCCAGCGCTCCGGCTGCACACGGAGCATCCCGGGCTGTGAGCTCTGCCCTGTATCCGTCCTCCCTCCCACGGAGCCGGCCTTCCCAGGAGAGCCTGGGCGAGAGGGGGGATTTCTCATCCCTCGGCTGCAAATATCCAGGTCAGGCTCCCTGGTCCCAGCAGATCCAGGTCAGATTCCCGGCCCCAGGAGCTTCCCCCGGTGCAGAGGGGACCGGGGCCTCTCGCCCACCCTGCAGCAGCCCCCGGTGCCAGCGAAGGGAGGAGGGGAGAGAGGGATAAAGCGGGAGAGACAAGGGAGCCTTCCCGCTGCTGCAGCGCCCTGGGCGGGTATCCGGGCAGGCGCATGGATGCGGGGATGGATGCAGGGATGTATTCATGGATACATGGATGTATTCGCAGATATGTGGATGCACGGATGTGAGGATGGATGGATGGATGCAGGGACGGCCGGACGGGCTCTCCACAGCTCCCGGCAGCTCCGCATCCCCCATCCCCGCCATCCAGCTGCTCCTTACGCAACGCGCTGCGGATGCGCTCCCGGGCGGGGGTGCCGCGGGTCCCCCCCCCACCCCACGCGGCCCCCCCGGTACCTGCAGGCCCGTGGGGCGCGGGCAGAACAGCACGAGCTGCGCGAGGCGCCGCAGCCCCCGCATGCTGGAGCGGCTCAGGCGCCGCCGCGCATGGCCGCGACCCGCGCCGGGCCGGGCCGGGACCGGGGCCGGTTCCGAGCCTGGGGCGGCGCTCGGGGCTGCCCGGTTCGGTGCCCGCTTCGGTGTCTGGTTCGATGGCCGGTTCAGAGCTCGGAGCAGCACTCGGGGCTGCCCGGTTTGGTGCCTGGTTCGATGCCCGGATCTGTGCCCGGTTCGATGCCTGGTTCCGTGACCGGTTCTGTGCCTGGTTCGGCGCTCGGGGCTGCGCGGTTCAGTGCCCGGTTCGGCGCTCGGGGCTGCCCAGTTCGATGCCCGGTTCCGTGCCCAGTTCGATGCCCGGTTCCGTGCCCAGTTCAGTGCCCGGTTCGATGCCCGGTTCCGTGCCCAGTTCAGTGCCCGGTTCGATGCCCGGTTCCGTGCCCGGTTCGGCGCTGGTCGCGCCGCTCGCAGCACAGCCGCAGTCGGGGGGGGCGACGCTTCCCGCCCCCTCCCGGCCCCGCCCGCGGATCGTCCCACGGATCGGGAGCGGGGGGGGGGGGGGGGGGGGGGTCGGGGTCCCCTCCCACCCAAATCCCACCCACTGCCCGGGTATCCCACCCGGATCCCAGTGCTCCCGGGATGCCCGCCCTGGACTCACAGCCCGAGGTGTCTCCCGGGTCAGGCAGGCCAGGAAATCCCTGATAATCCCTGGTAAAGCCGCTCCCAGAGCGCCCTCTGGAAGCGGCTTCGTGCCCGGGACACGGAGGGTCCGCAGGGATCCCGCTGAGGAGCCGGGTGCCCGCGGGCAGCAGGAGGGCGCCTGCATCCCACCTCTATCCTTCCCTCCATCCCTCCCTCCATCCATCTCCCTCCATCTCTCCTTGCATCTCTGCCTCCATTCCTCCCTGCATCCCTCCCTCCATCCCTCTCCCTCCCTCCCTGCATCCCTCTCACTTTCCCTCTCTCCCTGCCTCCCTCCTTCCCTGTATCCTTCCCTCCACCCCTCCTTGCCTCCCTTCCTGCATCCCTCCATCCCTCCCTGCATCTCTTTGTCCTTCCATCCCTCCCTGCATCCCTCTGTCCATCCCGCCTCCATCGGGTGCTGTGCCCAGTCTTTGCCCTGCGCCTTCCTCTAGGTGGGGACACAGGCAGCGCTGTCATCCATGCAGCAGCTCCCGGCCCATGTCACCATCCCAGTTGATGTCACCTTTCCCGTCACCCTTCCCGCTCCCGTTCCATGGAGCCTCCGCACAAATCCTCGCGGCCGCCGGCCCTGAGCAGCAGCTGGAGTGGGAATTGGAGTGGGAAATACAGCTTGGGGCTGCTTTGCTGGCCAGGCATCCCTGTCACCTACAGAAATCCCAGCCTGGGGGCACCCAAGGTTGGAGCACTGGGATGCAGCCGTCCCCATGCCATGCCCATCATTGTGGATTCCCTATGCCGGGATGATGCCCGCAAGGTTCCCGCTGTGTTTTCCATGCAGTGTTTCCGCCCAGCGTTGCTCTCATTAGGATTTTTGTCACGCACGGAGCAGTGGCTCTTCCCACCCGAGGAGGAAAACGCGCCTGGAGCAGCGGGCTGAGCTCAGGGCATCATTCCCATCGTTCCCATTGTTCCCAGCTGGTGCCACCCCCAAGGGGGAAACAGGAGCCAGCGGCCAGTCCCTGCAGCCTATGGAGCACAGGGAGACAACAGCTGGGAACAGGACAGCGGGAATGGAGTTTTCCCAGCTGGTGACACCAACATCCAGCGTGGGGAATTTCACACAGAGCCCCAGCTCCTTGGGGCAACACTGTGGGGCAGCAGGTTCCTGCACAGCATGAGTGGGATCCAAGCATCCATCCCCCTGCCCGCGTTTCCCATTCCCATTCCCTGCCTACCCGCTCCATGAGGACAGCTACAAGCCCGGGGCAGTTATAGCCCCAGGAACAGCCCCGGGGCAGCTCGGAGCAGATCCCGCTGCCCTGTGAGCGGTGCGAGGTCACTGTGAACTATCCATGGTTGGGATGGAGCAGCTCCCAACCGGGACCTTCCGCCTCTGCAGCTGCTGCTAATGCAGCTCCATTGATTTCCCCGGCAGCAGCCAGGAGCTTTCCCTTCGCTGCAATCATTACAAGGAATTCATCGATAATAGCAGAAAGAAGCCGCCCGCTCCATGGGGGCACATTCCCCACGCGGGCTCTGGTGTGGTTTCCAGCGCCCAGGGAATCCTGCCAGGAAAGGCGCTCGCCCTGTTCTGGACTCTGGCCCTTGGAGAGCTCCCAGGCCCGTTGCACCATCCTGGTGGCTCTGGACACGGGAGGATCCAAGAGCTGCTGCTCATGGAGCTTGGGCCCACAACCCCCGGCTCTCCCGGCCTCCTTCCCGCACAGATCCCTAAAGGAGGACGTGGCTTTTCCAAGCTCCGGTGGCACCGCCTGGCTCCATGACAGCCTCCATGGCCATGTTTTCAGAAGGGGCCGATTTTCCAGCTGTGGCCTGCAAGTCTTCCCGGCATTTCTGGCCGATTCTCGGGGCTGAGCAATGCGCAGCACTAATTGCCATCTCGTGCTCCTGCTAATTGCGCTTGCTGCCCATATCTGTGCAATGAGCCACCCCTGCAGCTGAGCCCAGCCCTGCTCCCAGGCGCAGCACGGGCTGCTCCTGCCCTGGATCATTCCCAGCAGGAATTCCCCTTGCAACAGAAAGCCTTTGTGCTCCTGCAAGCTGCTCCTTCCCTGGCCCTCCCTTGCCGCCCACAAGGTATCTGCACGTTTGCTTTGCTCTGATGAAGAAACGACCTTTTTTTCCTTCTTCTTAAGCAGCTCCTGTGTCCAACTCCATCCTCCATGCAGGTGCCGGTGCCTGTTTTCCCATGGAGAAGTTGGAGAAATGCAGCTGGAGCCACCCAGGAGCAGGATGAGGATGGGATGGGCGACTGCACAGGATGGTGGTGACAGCTCTCCCAGGAAACTGGGAGCCCTCCGCGGTGTCCAGGGTCCCCGATGGGATGCAGGGCATGTGCGGATGCTGGAGCAGAGCGCAGCTCCATTCATCCCAAGGAAGATCCTCCCCGCCCTGGGAAGCGGAGCAGCCGGTTAAACCATCGCAGCCCAAGGGGCAAAGGCCCTTCTGGTATCTCCACGGGATGGAGTCCGAACAAGGAGCAGGTGACTCAGCAGCAGGGAGGTGGGGACGGCCCTGGCACCGCGGCCGAGGCCTCGGAGCTGGCACATCCAAGCTCCATGGGAGCCACGGAACACATGGACATCCCTTGGGGCTGAGGGGATGGAGCTCCCGGTGCAGCTTTCCCTCCGGAGCGCAGATTGCACATGGATTGCAAGCCCAAACCCACAGCTTCATTCCCCTCGGGACAGGGTCATCCCAGCTGCTCCGATGAGCTGTGGCTGGGCAGAAAGGCCTGGGCTTTGCAGGAAGGCAGCCCTGCTTGTTTTCCTTCATTCCCATCATTTTGGGAACTACCCTGGGCTCCTGGGGTGCGTGGGACACACAGCAGTGCCAATTGCTGGGGGTTGATGGTTTTGCTTTTCCTCGTTAGCCCATCAGGCTCCAGGTCATCCAGCCGGTCCCTTTCACCATGCCAAATGGTCGATCTGATTCCCTATATTTACACATGACATTTGGGGAAAAGCCAAGGGCTATTGCAACTGGGGGGAAAATATACAGGTTTTGCAGCCTTGGGCCAGGATGAGCTGGAGGGCAAAGGGTGGACACCCCAGCAGTAATCCCTGAGTAATGGTGCCCGGATCCTCCGTGCACTGAGTGCCATGGGAGGAAAGCACGGGGCTCAATGGGACCTCTTGCGTGGCATTAATCATAATTACAGGCATCTCCCCAGCTCGTTCTTGTGTCTTCTGTGGATTTAAATAACCCGGCTGAATTTTTCAGGCCAGAGGTAAGACAAGCTCAGAGAAACCAGCAGGCAGAGCCGGAGCTTTAGAAAGAACAACTGAAAAACGGCTGTAGGTGTCTTAGGGCCATATGGGCTGTTGTTATCAGCAGGAAAACGCTGATAACTGCTGGGACAGTTGGTGGTAGAGGCAGCAAGGTGGAAACTCAGTAGATGGGTCAATAAATGCCCCTTGTTTGCAGGGTGCAAGTGGAACAGGCCGGTACCGACAGCGGGACCCATTTCCCGTGGGGCTGCCCGTGCTGTGTGTGCAAAGAGCTGATCCCCTGTAAAAAGGGGCTATAAAAACCCAGCTGGTGGCACACAGCATCCTAGCAGAGAAAGGCTCCGCTTTCCCAACAAACAGCTCCGTGTGGGTGGGTAAAGGTTACAGGGAAGGAAGGCTCCGGCTTCTATAATCGGTTTTGCAATATCTTCCCTCTCTTAAGGGCTCGTTGCCAGAACGAGCTCCCTGGGGCTCCTTCTCTTTCGAGCGAACGCTCAAGGTTGCACATGCAGCACGTCGGTGCCAGGGCAGTTTAGCAACCTGGGCCTTGTCGTTGTTTTTGTGCAACCTGGTTGCTCTGTGGGTAACTGCAGCGCCCAGCGGTTGGACCACAGTGAGTCAAAGCCCGCGTGTTTGCCCCGTTGCCAGGAGAGCACCAACGTGTTATGGTTTCAATGCACCGCAAGGAACGTGGTGTCGGGGCAAAGCTCGGCTTGGCAAAGCCAGGCAGAGGGATGAGGGGGCAGCTGGGCCCTGTACGGAGGGATAGAAGGGATCTTGAGGCTGGAATACGTGGGGAGAACATGGGATTAACCCCATGGAAACACAGAGGGCCCTTTGCACCTCGTGGGTGCTGCTGTGGGCTCAATCCTGCTCCATCCCTGTGCAGGGCGGCCTTGCAGGGCAGGATTCAGGGATGCCACCTCTGTGGAGCAGCTCTGGGAGCAGCTTTGCTTGCAGATAGGCCACATTAGCAGTGCAAAGCGGAGCCTACGTGGCAGCAACGACAATGCAACCGTCTCCACATCACGATGCTCCTCAGCGGAGCCCGTGTGGTCTTTGCAGGCATGAGAGCAAAGAAACCAGGCAGAGTTAAACCAGAGGCAGGGCCTATCCTGCTGTGGGTATCCGAGGGTGCTTTGCACGGCTCTGCATTGCTGCCCAGGCTGCAGCCTGGGGCACTATCAGTCCTTGCTCGCCCGCCAAGGTCAGCACTGCGCGCGGGTGCCCTGACACCGCTGCGAGAGCAGCCCAGCCGGCCCCTTCCTGCTCCTTCTGCTTTTAATAGCGCCCAAAGCAGCTGCCGCTTTCAACACGACTCCCTTGGCAGGAGGAGAAGAAAAACAGGCCGCAGGACTGGAGCTGCCAAACACACAGTGGGAAGTCAAGGGCAGATGCTGGGCGAGCCGGCGCAGAGCGTGACCCTGCTCTGGAAATAGCAGCTCCTTCCAGAGCCGGAGCCTCTCCGGGCGCCCCGCTGAATCACTGCCCTCCTTGGCAGCAGCCTCAGCCCTGCTCCAACGGGCCACGTGGGAGATTCGTTTCGTTTTCCCTTTCTTCCCTTCTCTATTCCCATCCCTGCACAGGTGGGAGATGTTCGCAGAATCACAGGATGGAATAAGACCTCTAGACATCATGTAGTCATCTAGTTCCCTCTTGCTGGGTCTCTCTCTTCTCCAGGAAGGAGCTAGTCGTTAAAAGTGACTAGCTTTTGCAAAAGCATCTTGTATTTCCTTATATGCTTCCATAGGATGCAAAAATTCTAGTGCAAATAGAAGCTGAAAACCATAGCCAGGTTGCTGCAAGAGATGGGACAACCAGGGCCAAAAGCAATAGGAATGGTCTTGATTTTATGGCTTTTCATATGCCTGGATGTAGAAATCTCAATGTCTGGCACGTTGCATGGACCTTCAGTTCCCAGGGGTGGATGCTGCCTGGCATGACAGTGCTTTGCTGTTGTTACCCTCTTCATTTGAGGCAGTTTTAGGGTTTTCAGTCAAACCTGAACGCGCAGCACACAAAGGCAGAGCTGCCATGGACGAGCCAGTGCCGCCGGGATAGCGGCTCCTGCCAATGCTGCTGGACGCTGCTCAGCGAGCCCAGCTGCAGGGCACACTTGCAGCGCATCTAAATAATTCAGTTAGTGGTTTAAATATGCAAAACACGCAGCTCAATCGAGTAAGATTTATTTTTTAAAAAAACAAGTTGGAACTGCTCCATTCTGGCTGCTGAATCATGCCCAAAAGGGGAGGGCAGGGGATTGATTTCACCTCCAAGTCGTGTCCCTCCTTGAAACAGCCACTTTTGGGGAAGGATGGCATGATCCTTCTGCACTTTGCAGCAGGCGCTGCAACCCGTGGGTTGTGTTCCAAGAGGCACTTGGTTGTGATAACTAATACTCAGGCTGTCGTCATCTGGCAGCAGCTGCAAAGCCATTTTCCTTAAGAAATCACTCAGCATGACAGCTCTGCTTTGTAGCATGCAGGCCCATGCCTGACTTCGAATCTGGCATCAGAAATCGCTCCCTTTCCTTGAGCTACAGACTAATATGAAGTGTTTCATTTGCATTATTCCCAGTAATGTATTAGAGAGCTTGGAGCCAAGCCATCACAGCCGAGCTCCTCTGGCAGGGTATGCATGAAACAAATGCATAAATAAGATCCCTTGCACACTGTATTTGTGAATAGCATTTGCTGTGGTGCTGCATCCACACTGGATTTCACATTTTGGTTTGCTACCATCAACCAGCATACATGAATGAGGCTGCTTGCCTTGCACGAGCCCCGAGTGACAGGTTGCTACTGACTTTCTCCCCAAGTCAACAAGCAAAAGTCATGAGGACGTTGCAGGAACGCTCTAGGCCGGCGTGCGCTCAGCCGAAGGGGACTCGCAGTCCTCCTCAGCATCTGCTGGGTGGCACGGGGATTAATCTAATACTGTGTCTAGATGCTAATACAATAATGGTTCTTTTGTGGCATTAGCAGGAATCATGAGACCGGCTCTGAGATGTCATAGCCTGGCAGCCGTACGAGCGCTGGCCTTGATCTCTGCAGCACAGAGAAATAAGCGGCCCGGGGAGCAGGGAAAGGCAGCAAAGCCGGCCCTTGTTTTGGTGAGAGCTCTTCTGGGAATGGCCTCTTGTTGAGTCTAGGAAGAGTGGAGGGAATGAGGATTATCTGGGAAGGGAGAGCTGCTTTTCCTCCGGTTTTCCGGGCGTTGTGTGGTGTGATGTCCCAATGGCAACAGGAGGTAGGACACTCGGCAATAGCAAGTCTATAAATCCACGTTTCCAGGGCCTCAGCTTACCTGGCAAAGCCCCTATCCTCACTGGGACTGGGATTTTGCTATGAGGAGTCACTGCACAACGTGCTGAAGTGGATGGAAAGGACCCGCATGGGTTTCAGCAGACCCGCTATCATCTCCCTTGCGAGGTCAGCACCCAGAAAGCTTTCAGGCTTGATCCTGACCTACCCCAGTGCCAGAGGGGGAAACTCCCTCCCACTCAGCACACTGGCACCTGCAAAAACCCAAATCAAGCAAAAATGGAGCAAGTTTGCCCCAGGAATCAGCAGGTTGACATGTGATCAGTGCCCAGGGCTTGGAGGCCCTGGTAAGTTTGCTTTTCTCTGCTGTTCCTGCAGATAGGGACCCCAGCAGGGCAGATAAGGAACCCATGGAAGTTTCCAACCCCTTCTCCCCACACCCTGAGGAGACATAAAACCCCCCTATGGTGGTACAAGGGGACCCTTGTACCCTGCAGTGAGGAAAGCCCTAGAAGCCCCCATGCATGTGTTGGAAGTGACCCAAGGGCCTCCACACCGTGGTATGGTGGGACACAGAGCCCTCCTCAATATGCTGTGGAGGAGGGACACCAAACCTTCTTCACCATGCTATGGGGGCACCTGAGGCCTTCCTCATTATGCTATGGGGGGCACATGGCGCCTTCCTCATCATGCCATGGTGGGGGGGGGGGACACCAAGCCCCCCACATTAAGCCATGACAGGACCCCACAGATCCTCCTTATGTCACCCTATGAAGCCCTCAGGCCACGCGGGCCTCCCTCCATGTCGCCATGCGGAGCCGGCGGCCGCTTCCGCACCCGGCAGGAGGAGCAGGAGGCGGCGGCAGGGAGGGGAGGAGGCCGCGCCGCCCACATAAGGCGGGAGCAGCGGCGGCCGCTCGGGCTCCGGCGGCCGCTCCGTCGCCCGGTCGGTCGCCGTGAGGGCCCACGGGGCGCCATGGAGCTGGGCTGGCTGCTGGCGTGGGGCGCCGCGCTGCTGCTGGGCCTCCACGTCCTCATGGCGCTCAGCGCCACCGCCAACTTCGCCGTGCGCATCAGCTTCTACTCCGTGCTCTGCGTCGTGGCCTCCGCGCTCACGGCGCCCGTCTGCGTCCTCGTCAACGGCGGCCGCTCCGTGAAGAACATGAGGCGAGTGGCGGCGCCCGCGGGTTGGCGCTTTTTGGGGGTTGTTTTGGTTTTCTGGGTGTTGTTTTCCCAGGGAGGGAGCAGTTTTCCTGAGGTCTGAATGGGAAGGGAGGCTCGGGGAGGCCTGAGGCTGGGAGAGCGCTTTGGAGGCTGGTGGGACGAGGTGTTGTCCTCCTCCCTGCTCCCTGTTGTGCATTGGGATGAAGGGCTGTAAAAGCGCGATCCTGCAGGAGGGATGTCCCCAAGCTGGTGGGGACACAGGTGGTCCCAAGGGGAAGCTCGTGGCACCTCAAGGAACACCGAATTCCCTGGTGGAAATTCAGGGATAATAGCATAAGTCCAGGCACTCAGCCTGGCCTCTGGTGCTCCGGGGGGCCTCCAAATCAGATAGGATGACAGGAACGTGATGAGAGAGGCCGTGTCCCCAGTGAGCAAAGCACTAAGATGGGTATTAGTTCCGGCTCCTGTGTGGCCATTGGGGTGTCCTGGATGACAGGAACCACCTTGGAGTGACAGGGATGTTGTGAAGTGCTCTGCACTTCTGGGGGCAATGCTCCGTGCTAGTGGCTTTTCCCTGGAAGCGGCTGTTGTGCCAGGAAAGCTGCCTGGCAGGATCCAGGTGGAGGATGGTGAGATCCAGGCTGTGGAGAGCACAGGCCATCCCGGGAGGCTCCAGGGCTGCTGCAATCCATAGAGCTGCCCGAGGCCTGCGGCCTCGCTGTGCATTCCTGGGAAAAGCAGGATGCCTGGAAAGGTGTCCAAGCTGTGGACAGGGAGTGCTTGGAGAAGAGCAGCCCCTGCCTGGAGGCAGAGGAGCGTTATTAGGGCAGGTTTCTGCCTAAAGGCAGCTTTTAGGGCAGGTTTTTGCAGCTGCCTTAGGAGGACTCTGTGGCTATGGACTCCCTTGCCTCACACTTCCAGAGGCTGCTTCCTAACTGCAGAAGGAGCCTGGACTAGGTGATAACGACAGGGGAATCTCCTGGGGAAAAGAAGGGAGCCCCAGTGCATCCTGCTGTTCCCATCCCGGTGCCGAGGCTCAGCCCGTGGCACTGAACTTTGCTCGTTTCTTGGCTGCGATGCCGCTTTCGGCAGCGGTTTCTGGGTGGAGCAAGCGCTGCGCGGAGGGGGAAGCGCCGTGCGGGGCGCCCAGCAAATATCCCATGGGATCTGCCCTGCATGGAGAGCCCTGGGCACCAGGGCCGCTCCGGCAGCGCCTCTCCAGGCACTTGGGTGGCCAGAGAGCAAGTTTGGATCCCCTGGAGCTGCCCAGGAGCCACTTCTGCAGGCACTCATTTTCCCCCCAAACTTTCCCAGTTTACACAAACCTATAAACGAATATTTTGGGAACAAGAGCTCCTTGCAATGAGTAGTCCTCATGGTGAAACTCAGAGCTGAATTTTAGCCAGATCCGCATTTTTGCTGCACCAGAACCTCATCGTTTCCAGGTGCTGGCAGGGACCCACATGTCCTGTCCGGTGTCCCAGCTCCTGGGAGGTCTGTGGCCGGGATGCTCTAACAAACTCCGTGTTCCTGCCGTGTCCTGGGGCTCAGGGAAGGGGCTGGAGCAGAGCCCGCGCTGGGGGGCAGGCGGCGGTAACCGCTTTGCTGAGCGCTCCAGGACACGCTGTCCTCGCCGTGCTCCTGCCAAGCCGAGGTGACTCAGAAGAGGTTGCCCTCGGTGTCTGCCAGAGATAGAAGTGTTTACTGAGGGGCAGAACCTCCTGGGAGCGTTGCCGACCAGGTAAGCAGCCCACACCAAGCCCTCGGAATCGGAGTGGCCTGGAGCAGAGCCTGTGAGCGGCTTCATATCCAAGTTACTGCAGATGCACTGAAAGGTGCCTGCCCTCTGTGCCCTCAGTGGTGGCCCCTGATAGGACAAGGGGTAAAGGGTATAAATTAAAACACAGGAAGATCCCTCTCCATGTGAATTTCTTCACTGTGAGGGTGTCAGAGCCCTGGCACAGGCTGCCCAGGGAGGCTGTGGAGTCTCCTTCTCTGGAGGTCTCCAAACCCACCTGGATGCCACTCTGTGCCCTGTGCTCTGGGTGTCCCAAGGGGTTGGATGAGATGATCTAGAGCTCCCTGCCAACCTCAGCCATTCTGTGCTGCCCCCACTGCTCATGCCTGGCGATAGGATCATTTCCTTCACCGCTCTCTGTGGCTGTGGCTGCCCCGATGGTTCTTGTTAGCAGTGGAGGAGAGGAGGATCCCTCCACACAGCCCTGCGGATGGGTAAGGAGGTCGGTTACCATTGCTGCCGAGCACCCAGGTCTTGCTGGCGTGTGAGCCCTGCCCCTTGGCGTGCTGACTGCTCAGACCACGTCTTGTGCAAGGAAACGCTCCCTCCTTCCTGGCAGCGGGAAGTGGGATGTTTTGCTCTTGAGTAATGTGTAACCAGCCTCTCCCCGGCGCTTGGCACACGGCGCCTGCCGGAGCGCTGACCTCCCCTTCGGTTGGCAGGCACAAGGGCGGAGAAGTGGGATTTAGGTCGGTCTGGAGCAGCACCCGCCGCGTCCTCACTGGCTCTGCTAACCCATCCCCGTGGGTTGGGCTCGGTGCCGCCCTGCTCCGTTCGGGAATGCGGCGCTGGGAGCGGCTGGGACCTTTGTGGCTGCTCCGGGTGCCGCGGGGCCAGCGGGGCCACGTTGTGTTACCTGCGGCCGCCGGCCCGGCCTGAACCCTGGCCCTGGGTGTGGAGTTACCCCGTGATGCTGCCCTTGCGGGTGGCAGCCAGTGGGGGCAGAAGTGGCCAATGGCAGCGATGGGGCTGCTTGCACAGCCAGACAGAAAGGAGGCAGCAAAGGAGGCAGCCAAGAGCATCCCAAGACCTTCCGTATGGACAGCGGTGTCCTGGCTCTGGCTGGGCCCTTCCCTGGGACACAGAGCCTGCTTCTCCCTGCCCTTGGAACAGCAACACGAGGGGGCAAGAAGCCTTCTGTGGCAGCACTGAGGCTCTTGCACCTTCCCTCACAGCTTCAGTGCCCTGTGGTGGGCACAAAGCTCTGTCCCCCAGGTGAAAGATGGGCCCCGTGCATCAGGACAGGTCACCGTGCAGCAGCTCGTGTCCCTCCCGGGAGGCTTCGTTCGGCTGCAAGCTGCTCTGCCGCCTGTCCTGGCAAGCGGAGCTTTCCTGCCCGAAATAGCCCCCCAGCTCCTGCCCTGTCCTTTGGCCCAGTTGGCGGGGCCCCGGGTTCTCGCTGTGCTGGGGCCTGGGGGGCTCTGCGTGGGCCGGGCGCTGGAGCCCATTGGATGCATCGGCTGCTCCCTATGGAGCTGCTGGTGTCTCCCACCTGCTGCTCCCTGCAGCCCTTGGGCACACAGGGAAGAACCTGGCGCTGCTGGGACCTGCAGCCCCTCAATGCACCTGAGCTCTGGCCTGGGGGTGAATGTGCCCAAGGTGCCTCAGCCTGCCTGTCCCCAGCACCACGTGCATCCCTCTCTATAGGGAAGTACTTCTCACTCTACCACTTTTATTCCTTTTTATGGACTTCCTGGAGGCAACAACCCTTTGTGTTTCTTAACGTTGCTAGGTGGCATCTCCAGCACTGCAAGGAGCAGGATTAACCCGGCTGTCCTTGGAGGAAGGCCAGGTAGCCCCATGCACGTGCTGCAGAGCAGCAGCTCATGCAAGAGCTGATGGAGCAGCACGGGGCTCTTCTCCTTGCAGCAGGGAAGCAGATTAGAGAGCAGCCACCAAACTGAAGGGATGTGACCAGCAGTGGGAGGAAGGATCACTGAGCCAGCAGCGTCTCCCTGTGGAGGGTCTTCAGTTTGCCCTCTGTTCCAAAGCCTCTTGCAGCTTTGGAAGAGCCCAGGGTGGCTTTGCATGGATTTTCATGGGAATGGTTGTGGTAGGTGACGCTCTTGCTGCTGTGGTCCAGAAAGGTTTGTGTTGGAGTCAGGTGGGCAGTGTCCTTGCTCTGGCCAGCTCAGGAGTGGCTTCAGAAGGCCAAAACCCTTAAATCTGGCTGTACTGACCTCAAAGTTAATATTGTCTTTCCCTAGGATCCCCGTAGAAGTCCCACACTGGGTTAGGATAGGGTTTAGCACGCAACTTAAGTGCCTTGACCAGCCATGACAGGAGACCAGCCATGGCTGCATGTGGACACCTGGGAGAACCACAGAGCAGATGAGATTGAGGGCTCCTTTGGGGCAGAGCTTTTTGGGTTTGCCTCCTTCTGTTCACCTGTGTCCAGCCCCATCCTGTTCCTGCTGTGCTGCTGACTAATTGCTTTTATTTTCCACAGAATCATCAAAGCTGTGGTCAAGAGCTTCAAGTATTTGTTTGGCCTGAGGTTTGAGGTGAAAGGCCTGGAGAACTTCGAGGTGGAAGGCCCTGCTATCATCGTGTCCAACCACCAGAGCATCCTTGATATGATGGGTGAGGAACTGGTTGGGAGGAGAGGAAAAGTTCACCTGTCCGTGCAGGGTTTTCCTAGTGGGCCTCTTGGTCAAGCTGCCCCCATTCCCTGCCCAGTCTATGCTGCAGATCCAGCCTATCCAGCTTGCTCTAGTGGCACTAGTTACGAGGAAGGTAGAACGGAGAAGCCCACATGTTGCACCCCAAGCACTGCTCAACTTCTGATGCTTCCCAGCATTGACTTCCTGGCAGTTTGGGTGGCCCAGCCCCATGTAACACGCTCTGTGGTCAGACCTAAGAGTTGGCCCAGCAGAAGGCAGCAGAGAAGCGAGGCACTGACCTCTCCCCGGTCCCTCTGTGCCCACCTGGCAGGTGCAGGTGCCCACAGCTGGTGGGTGGCTGCTGGGTCTCACCCTCTGCCCTCACGCCAGGGCTGATGGAGGTCCTGCCCGATGGCTGTGTCCAGGTGGGCAAGAGGGAGCTCATGTACGCCGGCAGCGTGGGGCTCATCATCTACCTGGGCGGCGTCATCTTCATCAACAGGAAGAGCACCAGCAGCGCCAAGATGGTGATGGCTGAGGTGGCCAAGACCATGGTGGCCGAGAACGTGAGTACGGTGGTGGCCCATGTGTGGTGCTGGTTCCTCAGCACTTGTGGCTCTTCGTGGCCAGCGAGGAGAGCGTTGTGCAGGTGCGTTGCTGGAGCAGGGCTCTGTCCCGCAGGTGAAGGTGTGGGTGTACCCGGAGGGCACCAGGAACTGCACGGGAGACTTGCTGCCCTTCAAGAAAGGAGCGTTTCACCTCGCCATACAGGCCCAGGTAACGGGGACAGGCACACACAGCCCCGGGCAGGGCTCTGCCCTGGTGTAGCAGTGGGTGTTGCAGAGTTGCACACTGCTGCTGCAAAAACACTCTGTGTTTGCCTTGATGTGCACCATTCCCAGCACGTAGGCCCTGCTCCTCGGCCTAGGTGCTGCCAAGCAGGAGCAAAGAGCCTCTTCAGCCTGGCAAGCACCGTGCCATGAGCCTGCCCCAAGGCTTCTTGCAGCTCTACTTTCCTCCCTCAGTCCCTGAGGTGATAGTGGCAGCGCGTTGCTTTGGGCTCCCTGATCCACAAGTCAATGTCTCTGTTACCAGCACAAGGAAGCCGAGGTGGTGGCCACCCTCCTGGCCTGCTCGAGGCTCCCTGGGTTGCCCATGGCTGCGGCTTTCATGCCTGAGCAGGGCCTGGCCCCGGTGTGTGCTTGAGCAGCAGAGCAGGGCTTGTTCCAACAGGATCCACAGGGCACAGCCGGGAAGGCGCCGGGGCTGGAAGGAGGAGCCCTGAACCTCCCTGCACCTTGGGTGGGACTGTCACAACCCTGGGACATCAGCCACTGTGCAGGAGCCCAGGGTTAAGCCAGGCTGGCTCTGCTGCCTGCAACTTGCTCATCCCTGGCTGCCTGGTTCCCTCTGCGCAAATAACTCCTCTTTCTGCTCTTCCCCCCGGAGGTCCCGGTGATCCCTGTGGTGTATTCCTCCTTCACCTCCTTCTACAACCCGAAGAAGAAGCTCTTCAAATCAGGTAGCCATGTCGGTGCCTGCGCGGGGAGCCAGGAGGGAGGCGGCGTTGGGATAAACGGGAAGAGTTTATCTGGGAGGAATGTGAGCGCTTGTGTCAGAGCACTTGGCACCAGAGCACGGGCTGGGCTGGCTCGGGGCAGAGCGCAGCTGAAGCGCCAGGGGATGCTCCAAGTTGGGCACCACCTCTCCTGCACATACCTGGCCTAGCTCCAGTCACTCCTTCAGGAGCAAGGCGGAGGCAGGGCTGTGTTTTGGTGGGGGAAAAATGAGCATTTTTGCACCGCATTTTTGCACAGGTCGTGCAAAGCAGGACCTGCAGCCCTGTGCTCCCATCCTGGCTGGGTTGTCTGGGTGTGCGAGGTGAGCTGGGGCTGCCCTGGGCGGGAGAGCTGCCTCTCAAGGGTCCTCTTCAGGGAAAAGCTTCTTTGAAGTCATGGAAGTGCCACTGAACCATCAATACAGAGCAGCTCCCTCAGCATGAGAGCCCCTGCGGGAGGGCAGGGACAGCTCCTGCGGCCCATGGATTTCTCACAGACCTTCTGTCTTTCCAGGCAAAATCAAGGTCGAGGTTCTGCCCCCAATCGAGACCAAGGGTCTGACACCAGATGACGTCTCAGACCTCACGGACAGGTGCTTTACTCTCATGAGGGAGACCCTCTTCAGGCTGTCGGGCCGCCCAGCCGACGTGAAGGACTCCTCCTAGATGCCTCTCCAGTGGCGTCACCGTGTGCTGGTGGCCAAAGGGACCGGTCTGTTGCCAAAAACCAAAGGGACTTCCCTTCCTCTGCAGTGACTTCTAGCTCTGGGGACACCGCTCTGGCACACACAGGGTGTCAAGCCAGCCCTGCTGAGTGGGTTTCGCCCATGGGTTCATTATTTTGCTATGAAATATCTCTTTTTTTTTTTTTTCCTGGGTTTCTCAGGCATCAATTTTGTTTTACCAAAGGGCTCGATGACCAGAGAGGTGAGTCCTCCACCCCAGCTCAGGTGCCTGTGCTGGACTAGTGCCCCAATCCCAGCTATGGGTCCCCATGTTCCTGCAGGTGCAGGGAGGAGGGTGCCCTGGGCTGCTCATGGTCCTGGCTGGAAAACCGCAGGGCAGCAGCCCTGGCCTGCACAGCCCTGGCACCCCCTGTGCAGGGGCGAGAATTGGGCAAAATAATCCAAACTTTGGGTCTGACAGCACTGCACTCAGGCAAGGGGCCTGGCTTGAGCTGCGATCCCGCCCGCTTAGCACTTCCCTATGTTGGGAATGTGGTGTCCTCCCCTGGGTGGATCCGGAGCAGGGCTCAAAGGCCAGCGCTGGGAAAGGGCCCGGTGACTTAGGCCTCCCCCCCATTAAGACTCTCCCTTGGGCCACAGCGGTGGCTCATGCTGGGGTTAGGACTGGGTGGGCACTGGTGGCAAAGCCTTGGCTTTGGAAGCCAGGGCAGGAAACAGGAATGTGTGGGGCCCTTTAGCCTTAGAGGGATGTCCTGGCGCTTCATTCCTCACCTGCACGAGTGCTCTCACTAACAGAGAGGTGCAGAAACAGAGGGAGCAGCAGCTGACCAGGCTGGCGTGTGTTTTGGGGAGCATTTAGCCAAATGCTGCCCCATCTCCCCAGAAGCACCTTCAGAATGAGCTTGCAGCAGGTGCCCGTGGTCCCTGGTGCTGCCAAGGGCTCTATTGCACAAAGAGCCCCTTGTCACATCGGCATCGGCCAAAAGATGGTGCCTGTGACGAGTCAGTGCCGTTGGACCAGGCAGCTCCTGCTCTGGAAAACGGGATGCTCAGGGACCGTGGGCCACCCGGCTCATCGCTTGCAAGGATACGGGCTCCTCTGGGAGACAGGCTCCTTTGGGATACAGGCTCCTTTGGGATACAGGCTCCCTGCTCCGTAGGGAGCTTAGATACGGGTTCCCCTTGGCTCAGTGCCCTGGGTTTGGGGGTGACCGGCTAGCAGGATCCTGGGTGTCCTTGGGAGCTGCAGATGCTCCCATGCATCCAAGGTGGCTGGACAGCCCTGTGCTCCCACCCGTGGCCAGGGAGGCTTTAGCACCCTTGGGTGCTGCCTCGAGGCCCCTCTTCAGGCCAAGCACAAGCAGGGCCCTTGGCTTTTGCAGCCTGTCCCTGGGAGGCCTGTGGGTGGAATTTGTCCCTGCCCAGAGGAGCATTTGGAGCCCAGCAGCTCCTGCAGAACCCGGGAGCCCCAAGGGAGGGAGCTCGCAGGCTGCAACTCACGGCACAGGGAGCATTGCTGGGAACTGAGACCAGAGCAGCACTTGGGAAAGCAAAGGACAAGGGCTGTGTCACAGAGGTGAAATTTGCCAAGGGGCCAGACGGGTGACCCGGTCCTGGGGTGCCAGGGGAGCAGGACATTGTCCCCGGCCCAGCTCCCGTGCAGCCGGCCCCGGCACGAGGCAGCAGTTCAAGCAGGTTGCTGATGTATTTGCCTTTTTAAAAGTACACCCTTGGCTCTTGAAATAAAGGAGACTCTTGTCATGTTGTGGGAGGCGGGGGAACAGAAGCATCCTGTGGGTCAGGCTCGGTCAGTGGGAGCCTTGTCCCCACCCGCACCCCAAGGGCTGGCTTTAGTGTCCCCCCCCAGCCCCATGTTGCCCCTGTGCCAGGTGGCTACCAGGCTGGCCCCATCAGCCCTGTTGCACTCACATCCTTGGGCTTGAGCAGACAGCACTAGGGACAAGGGACTCGTGTCACTGCAGGGGTGACAGGGAACTGGCCCTAGTCCCCGCGTTGGCCTCACCACTGTGGCACTAGCCCGAGGGCTGTGGGGAAAGGTTTTCTACTCAAAACCACCTCTTAGGGCACCTGGGGTGTAAAAGCAGGGACCTGAGAGCAGTGTGAGCAATGGGGAGAAGCCCCTGTGCTGCCTGGGGGGCACAGGCAGCACCTCCTTTACAGGGCCCAGGGCAACACAGGGCACAGCCATGGGCACGAGGGGAGACCTTTATTCTCTGCTGCTGCAGCAGAAGGGCAATGAGATGCTGAGGGCTACCAGTCCAGTTTGGAAGCAGCTGCGTGACCTTCAGTAGGTCAATTTTGAAGAGGAAAAGGTGGAGATGCTGCTGGAAAAGCAGCCTTCTCCTGCTACCCTGTGTCTTCCCATGGAGGAAGTGACTCGGCTGCCGGCCAGGGCTGGATAGTGAGAGGAGCAGCTTGGACACTTGGCTAGAGCTCGTTCTTGCAGGAACCTGGAAAGGTGGAAAAAAGAAACACTGCAAAGGTGGTACCTGGCATTCTGTTGGATTAACAGGTTTTATAGGTAATGCAAGACTCCTGTCCGTGGGCCTGGAAGGAGGAGGGTGGTCATGGGGGAGGCTGGCAAGGGCCAGGGCAGCATCTGTCAGCATCAGGCTGTTCTCAATGAGCTTTTTGTTGTGATCTACATCCACCTGTAGTGACAATATCCCGCTGCTAGAGGCTGCTGCAGCCCAGAGCCTCGGGCAGGCGGCTGCATCCAGCCAGTTTTAGCTTCTCAGGGTAGGTTCAGACAGGACCCAGCCAGGCAGCAATGACTGTAACCAAGTCCTGCTGCTCTCCAAACTCAGCAGAGCCCTGGCTGGAGCAAACAGGAGGTTAGGGGCTCTGCAGGGCACCAAATGCAGGTGCATGTCTGGCTTTCTGCAAAGCAGAGGGGTTGCAGCCCAGCAGCAACGCAGCCTGTGCTGAAGCGGGTAATTCAGGCTTAGAAGGGTGAAATTGTTGTGGTTTAACAAGCTGAGCCCTTGCGCTCCTTGGTTAATGAAATGACCCATTTCTCACTCCTTACACAGATAATTGCAGGGTGGGTGGCACCTTAGTGGGCAGTTGTGAAACGTGGTGCAAGGTCCCACGTAGGGACAGCCTGAGAGCAGCCACAGTCACAAACCCACTGGGAAACCTCCCTTGGCCACTGCGGATGGGAGAGAAACCCGAGGGGCCGGGAAGGGCCCTGCTCCATCCGCAAACAGTGGGATCCCCGTGTCGGAGCAGGGCTGCCCCTCCATGCACGGGGCCGGGGGATGCCCTGCAAAACCTGCTGCAAGGCCCAACAGCAGCCTCGGGGCCTCCAGGGACTTCCAATAACATGAGCAGGGCAAAAGCCAGGTTTACTTGCTGTGAGAGGCTTGGCAGAGGCTCATTTCAGGAGCTAGGAGTCATTCCTTGGATTAAATCCATGTTACCGCGTGACGCTACTCCAATTCCTCAGTGCTGTCACTAATAATAGGTGTAGAGCAATGCTAGGAAACTCTGCTGGGACACTCAGCGGCGTGGATAATTAATTGCCCTTCCCTGGGTTATTTGCCTTCTGAAGTGTCAATTGCAGCCACTTAGTCTTCAGGAGAGATGCCCAAGGTTCCCGGTACGCACGTGCACGAGCCGGCCCTGCACGTGCCCGGGGCATCAAAGCAACGAGCTGCTTTCTGCCCAGCTGTGACACAGACTGCAGTGCCTCAGCACAGGCTTCACACAACCCTCCTGGTGGCAACTTCAGCCCTGCCCATAGCTCTGTCTGTGGCCTGTCCTGCTCCATGGGATGCAGGGAGCCACGACCTTCTCACCTGCGGATGCTGCTCCAAGCGGCTCAGGAAGCAAATCCAACCCTCTCATGGGGCTGCACGGCAAAGCAGGCTGCAAAAAGAATCAGGCCTAGAGACTTCCCAGGCTCGTAAATCTGCCAGCTTCGGCACGCTCCCTAAACTGTGCTGATTGACTTCCTTGCACTGTTAATTCCCTGGAGTTGCAGCCTTTCCTTGCATTTCACCCTGGGTGAAGTTACAGCAGGGACCTGCTGCAGAGGCTCATGCTGCTGTGCCCCATGGCTGGGGTTCCAGGCACCTCTTTTGGCTGCTACAAGGGCAATCTGGAGGTGCAGCCCTAGAGCCGGTGAGCCTCACCTCCATCCCCGGAAAAGTGATGGAGCAGCTCATCCTGGCTGCTGTCTCCGGACACATGGAGG
>JAUBOD010001040.1:2387876-2429759 GCA_032353885.1 Nothura maculosa | reverse complement strand
CGGAGCCTCCCGGCGGGGGCAGCGCCGGGGGCGCCCCCGGGGCGCGGGGGGAACGGGGGGGGGACACGGGGACGGAGCGGGGAGCGGGATCGGAGCGATGGGGAGGGACACGGGAACGGAACGGGACCGGAGCGACGGGGGAGGGGACACGGGAACGGAACGGGATCGGAGCGATGCGTGGGGGGGACACGGGAACGGAACGGGATCGGAGCGATGCGTGGGGAGACGGGAGGACACGCGGGACCCAGAGTGGCACCGGGGACACAGCGGGGACCCGGCTCCGAGCAGCGGGATGGGGGACACGAGAGGACACGCGGGAATAGGGATCAACTCGGCTCGGTGCAGGGGGAAGGACACAAGGTGGGGGGGGGGGGGGGGCAGTGTTCAGCCCCTCGGAGGAGCCTGGCACTTGGAGGGAGACATTGGGGTGGAAATGGGCTCAGTTCCCCCAGGGAACCTGGGGCTTGGAAGGGGACATGGAGGGGACACGGCGCAGCCTGTGCCTGGGTGGGGAAGGGGACACCTAGGGGACAGTGCAGCCCCCTCCCCAATGAACCTGGTCTGGAGGGGACACATCAGAGACAGGGCAAGTGCCCCCTCTGGAGCCTGGTGCCTGTGGGGGGACAGGGTGGGACACAGGGGGACAGGGACAGTGGGACACAGCCTGGCTATGGAGGGTGACACATGATCGTGTCCCCTTGTTGTCACCTCCCCTTTGCCGAGTCCAGCGGGGCCCCAGCTACAGCCCCCGACTACTGTGACAAATAACCAGACATTTAGAGTGAAAGAAAATGATGCATTTCCCTTTGCACCCAAACGCCCCTTGTTTCGCCCACTTTTCTGCCCGGGATGTTGGAGCACAGAGGCCTCTTGTTCTGCCCGGGAGCTCGGCGGCCGCCCCCACGGGAATGTGCTTCCCATTCAGCCTGGCCAGGCTTTGGAAGCACGTAGGCATTTACAAGGGATACTCTTGCACCAAAGTGGGGTCACTTGCACCAGGATCACTGCTCTCTCCCGGCTTTTCCTCATGGATAGGCTGAGGATAGCCATGGGATGTGGGTGCCAGCTGGTCTAGCAGTGCCTTTGAAAGGCAGCCTAAATCCATGGAAAAGCAGCCTAAATCCCAATGGCCAAGTGCTCCCTGGGGAAGGGGATTGGCTCCGAGGCCGTTCACCAGCCCCATGGAAATGGGAAGCAGAGCAGCTGGATCCGGCAGGTTCCCGGGAATGCTGGCAGCTCCATCTTAGGAGTGCAAAGCATAGGCTGATGTCCTGAGAGCCTGGAAGGGACGGTCACCATCTCCCCGTGCAGGAATGATCCCCTTTTCCCTGGCATGCAGGGAGCTGAACAGAACCTGGCATTGGCTATCAGCTACTAAGGAACTTGCAGGGGGAAAGCCTCCCTGTCCGACAGTGCTGGGAATGGGACATGGAATTTCAAGGCCGGGACACGCTCACCTTGTCCGTAATTATCCCTCATTCGCCCTGGGCGCAGATTCTTTTCTTACGGAGCATCTCGGTATCTCCCTGTTGGAAGACAAAAGCAAATCCCCGTTAGGTTCCCATTTTCATCCAGGTAGATGTCGGCAATGCAGTGTCTGCCCATGACGGAGCCGACGTGTGATTCCTGGGATGCTCCCCCAGCTCCGTGTGGATACGGGAGAGGGTAAAGGCAGGACCTGGACCAGACAGGGGCCCCGTGCCCGGCCCTGAGCTCGTCCTGCAAAGGTGCCCAGGTCAGGGCAGGTACCAACAGCAGGGCCCCATTCCCTTCTCCTGCACACACGGATCTGGGATCCAACAGGAGCATCCCATGGGTCCCGGTTCTGCCCTCACTCCCATGAGCTTGCACTGCCACACCCCGCAAACACACTGCACCCTTCCCGGGATGCACACGCTCATTTAGGGATAGGGATGGCCAGGACGGCCCCGTGGGAATGCCCGGGATGCCCATGGCAAGCGCGAGGCCATGGATCCATTCGCACCCGCTCTTCAGTCCCTTGGAGATAAGGAGGCATTGGGAGGACTAAACACGGCTCCGCTCAAGGCTGCGCCGGAGCCTCCTTGGCCGGACCCTTCCCCTGCACCACAGCATTCACAATTCCAGTTACTTTAATTGCAAAAATATTTGCTTTTCAGCTCCATTTACTAGGTCAACTCTTTGCTCAAGCAAGTCCCCGTGTTATCTACTCGAGAGCTGCCTACAGTCCATTAAAAGAGCATTTAATCCTGTGCTTGCGGGGAGGTTTCAGTGGTTTATATGCTAATATTAATTTTGCAGGGAGGAAATCATCCGGGACGTGGCCTGGCAAAGCTCCCTTGAGCTCGATGGAGCGGGATCAGCTCGGAGCAGGGGTCCCTTTCCGTGCTCTCCATGCAGGTGTGAGCAGTTCCCAGCCACAGCCCTGAGGGATTTAGCTCCCGATTTCCAGCCCGTCTGGATGCAGGGCTCTCCCTGGGCTGCTGTTTTCCACGTTCCCTCCCGAGCTTTCTCCCTTGCACATTGGAAGTTCACTCCCACGACATCTAATATTAAAGCTTGTCCCAGGGCCAGGAGAGAAATGCTTCTGGCCGGCCTCCCTCTTGGCTTCAACTATATTTAAATCTGCGCATCAAGGAGAGGCTGTTTTATCACTGGGGTGAATTGGGAGATTCCCCATCTGGGATCGTTTTCCCACCTTCCCTTTCCCAGATGTGTCCCATAGCCCTCCTAAACACCCAGCTCCAGTTTCTGCCTTGCCCTGATGGGATCCATGCGGATTGAGGACCAAAGGGGCCATCCAGCCTTTAGCCTCGGAGCATTGGGTGGGTTTAGAGCTGGTTTAGGGACAGCGGGAGGAATCCCAGCTTTGTTCCTTTCTTAGGAGACAGCTCAGGCTCTGCAATGAGGAAAAAGGAATGATTAACAGAGGGGGCTTGATAGGAGGCAGCACTAAGGTCACACATAGCGGATCCTCTCCTGGAGACCAGGGCTCACATCCCACTCGTGGGATGAGCCCAAGGGCCTCCCAGGACAGTGACGGATGGGGATGGATGGACAGAGCAGCGGAGCGACACCCACACGGACACAAAGCTCCAGGCTGGGCCTCTCCGCAGGGGACCTGGAAGTGCTCGCCAAAGCGACAGGGACTTGGGAAAACAGGGAGCACCGGCTCTTCCCGCTCCAGGACAAACCGCTCAGGCTTTCACAGGGCTGTGCATAAACTGCTCACTAAAGCTCAGGCTTTAGGGCAGTCCCTATCCCGCAGCGCTCTGCAAGGGAAGGGACCTCCCTCTATTCTCCTCCATCCGGTATTGTTCTCCCTTGCGTCAGCCGCAGGCTCTTATCACGGCACAAGATCTCCCGGAGTCCATGGATGTCAGCGGGATCAAAGCAGGTCAGACTGGGAAAAGCACTTGGCCCACAGCGCTCAGCCTGTCCTCACCCATCGCACAGGGCTCTGCATTTAGGACCAGCTCTGACACCCACAAAGCTGGGCTTGTGCCTCATTAAGAGCTTCCCAAGCATTAAAGACCTTCCCAAGCATTAAAGGGCAGGCTGTGACTCCAGATTATAATAAAGACGGAGTTTTAGCCATGCAAAACCAAGCGGATGAACAGGGCACCATCCTGCACCGTTAGCCAGGTTAATTTTCTCTTATTACTGCTACTCGCAGATGAGCATTTACACAGCGCAGTAATTGCTACTGTGTGAAAAGGGGGGAATGACTCATCTCATCCAGGAATACACTGAATTTCACTGTTTTCCATGAAATTTCCCTGGTGAAAAAAAGTGGCATTAGTCAGTGGAGAACAATCCCCCGCCCTGCTCTTCCTTCTGCGTTTTTTCCAGTGAATCATTCCCTAAGGAGCACACAGCAGGAATACACACAACTTGTATGCGCAGCCTTGTCACCCTCTCAATCTCACCCTCACCAGCGAGCAGCCACTTCCAGAACAGAGTTTAACAAGATCTGACTTTGCTTCCATACCAGGAGAGAAAGTCTCCAGCTTCAAAAGCTTGAGCTCTTCTCTCCCATCACCTCCCATGGAGCAGCCAGGAAGCTGCTTTGGGAGAAAGGCCCACCCTCTTCTACTTGTAGACACTGCTCCTCAGCCTCCTTTTCCCTACTCTTCCCTACCTGTCCTGGAAGCTCCAGTTAAATCTTCCCCAATGCCCTTCAGCTGCCGAGTGAGTCAGGATCATTTACCCTAATTTGCTGCAGTTGGTCAATCCACTCCCTGGAGCCAGCCCAGCTGCAGGAGACGATGGGAAGCGGCTCTGACCAGCACGGCTCCCAAATTCTACATTTTGTCCTTATCTATAGGGAAATTTCTGTGGAGGCGAGAGCTTAGTGCTATTAATGGGGACTGATTCAATCGCTAGCATTGATCACAGGGATCTCTTGGTGATTTCTGTGCCCATCCTAGCCTGGTTTTATCCAGGGAGGGATGAAGTTATTGAGGATGCTCTGGCTTCCATAGCTGGGCTCCTGCCTCCCACCTCGTCCCGGAGGTGGGAACAGCAGGTGCTCCCCTGTCCACTTTTAAATAAAATCTTACCACTTACACAGCCTTATTATTTAGATTTGATTCTTTGCCCAAAATGAATTAATCCTGTGAGAGAGGTTAGGAAAACCACGCCCAATGGTTTCCATCCAGAGCTATTCCCTGGCGCGGTCCCGCTCCGTCCGCAGGGATGCGATGCCCGTGCATCCCTGTGTGCGCGGCTTTGCTCCGCATCCCGTAGCATTATCCAAGCGGAGCAACGGGATATTGCTGTTGGGATCCACAGCTCCCAGCCAGGACAGAGAGCAAGAAGAAAGTGGAAGGAGGGAGCGGGACATGGAAACAGAGCGGATCCATTGGGCATTTCCCCCCAAGGACGGGTGCAGGCGCCTGCCGCACGCACAGGAGATAAGAGACCATCCGTCCTGCCCTGGATGCCACTCTCCAGGGAATCTACCTGCAAAACGGCTCCCGGTTTTGCACATCCTGGAGGATACGGATTCCCACCGGGCCGGACCGCGGCCGCTGCCTTCGCCCTGCTGTCCTACCTGCAGCACCGCAGGTGCCGCCAGCGCTCCGAGTGCCGCCGTTGCGGCGCGCGCCCGGCCCCTCGCCGCCGTCGCCACCATCGCCGCCGTCCCCGCGCCGTCGCCGCTGCCATCGCCGCCGGCGGGAGGTCGCTCGGTCCCCGCCGAGGTGGAAGGGCGGCTTTTTATGCTTTTCTTCCTGTATAAATCAGGACGGGGATGGACAATCCCAGACAGGACTTCCTGCGTGTGCGGCGCGCTGATAACGGCCGCGGCGGCAGAACAAACACGGCGGCCAGGGCGAGAGGGGGCCGCCGCCTGCCCCCCGCCCCACGGCCGGCCCCACATCCCCCCCCACGGCAAGACGGCCCCCGCTGCCCTCCCGGGGGGCCGGGAAGGAGCTGTGCGCCCCACGGCGCCCGCCCTGGGCCATGGTGAACGTGGCTGCTGTCCCTTGTCCCCCGATCCATTTGGACACCCTCCACATACATTGGGGGCACGGATGTTGTTGCCCCCCATGGTGGCGGATGGGGGCAGTTTGGAGCCCCCCATGCCAAGATGCCACCGTGTTGGGGGCCTGGCAGGTGTTTCCTCGTGTGGTCCCTCCTCAGCAGGGAGAGGAGGCCACAATCCCCCTAGGATACATTCGGACCCCTTGACCCACGGCATGGCAGGGATGGGGGTCCCGGGGCACTGCTCCTGCTCCATGCACCACAGCCATGCCAGAGGCAAGGAAAGGCACCGAGAAACACCCAACTCACCCCAATTCCCTCCTTCCCAAGCACACGCCAAGGCTCCATGGAGGGCAGTGGCCGCGGGCAGGGCCGGCTCCCGGCTGCATCCCGCAGGCCGGAGCGCGAGGACGTGCAAACTCGCCCTGTTTGTTTGTGTGAGCGCCCAGCGAGAGGCGACCAGTGTGTTTTTCTTGGCACGGGCTGCCCGGAGGCTCCTCTCAGCTGCCCGCGGTGCTTTTGGAGAATCAGAGGGTTTGTGCCGCTCGTGCCGCTCGTCCTTAGCAGAGGCACCTTGGAAAGCGCACGTGCAAAGGAGTCCTGAGCAGCTGTGCACGTTGCGCTGCCTGTGTGCTGTGCGGTTGTGCATGCTGTGCTGCATGTGCACATGCTGTTATGTGTGTTGCACTCTGTGCATGTGCAGTTGTGCATGTTGCACTGCATGTGTGCTGTGTGGTTGCCCCTGTTGCGCTCCCATGCACTTGCAATTGTGCACATTGCACCGCCTGCGTGCAAGTGCAATTGTGCATGTCGTGCTGCATGCGCTTGTGCTGTTGTGCATGTTGCACCCTGTGCATGGGCAGCTGTGCACGTTGTGCCAGTTGCAGTCAGTCCTGCACAGCACAGATCTCCACAAAAGCACCCAGGACATCAGACTCCATCTCCTCTAAAACACCCGCCCAAACTTTGGGGAAAACTCCAGCCCTTCCAGCACCCTTTATCCCTTCCAGCCACTGCCATTTGTCACATGTCACAGGACATCCCTGCTGCCCTCACCGAGCGGATCTGCTCCAGCCCCGGCAGCAGAGCCGGCAGGAGTGAAACGGGATGCGTGGAAAACTCTTCCTGTTTATCCAAGGGCTCCTCTTCAGTAGTAGCCGCTGGGGCGGGAGGCGGTCACGAGAGGCCACCAGAACGGGTGTCTCTGCACTGGCAATCGTGACACTCGGTCATGCAACGCGCTGTGGTGGCAGCTGCAGCATCCTCCCACTCCTGCACTCACAATTCCCTGGAAATTCCCTTCACATTCCCTGGAAAACGTGACTTTTTGGGCAGCTCATGGCGAGGAAGCAGCTGCAGCCACCCAGGCGGCATTCGGGCTCTCTCAGGCATGAATCAGCATGGGCATGGAGGGGCTTTCAGGTTCCTAATTAGCACTGGTCAATTAGTGCGGGATGCTGCTCTCCCAGAGGTCAGAGGGGCTGCGTTTGCACAGCCCCTGGCCGTGCTAATCCCATTGAGGCCATGCTTGGGTTAAGACCAATTTTCCCCAGTGTTTTACTGCAGGAAACTTTTCTCTCAGGTAGGTTTTTTTGCCCTTCAAATTCCAGATTCTGCCCACCAAATTCCAAATTCTTATCCCAAGAGGGTAAAATCCACCTGGGTGAGCTTATTGCCCCTTTGGGGCTGCTTGGCGTGCTGCTCTCTCCCACGGTGCTGCAGCCACTTGGTGTTTTATCCTCCTAAGAGCAGATCTCAGGGAGAATGTCGTCCCATAGCAAGGTGTGACTTTCCAAAATCAGCAAAAGGAGACGGCAGAAACATCTGCTTCTCCTTGGGTGCCATCACGGAGGTGCTCCTTACCCAACTAACACCCATGTTGAGCAGGAGCAGTGGGGAGAGCCCTTCTGGGGAGACCTTTGGGCCAGACATGGGTTGCATGGAGATCTTCATAGCCCTGCTTCAACTTCGTGTTGACTATCTATCTCATTGACAAATCCATTGCAATTAGCCTGTGGGGTTAACGAGCACCCATGGGTGGCTTGCAAAGCCTTGTGTGAAACCTGCTATGGAAACATTACTGCTGATTTTGGAGGTTGTGGACACGGTTCTTGTCTCAGCAGAAGGTCTTTGCTCAAGCCAGGAAGCATAAGGTGAAACATGGCACTTCATGGACCTCTTTGGAGGTCCTTGCTTGGACATCCATGGCCACCATCCACAGAAAGAGCCCTGCACAGCCGGGTTTCTTCCCTAGGGGCCTTTCTTTTGCTCCATCATCCCTTGGATCAGCCAGCTCTGTCCTCTACCGCAATAGGGGACATCTCCTTGGAGAACCACATGGTCTGGGACAAAAACCTCCTGCAGATGTAGCACGATGAGTCCCCTTGAGCTCCGAGGGGACAGTGGCACCCCTAAGCTCCAGGTGCCGAGGATGCCGGCGCTGCCGAGGGAATCCATCCCGGATTTTACGGCACGCTGCCGCGGGACGGGGGAGTTTTGAGGGTGCCGTGGGAATAGGGAATACGCGGGCACTGCAGACGTAATTAATCAAATTCAGAGGCCGTTTCCTCGTTAGCGGCCTCGTTCCGCGGGGAGGACCTGGCGGGAACCGCAGCCCTGCTGCAAAATAGATTGGCTTTTTTCCTGCTGAAAATCCTCTACGGGAAGAGCGTTTTGCTGCAATTCTCCATCTCAGAAAGTGCCACCTCTAACTAGCCTCGACTCAAAGAAAGTTCCTCCCAAACTTGCAAAATCTTCCAGTTAAAAAAATGAATTTTGAAGCTGGAAGCTCAGGAGTTTGAAAAATTAACTAACTTTAGGCTTTTCCCAAAGAAATGTCCGTTTTGGTTAAAAAATCAGTATTGTTAGGAAAGTGCTCTCTTTCCTCCTGGAAGTTCTCCCTTTGGGATGTCCTCCACCCATAGGGCATCCTTGCACTGGGCCCATCAGTGCAAAGAGCCGCTCGTTAACCCCACAGGTTAATTGCAATGGATTTGTCAACGAGATATTCAACACGATGTTGCACAAAGAAGCAGGGCTGTGAAGATCTCCATGCAACCCATGTCTGGCCCAAAGGTCTCCCCAGAACGGCTCTTCCCACTGCTTCTGCTCAGCAAGACCTGTAAATGGAGAGAAAACGAGGGGCAGGAACCCAGTGTAGGGAATTACACCCGGGTCACTTGGTCTGAGCACTGGGCTTGTGCAGCCTCTGGGTTTTCACTGAGCTTTTCTTCCAGTGGAGACGCAAATTATAAGAGTTTTGGATGCTCCCCTTAAATTAACATGGACCAATAGAACAGGAAAAGAGCACCCGAGATCCGCTTCCCTTTGGAGGAGGTAGCAAGAAGATGCTCCTCTCTTTTGCAATGAGTTGCTCTGAACGTTTCCAGGACTAATCAAGCTTAATGAGTGGTGGTTTAATGAGTCGTACTGCAACAAGTCACTTAGCATAAATCCTCTCACATATGTGTGTGCTTGAGGAGCACGAGCTGGGTTTCTCCAGGGTTGGCTTATCTGGGAGCCAGGATAAGTTGGCTTATCTTTGTGCTCTGCAGTCCCCTCTGAAGGACCCAATTACACAGGTTTTGAATGATCTTCAGTGACAAACTCTATGAAATTCTCATGCAATCTCATGAGGAATATCTGAGAGGGAAAGGCCTATGGAAAAAGATGGGGAAAGGGAGAAAAAGATGGATGGGGGAAGAAAAAAGATGGAGAGGGGGAAGAGCAAAAGCCACCCCTTGGGAGAGGCTGGGGAGAAGGGAGGAAAGCCTTGGAGCAGACAGGCTTCTGCACGTGGAAAAGCAGGAGACTTGGGCAGCTGCCCGGCACCACGTTGGTTCTGGGGAAAGCTACTGAAAAGGGAAATATTTCAATATTTCCCTCTCAATAAAGCAAAGTTGTTTGCAGGGCACAACGTGGTGTTAGGTCCTGGGGAGGCAACTTGGGGGTTGCTCCATCCAGTACTGAAGTCCTGAGAGCTACAGAGTCTCCTCCTCCTCCTCCTCCTTCACCTCCTCTTCCTCCTCCTCCTCCTCCTCCTCCTCCTCCTCCTCCTCGGTGCTTTCAGCCGACACTCCCTTTCCCAAGAACTTTTACTGCTCCGTAAACAGCCGAGAATAATTGAAATTTAAAACCTGCCCAGATGCAGATCCCCTGCAAAGGATTCCAAGGTTTCATTGTCAAAAACACTCGCTGTGTCAAAAAAAATCCACTCAAAAGGACAGTTCTGATCTCATTTGTAGGGGACTCAATCCAGAAAAGGTCTCCATGGAGAAGCCCAGAAGAATGGAAGGGACGTTAAACTAATGGTCTTCTCCAGGAATTAGCTGGGGCTTATGGATATTAAGCCAAATAACACACATTTGAACAGGCCTTGAGGTCTTTTCTATTAAATTAATAAGGCGTGGAGCAGATAAATGTCTCCCCATTAGTGGGGCTTATACCTTGTCTCAAAAGCCCTAGCAAGGAAACTTTTCACATCTTTTCTGCTGACTCCACTGGATCTCAGCAACATAATAGAGAAGTGGAATTCAGCCTCAGCCCCACAGCGAATGCAGAAGTCAAGACTTAGGAAAAAAGACACAAAAAAAGAGCTGTTGATACGTGTCCTCCCTGCGCTATATCAAAATGGCCATTATTTGGTTTAATCCCTTATCTCAACCGCGGGAAGAGGAAATTCCCAAGAGCGCACGGTCATGAAAAACATCAGCCAGGGCCTGGCGAGTATTTCTGGTAGCTGGAAGCTCCCTCATTGAGCGCTTGGGCTTTGCGTTGGGCTTGAGCGCGGGTTTTAGCCTAACTTTCCTAAATACCCCCGTGCTCCAAGGCGCGGGTTCCCGGGCAGTGGGAAGGGCGGGTTGCTCCTTCTCTTTCTTTTGTTGTCCAAGGGCCTCGCGCGGCTCCCAATCCACATTTAGCTATTTTCTCGTATCCTTAAATAAAGGAGTAGTTCACAGAGTCAGAAATCTCTGTTTCCTTTCTGGCAGGAAACAGGAAGCGAATGCAAGGGGCAGATTTGGAGTTTGCTCGCAAGAACAATTGAACTCCCATCCAGAGGGGAAGGGGATCTGCGTCAAGAGGAATTCACCTTTTTTTTTTTTGTATTTTTTTTGTCTTTTTTTTTTCTGGAAGGGAAGAGAAAAAATGACCTTTAGTTTAAAAGCCTGGAAGAATAAAGGTCTGAGCGTTCAGAGCTGCCTGCACAAATATAGTCATAAAGGCCCTTTCCTGACAGAAGATGCCCTGGATCATGCAAGCTCCCGCATCCCAAGGCTGGGCTGCCTTGCGCAGCTCCCTCTTCGCTCTCCTAAGTGAAGGGCGGCACCAAAACCTGTCAATGGTTCCTGCTCAGGAGGGACAGTCCCTGTTTTTTTTATTATTTTTATTTCATTTTTGCAAAATATTTACCCTTTACCGTATTTATTTCTCTGCCAGTGCTTTGCCAGTGCAGGTCAGATGAGATTGAGGAGAGCCCCTTGCCTTCCTCCCCTAAAGACCTATTTATAGGGCGTCCACTCAACGTGTTGCATGGCCAAGGACTCACTGTGGTCCCTTTCCAGTCAATGACAACGCTCTCCAGGCTTTCCTGGAAAAAGGATCTGTCCTGAGGCCTCGGTGCCTTCCCTCAGTGTCACAATATGACCTACGTGGTCTCCCCGTGAGTCCCAGCCATGGCCCAAGCCCCCATTTCTATGGGTCTGAACCACCTCAGGGCACAAAGACAAGGTAGACAAGGTCCTACCAAGGACCTTGCTACCATTCCTTTGTATTTATTTCTGCTCCCATGCAAGCCAGATTCCCAAGGCAGCTCCGTAGATAGGGAATGCAGGACCTGAGGCTTGGAGAGCATTTGGGCATCTTCCCCCCTTCCATCACTTTGGTCAATTGGAGCTGTTGGTCCCAGGGCTCTTGTGGGAATAGGAGGGATTGCGCCAGGGATGTGGCCCCCATGGTCATTCCCACGCGCTCCCGCCAGCTCCTCGGAGCAGGTTTGCTCCCACCCAAGGAAAACATTTGCTTGGAAGGTGAAGCAGCGCCTGGGCAGTGTCAGCAGCAAATGTCAGCAAGTGGCAGGAGCAGAGAACTAATGAGACAACACGGGCCCGATTCCTGCATCGGGAGCTCCCTCCTCGACCATCCGTGCTGGAAGGATGAGTTCAGCCAAATGGCCAAGGCGACTGCTCCCATGTTGCTCCGTCCTGCTTTATCCGCTGGGTTTGGTGGATCCATCTCAGCTTATCCCTGTGCGGAGGGGCCGGGATGCAGAGCTCCCGTGACTTAGTGTCACGATGCTCAAGCTGCTGCTCTCCAAACACATCCTGGCTCCTTTCCACCTTTCTCCTCCCGAGTTGCCGGCCTTGACGCCCGCAGCTGCAGGGATGCTCCGGCCAGCACTCGGAGGGACAAATCCAGGACGGATGCAGAGCCAGAGCGAAAATCCCAGCTCCTCTGAGCAGCTCCATCACAGCCACAGGTGGCAAGGCTGGCGCAGGGCGGAGGTGACGCAGCGCACCAAGTGTCACCATCCAGCAGCTCCAAGCGGAGCTTTTGCCATTCCCGACCTGCCCGGAGCAGGGAGAGCAGCGGGGATGATGGGGAGCTCATGGCAGGGGACACCCCCAGCGTGGCCGATGTCCCAGATTTGGAGAAGGTGTTGAGCAATGGTCAGGTTCTCGTGCAATGGTCAAGCGGATAGAGCAGGGAACCTGCTGCACCAGCGGGTTAGTTGAGGATGACGATGGTGGCAGAGGAACCAGGTCATTGGGGCGGGATGGTGCCTGGTCCAGCCAGGATCCTGCACCTCATTCCCCACAAACCTGTCACAAAGCCCAGGCCAGTCCCGGTGCAAAGGTCCCAACATTCAGGAGATCCTATATGAGCACAGACTGGATTAGAACCCATGTGCACACAGTGACCCAAATCACTCCCCTATAACCTCTTCTCAATCTTCCCTCCTTCTTTTTATTTATTTTTTTTGCTTTGTTTTGATCATGATTTCTTTGCTATCAGAGCAAGCCATTCCAAGCCTGACAGTAACAAATCCCAGGCTAATTCGGTGGAAAGGCTGTTTCCAAAAGGAAATATTTACCACCTTGCACCCAGCTCCGACTCCCCTGGACCTGCTCGCTTCCCAGAGCTTTTGCTGGGATTTTCATAGGGAAATTTCTTTGCACGGAGCAAAATCTCGTGTGTGAGCGATTTTGTGCAGGGAATCCAAAGCACTTGGGCTTTGTGCTGGAGGAGGTGACGGGGTTTGCTCGGCACGGCAGAGAGCTCGGCGTGAATACGGCCGAGAAACAACATTCTTGCAGGGAGCTATTTTCAAAAGCAAAGGAAAGAAAAAGAATTTGGAAGAGATAAGAAAATGAAGGTCTGCAGATCTGGGAAAGCCGCGTGCGGAGGGACGGAGACAAAGGCCCAGAACGCACTTTATTTGTGACAAGCTTTCCATCCCGGGCCGCCAAACAGGACATCCTGCCTCAGTTCTCCTTCCTCTCTTTAATTAGAGCTGCTGGGGACACAGCCATTAATGTCACCTCAGCATTTCCATGACAAAGCCCTGTTTTTGCAGGATTTTAGGAACTTGGCCCTCCCAGGGTTGTTATTCGAGCAGAAGCGCCCGCTTGGCTCGCTTACACTTCTGGGACTTCACCTGAGAAGCTGCAAAAATGACCCATTTCTGCAGCAAAAGTGCCTGGAATCACCGCGAGGCTCCGGCGGGCTGGAGGCGTCGCTGCTAACAGGGCCCTGAAAACAAAAAAAAAACTGTTTGCAAAGCAAATAATACCAAAAAGTTTGTAAAAATAAGCAGTGCAGGGGCCTGCAATCCCACATGGGCCGGGTGGGAGCCGCAGCCAGGCAGCCGAGGGATTGGCTCCCGAAAGAGCTGCAGAAATCTTTGGGAAACGCTGCAATGCAGCTGAGCTGCGCAGCCGGGCGCCCAGTGCAGCCCGTGGGAGCGAGCGGGGCCGCGATAAACCATATCCCGGGTTATCGGCACGGTAGGATCTGCAGGAGACAAGCTCCATGCTCAGCAAGTCGGGTGCCAGCAGGTTGAAAACAAATGTGTGATTTTTCCACCCCAAAAGAGGGAGAAACCAGACTCTGCTCCCGCATCACAGCCCTGTGCGCTCGGAAGCAGCCAGGGTGCCACCAGGCGCCCCTTTGCTCCTTGTGCCATCCCGAGGGACCCAAGCGAGCAGGATGGGGCAACATGCACTTGATCCCGTCACCCCCCATCCGAGGGGCTGCCTGGAGCGGCCGCCCGGCCCGGAGCAGCGGGAATCGGGGGTGCCGGGGCGCGGAAGCGCGGCGGAGATGAGCGTTTCCTGCGCGCGGGAGCCGGGCGGCGCGCGCGGCGGCGGCTGCGGCGGCGAGATAACTGCGCCCGCCGCCGCCACCACTTCCCCCCTTTGTCCCGGGCTTTTTTCAGGCCTTCCTGAGCAGGAACGGCCCTCTCCGAAGGAATGTCACTTCCAACACTCGCAGCCGCAGCATCCATGGGGGAAACGGGAGCATCTTGGAAAGCCCGCGTGATGGAGCTTGCTTGGGGCAAATTCCTTGTTTTCCAGCCATTCGGAGGCTGGAGGGATGGCGGCAGCGGAGCAGAGCTCGTGGCATCTCTGCAAGGAAAACCACCTTCCTCCCAGGCAGTTACACTTTAGCCATAAATATTTGCTCCTGGCTGCAGCGTCACCCGGGCGAGACTTGAGCCCAGGGGCGACTGCTTGGAGCAACGAGTTTTCTCTCCATGTTTACTTTTAACATTCCCCATAGTTAAAACCAGCACTTTTCCCCTCCACACAAAACAGCAGGAATGGTAATATCCACGATGGCCAGTTATTATAATAAACTGATAGTGGATGATGGGGGGAGCACATTCCAAAAAACAATGGGGACCCTCATGCCGAGTGCAGGACCAGGCAACCCAGGCCACACGTTTTACCCCTCCGGCAAAGGGGGGCAGTCCCGTGTGGCATAGGGGTGGTCGGGGGGAGAGGATATGGTGCCCCGGGAGCCGCGGCCGTTGGAAGGGAAGCGGCCGGGGGGTTATCCAATCTCTCGGAGCAGACATTTCCGCCCGGCACGCCCCAGCAGCTCCCTTCATAAATCACTAATCCCGCCTGCAGCGGTTGCTCTGGGAAGGAAAAGGGAGCCGAGGTGCCTGGGACAACCAGGATCGGGGCCTGGGGGGTGTGGAGGAGCCTGGAGCATCCCGGCGGAGAGTCCCTCTGTGGCCGCGCATCCCTCCGCATCCCGAGCCAGCCACGGCCCCGGCTCCCAGGGAGCCCCCGGCTCTGTTACCACACACTTAATCTCAGATAAAGAGGTCCCAATAATTTCCTAGTGTGTTCCCATTCCCTCATCTGTCCCAGGTGGTTTGGAAGTGCCGAGCATGGGAATGTCCTCCCATCCCTGCAGGATGAGAGGACCCCCAAGGTGCTTCCCCATCCTGCGTGGCTGCCAGCGCCCAGCCCCTGTTATCACTTGCAAAGCAAAGGAAACCAAAGCCGCCTGTTCCTGGTTTATCCCAGAAGGAAGCCGGAGCAGGGACAGATAAGGAGCAAATTCCTCCGGGAAGGGAGTGGGGGAGCTTTGCGCTTCCGACTTTCGCTTTTCACTTCTCTGCACGGTCGATAGCAGCTGTGCTGCGCATCCGTGTCCATCCCTCGGCACACGCGCACACCAGGCTCGGCACCAAGCTCCAGGAATGGCTGAGCTGGGAGCATCCCACCGCTTCCAGCCCCATGCTCTGGGAGCTGCTGTCCTGGAGCCTCAATGTGGCAACGCCTGCAGCTGCAAGCGCCTCTTCACCTGGGCACTCAGTCTTATTTTCCTCTGTATTTCCCCTGTTGAGCTAGGAGACATTCCGCCTGTCCCTCTCCTTCCTCTTTGCATGCAAGCCCCCAGGGAAAGCAGCGCTGACCCTGCCAACCAGGGAAGCCCGGCCGGCTCGCAGGGCTCCCAGGTGCTATTTTGCTCCAAAGTGCAGCGCTTCCCGCAGCCCCAATCCCCTCCGCTTGTGCCAAGGAGGTTCCTGCTGCTCTCACAGCTGCAGCCCCCCCGCACGTGCTTTGAAGGCCACCCGAACAAACCGGGGCGAGCGGGCTCGGAAAGATATATAGGCAGAGGAAACAGATGCAAAGAGCGGCCAGTAACAGCCTTATTTTGCTACCAACGCTCCCAAACACCGCGAGGACCAGCGCCACGGCCGTGCAAAACTGCAGCGAGCGTGCAAAGAGCCCATGGAGACAGCGAGTGGGAGCTGCAAGCCGGAGGGATGTGGGGTCACGGAAGGCGGGGGCAAGGGGCGGAATATTCATATTCCGCCGTGCCCGTCCGAACATCCCGCTCGCGTCCATGGGGCACAAAGGGCCATTTGACGCCGGGTGCTGCAGGCTGGCGAGCAGCCCATGTGCCGGCTGCGGCTCCGGAGAAGTTTTCCCTGTGCTCCGGGATGCTCCCAGGCTGCCATTCCTAGGCCTGGCTTTTTGGGGTGCGTTTGGAGCCAGTGTTCCCAGCCCAGCTTCAGCCTTGCAGGACCTCTGCATATCCCTCCTGCATCCCTGCCGGACACGTGGTGCATCCCATCCCATGGAGATGGGATGTGCAGCGTGGATGCAGGAGAGAAAACAGCCAGACAACAAAGCAGCCAGGAGAGGCTCCCAGGCTTTTCCCATCCAGCTGCAGGAGAGTGGGAAGCAATCCAGGCCTGGGATAATCTGGGCTGCCTGCACTGCTTGCCCTGAGTCATGTCAGGCAGAGATGCTCGCCTTTTTTTGCCTTCCTTTGAAGTGAAAGCCCTTGAAAGGGGAGGAAAGTTGGAGCCTTCTCCAAACACACTCCATTAATTCTGCCTGTCACATTAACGACCTCGGAGCAGGGCAGCGGCGAGGTCGGGGCTGCGTCTCACGCACACGGGGCTCCCTGCAGCGGGACGCACTCGCTTCGGCGCAGGAGCTTGGGCAGGGTGCGAAGGAGCCGTGAGGTTTGTGCAGCACCGCGCTCAGCAGGGCTGGTCCCACTGGTGGCACTGCCGTCCTGGTACCCAGCTCCAGCTGCTGATAACCTTGGAAAGCTCCTTCTGCCCTATCCCTGCGGCTAGGAAAGAGGTTGATTTTTCACCCCACTGCTGCATTTCCTCCTCCTAAATGTGCTGCATTTGCTGGGACACCGAAGCCATCCCTGTGTATCCAGAGGGGCTCCCAGAGGGACAAGCCTGGCTCTTAGCAGCACATGCATGGGCAGGGAGGGTGGCAGAGCTGTGCAGAGGAGGGGACCCGGCTCCGGTTGGCGTCCTTGGAGGCCCAGGCTCTTCCACACAATGATGCTTAAGAGAAGCAATCGCTCACAGTGCACTTGGCTTTATGGCCCCCAGGAGGTCTCTCCATCAGCAGGTTCATTAGGAGGAGGAAGGCGGATCATTTACTTGCTGGTTTCCCCACTGGGGCTGTGGGAGCCGGGTTGGTGGAGGTGGAGAGCAGAAGGGTTGGTTCAGCCGGGCTCTGCTCCCCTGGTGTCACCCCAGGGCAAGTGAGACCAGAATCTGTCCCCTTCCCCATGCAATCTGTCCAGAAGAAGCTGGCCAGCAGCCCTGCATGCCCAGCCGGGCCCCCGCAGATAAATGCAGGGGCTTTGATGTGACAGGGAAAGGGAACCCTCCCGATCAAGCCCTTATCTGCCTTTTCTCCTGCCCCTGGTGTGAGTGAGTGATGTGGGAAAAAGCACTTTCCAAAAGGCATCCCGGGAAAGAAGCAGCTGGGCCAGAAGTCCCAAAAATTGCAGCGCTGGGATGCAATGGCCATTGCCTCCCTCAGGTCACTCATGGGCTGAGCGAGCTAAATTAGCTTTAAGGAGGCCCTTTCAGGGTGGGAACAGTTCATCCCTTCTCCAGGACCTGCCCTCATCACTTGTCATTCCTTGGGAAGGGCAGTTCCCAGCACCAGCCCTGATCCCGCAAGTCGCTCTGCGGGAGTGATGCAAAAGGGCTCGCAGCGTCTGGGGCTAAATATAGGCCCTGATGTGACTCCGGGATGGAGGAAGCAGCCGTGGGGAAGGGGAGAGGCGCTCGCGTGGTCCTTGAGCAGGCGCCAGCTCTCTGTGAGCTCAGGAAGGAGAAGCACACCCCGTCGTGGCTGCTCCTGGACGTGGTAGCTCTGTCTGCTGGAGAAGCTCGTGCTGCAACCCGCCAAGCAGGACTTCCCAGAGGGAAAGCCCCATGCAAGCAAGCAGCACTTGCCCTTCATGGGCTGCTTCAGGCTCCAAGGGGGTCTGTGTGGACACCCTGTCACCCAAGGCACCACACTGGCCATCTCACCTCAACCATTGAACCCCAACCACATCTGGGCTGCAAAAGGCACCAAGGAGACTGCTTGAACTCCAGGGGCTTCTGTTGACTTTGCTTTAAGCCCTGGAAACACTCCTATCCTGAGCACGCTCCCGGAAATCTTAATAGAAGAAAACTCGAGGGAAGCAAGGAGGGAGCAACCTCTCCAAGCAGCAGCAAGGTGGAGTGGGAGAGCCGTGCTAGTGGAGACGAGTGGCTTAGGAACTGGGGTTTCCTTGGTTTCACGAGTAAGAAACATTCATCAGAGGGTGAAAATGACTGACTTAGGTGGGATAGTTTCCCTTAAAAGTTGATCTCAGTGTAAGAATAAAATAAATTTTTTAAAGGGGGCTTTGAAGGACATTAAATGACCTGAAGAAAGGAAGGAGCATTTTTATTTTGGATCAAGCGTATCTGCAAAATGAACTGAGGAAAAGGAAACATCTCAGAGATTCTCTTTTCAGGTCAGACCCTGTCTGGCTCCGCTCCTATGCTTTTCATGTCAACTGGGGAGCTGAAACACCAGTTTCCCCCAAATTATCCCATTGAGCCTGTCCCAAGACTTCATGTTTGTGTAGAAGCTGCACATTTGAGCTGTGGCACAGGCTGTACCCTGTCCTCTGTGCATGAGTGTCCACTTTGCATGTGGCCACAGCCTGGCAACACGTGGCCACTCTGCCAAAGAGATTTTCCTCCATAAATCCCATTTATTCTGCAAATACCAATTGGGGGAAGCAAGGAGGTAGACCTGCTGTCCCACTGCCTCTGGGGCTGTCTTCAGTGGTGGAGGCAGAAATACAGTAGTGGGGACAAGATGTTAGAGCTATCCTTGACCCCTGTAGCATATCCAACCTATGGGGGAAGCGGGATTCCTTTGGGAATAGTTTTTGGGGTGTTTGGGATGTCCACAGTGGTCAACATGGCGCTAGATGGCGGTGCTGCCTCAGAGATGACTACGAGGCCCAGGCCTCGTGCAGGCCTCATGCAGGCCTCCCCTCGGCTCCCCTGAGGCCACAGGGCTTTTTCCTGTCTGGGATGGCTGTTTCCAACAGGACGGAGTTGTCTTTCACTGGAGAAAGGCCAGGACGGGAGGCCGAGCTGGCCGGTCCTGCCCGGAGGGAGTAGGGAACGCGAGGCAGAGCAGACAGCATGGGGGGTGAGAGCCCGTGTCGCAATCGCGCCTGAGTAAATAACGCCCAGATAGGTCTCCCTTGCTTGTGTTCCTTTCCCTTTCCTGTTTGTCACAGCGTCACCCTCCCGGGACATTGCGGGCAGACAAGAGCTCATCGACACTGAGCCTCCATGCTGGCTCCTTGTGCGTGCACACCGTGCTCCCTTGGAAAGCTTCGTGTTGGCTCTTTGCTAACTTCTAAGCAGAGTTTATCGCTTCCTTGGAGGCTGCTGGTGCCCCGTGGGAAGAGAGAGACCAGGAAAATATCTCCCAACTGAGCACGGAGGTTGTCCAACCCCGGCACTGATGGGTGCTCACCCAACAGGCGCTTGCTTGTGTTACCCAGCGTGTGTATGAAAACTGTGAGCAAAATGCTCTTGTTCTGAGGGAGAAAAACGGGCTTTGAGTTGGAAGACATGAACAAAAAAAGACATTTTTGCTTCTGCCAGAGTTGCTATGCAGGTAGTGAGTATCTGCTGGTCAGGAGCAGACTCGCTTGGATGGGGAACCACCTCCCTCCCCAGGCTGTATTTGCTAACTCACTACATCCTAAACAAGCAAAAACATTGCACAAAATGAAGTCAATCTGCCTCAAGAAGGCAGCAGAGCTGTGACGTGAGCCCTGCGAATGACCTAGGCTTGTCCCACAGCTGCCAGATCCCGGATGGATCAGGGTTAAATCTCACCCTCCAGGTCCCTGAAGTTTTGTTTGTCACAGGCTTTCCTGTTCCAGCAGCTGCCGAGCTGATTCCTGTCCTCAGGCTTTCACACTCCTTTGAGCCAGTCCCTTTGGCACGTTCCTGACCTCTGCCGCTCCGGGATCACGGGTCGGGACGTGTCCTCCTGCATTAACGCTCAAGGAAAGCAGACTCCACATGGTTTAACCCCCATCTCCTTGTCCCGTGCATCTGCCCCTGTGGCTCCCATGTATTTCCTAAGCCTTGGGGAGCTGCAGACCCCATCGCAGTAGCAGCACCAGGACAGATCTTGCGCTCCAGGAGCCATGGAGGTCTCGAGGGCCCCCAGCACAAGTCTCATGTCCTTGAGCTGATCAGAAACATGTCCAGTCCTCAAGCCGAGCAGCTCCTTTCTGCTTCCCTGCCCACAGGCCTGACTGCGGTGGATGAGCAGGGAGGAGGTCACAGCACTGCAAACCTCCCGCTCTCCCCCCTCCAAGGAAATCCAGGTGAAGTGGAAAATTCCTCATTTCACGCATGGACCACCCTGGGTTGAAGGGTGTGAACCTCCCATGGTGGTCTGAGGTGGCCTGCAGCAGAGCCAAGGAAAGCCCTTCACACGGATGCGCCCCCCTCCCAAGCCTCGCTGGTTGTAGGCAAGGCGTTTGGATGCGAATCCCACCTGGACAGGCTCAGGAGCCCCAATCACTGCCAAAAGAGCAGAAATTCCCTGGGAGGCCAGAAGTCTGGAAAAGAAAAAGCAGCATTCTGAGCCGCATGCATCCCCAGAGGTCTTGCACCAGCAGCAGCCTTGTCCCATCAAACTCCTGTGCTTCCTCGCAGGCCAGGAGACCTGCCACAGCCTCCATATCCCCAAATCCTTCATCAATCTGGTGCATTCTATTCATTGCAGTTGAGATCTGGGGGACCTGACCCAAAACAGGGGCCCAGCAACGCAACCTTTAGCACAAGGATGAGGCCTCCCCAAAAGGACCTTCCTCCTGCTTTTCACTCTGTGCCCATGAGCACAGACACCTCCTCGTGCAGGCCCGTGCCAACATGCTCCAGTTCAGCCAGTTCCACTCGGGACTGGCCAGGGATCTGCAGCTTTAAGGCCTTGCTCCTCCCAGCCCCCAGCGACCTGCCAGAGCCAACTTAGCCGAGAGTAATTAGTGTGGTTATCAAGGGGAGAGGTAGATTAATGTGGGAAAGTCATTGATGAAGGCCGAGAGGGGCAGATGCTTTCCCGGAGCCCCCAATCAATACAGACCTTGGAGGATGAAGGAGGGCTTCAAAGGGAAGCAACGAGCAATCGAGCTCTGCGAATTCCCGGCTGGACACAGCACCGGGCACCCTGCAAACACAGCCAAACACCCCTCTCCAGCATCTCCAGAGGCTCCTCAATCCTCTGGAGGGCCCAGTGCCCTTCTGGGTCTGTCCTTGGCAAGCTTAACAACATTCTCATTGCAATATTGGCATGTGGCTCTGCTGCCTGCACAGACGCTCTGCCTGGCCCTGTGCATCCCCATGCAATGCAGCAAGTGGATTGGGAATTGCTGGGGAGAGGAGCAAGGAGCCGCCAGGGACGTGTCCCTGCACATCCCCTGCAAGACGTGTTCCTGTATGGGCAGTGCAGACCCATTACCAGCCATGTTCCCTGGCAGGCCTGGCAGCACGGTGAGGGGCACTCGGGTGGCCGTGTGCCCGGCAGAGCCGGCGCCTGCTGCGTCCCGGCTCCCAACCACCCACCCACCTGCAGCTGCGCACGATTTTACTCGAAAGCCAAGCGGAGCAACGGAACAAATCGGAGCATGTCCCGGGCCCCGCCGGCCCGCTCCCGGCCCCTCCTCTGTCATCCCCGCTGGAATGCGCCTCCGAATTCCTCGCAGGCTCGCGGCATGCTGCTGCCGGCTCCGCTCCGATGGGTTGCAGCGATTGCGCTTTTCCCACACTCCAGATCACGGCTAGGGATCACCCATGGCTCCGTGCCGGCTCCGCGAGCTGGGGCAGGGTGCGGGAGCGCCCAGCGCCGGCCCCACGCGCGCCCGGCACGCTCCAGCGCCGCTGCCTTCCCTGCTCCATGAGCTGGATCCCTCCGGGCCTCAATCCACCCGCTGCTGCATCAGCCGAGTCCCAGGCAGCGATTTCTCCCCCTTGCACCTTAAAATAGGGACAATGCCCTGGTCTGTGTGGTGAAATGGGGAGAGGGACCCTGGGGATGGTGCAGGGCTGCCATGAACCCCATGGGAGCCACCCAGGACAGTGACCTACCCAGATTTACCTGTCAAGCCAAGGTTTGAGGCCAGGTTTAGCCAAAGCTGAGACAACTTTCCCTCCTCTCCCATTTTAATAGACTTCATCTTGCACGGTGACTCCATAAAGCAGTTAAATCTTATCTGTAACTTATAAAAGGATAAAGTGTACGTGATTCATATGCTGCTGCTACCAGCTGCCTCCCAAACCACATCCCATCCTCACAGCCCCCCAAAACCCCTAGAGAGACCAGACCCCATGGGTCCCTAGGACCATGGACCTGCTGGGGTCACCTGCGGTCCTGGGCCCACTCCAGCCTCCTATCTCTTAATCCAGGTCTAATCTCTGATCCTAGGGCTGGGAACAGGAATAAACTCACCTGTTATTTGCAAGCAATTCACCCCCAAGTACTGGGCAAACAGAGACGCTCAGTTAAGCAAATAGCGCAGCCCACTCCCCCCTTATAAAGGGCTGCAGCCCGACTTCTGTTTGAATTGCTTTATTGCAGAGCCTTTTAAATCACTCCTTTTATTTGAAATGAGGTAGGAGCTAAACAGAGGGGGAAAAAACAACCATGGAAAAAGGCAGCCTGGATGGGCGGCTGCCAGGGCCCTATCCCTGCCTTTCTCATAGGAAACCCCCATAAACGGGCCGAGAAGGGGGTGCCCACAGCGCTGCCTTCTGCCAGGCTCCTATCGCTAACCAAACAGAGTGCCAGGCGGGCGCAAACAGTCCCCGTGGCCCCGTCAAGTCGCCAGATGTCGAATTAGCGCACGCCGTTAAACCTCGCACTAATTGCGCCCAGCCCCGGGGGCACCAACGGCCCCGGGCGCCTCGCGGGGACGGGACGGGTGGCGTGGGCTGCGGGAATGCGCCCATCCGAGAGCAGCGCCCTGCACGAGCACACGCAGATTCCCTGTTTGCCCTCGTTTGGGGAAGGCTCCGTCGCTTTGCAGGGCTGAAACCCGCCTGGCTGCTAACCTGCAGGCAGGTCTTGGCCTGGGGGAACAGGAGGATCCTGCAGATGCTTTTGAATAAGACTGTTTTCTTCTGTTAAAAGAGAAAAAGGAAGTTCTTAGCCAGCCAGAGACAAATATTTTCAGATCTGCCTTTTAACGCGTTCCACCCCAAGCTGCTGTTTGCTTGGAAGCGCTCCCCAAGCCTGCGGCTCTTTGGGCTTTTATGTCACCTCAAAACGGAGCAAATAAACGGTGTGCTTGTTCCCAAAGGAGCACATTTGAGTGCTCACTTGTGCAAAGGGAATCTTCATCCAGCCTTGGGGTTTGGCATAAGCCAAGCAAGGGACGTTCTGCTCCTCTGGCTTTGCAGATGCAGCTCCTGCAGTGCTCGTGTCCCCCAGTTTGTACCCAAAGCAGCCACCATGACTCGGTCGCATCCCCATGGGGCAGCGTCGCTGGCAGCTGCTGCAGTCCCGATAATATTTTGCAGAGCTCCTGCTTCTTCCATTGGCACCCAAGGCTGGCTTCCTGGGTAACGGGGGTCCTTCCAGCATGGGAGAGTGGTGGCCTCCCTGCCCTGCAGTGGAGATGCTGCACAAATGCCAGGGATGGTGGTGCAGGCTTTGCTAGGATGAGGGCTGGGACATCTCCCTGCCCAAGGGCACGACTGGAGATGGGAAAGGGTGAGGGGGAATAGAGCTGCTGGGCATGGTGTGCAATGCCATTCAGTGCCATGCCATGCTGCAACATGCAATACTATCTCATGCCATGTAATACGGAATCATAGAACCATTACAGTTGGAAAAGACCTTTAAGATCATCAAGTCCAACCATAAACCCATCACCACCATGCCTACATGTCCTAACATGCCGTGCATGCCATGCCATGCAGAGCCATGTTGCACCACACCATGCCTTCTCCTGCCACACAACATCACGCCATGCAATGCCATGTCTTGTCATACAAGGCTGCTGAGCAAGCCCCAGGGAGCCAAGGCCGCCGCTCGGGCTCCAGGACGGGATGGGGCTCGCATGGGGACACCCGGTCGTGTGCGAGCGGGAGCCGCAGCAGCAGGAGGGTGCAGAGCCGCCCGGCCGGCTTTGCAAACCCACAGGTTCATCCATGAGCAGGCGAGGGAGCAGCCTGCCTCTTAATTGCCTTAATTAACAGGCTTGCTCTGAGCAGGCTCCCACACTGAGCACACCACAGCCAGGGCTGAGCATCCACAGGGAAAGCAGGTGCCTCGTCCCGCTGCTGCAGCCAAGGGCAGCCCGGGGGCATCGCTCTGCTCCAGCGGGACCTCCTGGAATAAACTCATCCCAACCAGACAGAGTCACATTGAGGGGACACCGTGTCCATGTGGAATGGGATACGGCAGCGCTCGGGCCATATGCAGAGCAGCACCGTGTGGCTTCCTCGGGAATGGAGGGCTCGGGAATGGTGTCCCCGCCGGGAGGCTCCCGCACCGGGCAGGACCAGGCAGGGCGCCGCACACGGGCTCAGCCCGGTGACGCAAGGGGAGGCGGCAAGCGGCAGCGCGCCCGGCTCCGGGGCTCGATGCGGCAGATAAGCGGCCTCCTCGGGACGGCAGGACAAGTCCCAACACCGCTTCCCAGCGCCGGCTGCCAGCGCCGAGCGTGAGAAAATACCGGGCGAGGAGGCAAGGAGCGGCACCGCACGGATGCGCCGCCGTGATTGATGTTTGCACGGTGAACTTGGGCTGTTTTGGGTTTCGCCATGCCTCCACGTGGCAGGTTCTTAGGCTGGGGCTTGCAAACGCCTTGGGCCCAGTGACACCCGTGGGTGCCCATGGAGAGGCTGGGCTGCCCTGGGGCTCCTTATTCACGCTCCTGGCTGGGTGCAGGTGCCTGTGGAGGCCGTGCAAGGCTCGGGCTCCACATGCAGCTGCAGAGCATGGGCTGGTGGAAATGGGCCCTCAATGCAATGAGTCAGAAAACAAAGAAAAATATGAGCTCCTGACCCCTTGCATCCATCTGTGGGGCCCACGGGGCACCCAAGAGGCTCCTGCAGTGCCGGGATGGGGGCATGGAGAGCCGGGCTGGCTGCGCACGGGGCTCTAGTGCTCAAGGTAGCAGAGACAACTGAGCACTTGGTGCTTCCTAATCTGCTCCTAATGGGGCAGCGATGCCACAGGGATCCAAGAGCATCCCCTCACTCCTAGCACCAGGCAGGACACTGGATCCCAAGGGAATTTCATGGGGAGGAGCAGACCCTCCACGGGAGGCACCAGGACAGCACATTGGGCTCCTTTCCCAGCGCTCAGCTAGAAGCACAGGCCAGGAGCACATCCTGGCTCTCCAGAAGCCGCTTCCCACTGCAGCTGTGGAGGCACTGCGCGCCTGGAGACACTGCACGGATGCCAGGATGGAGTCGGGACGGAGCAGTGGGCACAGGGCCCCTCTCTGCTCCCACCAGAGCAGGCAGCAACAAAGAGCAAGAGCAGCTCTTCAGGAAGGTCCTGGCCACTATTCAATGGACACTGGGGGAATTCAGCCTGGCTGGCACCAGAATAGAGAGCAGGGGAGCCCAGTGCCCTCCCAGAGCTTCTCCAGGTGCTTTCCTGGGTCCTGCATCCACCAGGATGCAGCAGGAGGCTCCGCAGCCCCTGCATGAACGAGCACCTCGTGCCTGCCCGGGAAGGGCTGCAGGAGACGGGAGGTTAAACCCCCCAGGGCGCCGGGTGCTCCATGCACTAATTGAGCCGCTGCCTGCGCTTCCTGTTGTTATTTACGTCCGAGGGTGCAAAGGCAGCCTGGAAGCCGTGCACGCTGCTGGCAGCGCAGCGGGTGCCCGCGGCACGGGCGCGCTCCCGCTCCCGCCTCCTTATCGGCGCCGGGACACGTGTGGTTTGGCCGGGGACGGGTGGCCCCGGGCGCTCCACCTGCCCGGGCGGCGGCTCCGCACCGTGGGATTTCTCCGCAGGGACACAGGGATACGGGCTGTGCCCGGGCACGTCCCGCGGCTGGCGGCGCAAACGCTGCTCCGAGTGCAGCTCGATGGTGCATGGAGCTGCCCTGCAAGTGCTGGGGTGCAGCAGGGGGTCCCCATGGCACGGGATAGCGGGATGCTGGTGGCCACAGCAGGATTTGCACATTCCTGCAGATAGGAGCAGGATGCAGCCATGCAGGAAACCTCCCATCCTGTGCAAGGGAGCTGGGGACAATCACAGCTCCAGTCACTGTCCCTCCCCTTTGCACACACAGAGGACACCGTGGGTCTCCACGGCAGAGCCCTGTCCCCACCAGTGCTCCCAGGGAACAGAGCCACATGGAAGAGGGAATTTGCCCTCCATTCCCAGCCCCACATCTGCCCCTAAAACACAACCTTTTCCCCAAACCACACTGCAGGGCTGCCCCCATGGACCCTCGCGCGGGAACAGCCACCGTTTCTGTCAGTTTTTGGCTGGCAACCAGATTTCAAAGGGCTTTTCAGTGGGGGAACAGAGCTGCTGCTTGTGCCCCGGGCAGCCGCGCTCCCAGCAATGAGGCAACCAACGGATTTTCCCCCCTTTCCTTGCACAGGTTGACACCAGAGCCAAGCGCGGCTCTTCCACCTTGCCACGACACCGGGATGGGGAAAGAGCCGCCACTCCGCAGGTGGAGAGGCCGGAGAATCCGGGTGCATCCACGCGCAGGGAGGAGCTGCCCGGGGCACCCGGATACCCGGGGGCAGCAGGAGGGAAGCGGCGGCTGCACCTGCCCCAGGGAGAGGAGCATCCGCAGGGAGAGCCCGAGCGGGGGCTGAGGCCGGATGAACTCGTTTCCCAGCAGACGGACGCAACGCAGCATCCCACAGCTTGGAGCAAATCCAGTGCAGGGCTGGATGGCGCAGGAGGAGCAAATCTTTCCTTGCAACCACCTGCACCTCTTCCCAAGTCCATCTGCTCCTTTCTGTAAAAGGGCAGGAACCTGGTCACAAATTGGCAGGGCCTTCCCAGCCACAGGCCAACCCGGAGTATCTTGATCCAGAAAAACAGAGGAGGAAGCTGGTAGGAGAAAAGGCCGGGAGAGCTGCAGCACGAGCAGCCCTTGCAGAGCACAGACACAGCCAAGGGGGCTGCTCGGGATGGTGCTCAGCACACGATTGCAACAGGTACCTCCTCCGCACAAGCCAAAAACAGCCAAGAGGGCACAAAAAAACAAGGAGCCAGGAGCTCCCGGCGGGACCCGGGCGGGCGGGAGAGCTCAGCACGGCTCTGGGCGGGTGTTGCAAGAGCAGCTTATTGCAATGCAATGTGTGCTCCGCGTTCGGGCGCCCTTTGTTTCCGCAGGAGATTTGCACTTGAAAAGGCAGCCCGAATTTCCATGCACAAGCCCACAGGCAGCCGGCCCGCGGCAGGAGCCGTGCCCGCCGCTTCCGAAGCCTCCTCCTCCTGCCCTCCCGCCTCATGGACGCGCTCGGGCGGCAAGAGCCGCGCGGCAAATCCCGGAGCCGAAACCCCGGCCCCATCGCGCAGCAAATACCTCTGTCCCGCCTGGTGATTAATGACCCTCGGCTGGGCTTTCCCAGGGAGAGAAAAGCCTATTCCCAATGGAATGAGCTGCTTTCGCGCCCTGCAGAAGGGGCTTTGACCGTGACCTCCACCCGCGGAGGCCGAGCGAGTGCTCCAGACACAGCCAGACCAGGACCTGGAGACACTGCAGGGGCCTCCGCAGCTCCCGGCCCCATTCCCATCCATCCAGGAGAGCTTTCCTCCCTCCATTCCACTCCATTGGGACCGTCTCCCTCTTCCCTGCTGTGCCAGCGGGATGCAGTGATGCTGCTCCCAGCTGGAAACACATCCCAGTTGCACATCCCACTGCATCCCGGTGCTCCCCGAGGCCCAGCAAGCTCGCGGCAGCAGTGCCAGGCTGCAGGAGCGAAAGGGGAAGGCAGCAGCGCGGGCCGGGGTCAGACGCGCTGTCAAAGGGCATGGGCAGGTCCTCAGCCTTGCAAAACTTCCCTCTGCTTGTGAAAGACCCTGTGGTTTGCAGAGCACACGGGACTGACACGCAAAAAAGAGCTAAATTTGTCAAAATGAGAACGCTCCCAGGCCTGGAGCAGCCGGCGCTGCTGCTCCCCATGGCAGGGATGGTCCTCCATGAGGATGCTCCATGACAGGGGTGCACCCCGTGTCCACGGAGGATCCCAAAAACAGCCTGGAGCTTTGCTGCTCCTACCCAGAGCTATTGACCCCAAAGGCAAAAGGGATATGAAAATAACAGGAGCTTCAGCTCTAACACCAAGTTTCTCCTGGATTGATCCAGCCCCTCTCCTGCGCCGAGGATCCATCCAGCCCAAGCGCACAGGGCAGAGGCTCATGCATGGGAAAACAAAGTGAGGTTCAGAGCAGGAGCCCAGGATCAACAGGAACAGCCAGGCTCAGCAACGGGGCCTCTTCTCCCCTCCCACATGCTCCTATCACCCACCTCCAGCTGCTCTGTGCGTGGAAAATCATGGGTGAAAGGGCAGGAGATATGGCTTTCCTGGGCTGCTATCTCCTGGGCTTCCTCCGGCATCACACAGCCCTGGCACAGGGAACGGGGAATTCCTCCTCACTGCCTCCAGCAAGGAGGAACAGGGCAGCTCAGCTCTTCACAAACTCCTCACACCAACAAAGTCCTCCCCAGCCCTGCAAATCCCTGTCCCAGATGCCCTACCTGTGCAATTCCCCCTCTGGCAGCTCCTTGCTTCCCATGCATCCTGCAGGACCACAGCCTCTCTTCCAAGCCCTCGCCCCAGGCCCAGCCTGCTGCGTGGCAGCAATTAGTCTGATTAGCAGCAGGTCTGTGTGATGATTAATCAGGAGGGCTGGGGTTGGAGGGAGGCCTCTCTGCACGAGGATGCTCCTCCTGGGCTGCTCTTGGTCCCCTCCAAACTCGGGAGTTCCTGGGACCGCTCGCCTTGGTGATTGTGATGGACATGGAGCCCATTCTGGTGCCTTGTGGCCATGCTCCTCCCCTGCACCCCAAAGCTCTCGTAATTGGGGAGCCAGGAGCCTTTGACCAAAAGTGCGTCTTCTAGGCTCTTCTGCAGGAAATGAACCTCCGCAAATCTCAAAAACCTGGAAAAAATCGTAGTGGAAGGAGAATTGGGCTCCCAAGCCCCAAAACCTCAAGCCAAGCAGAGAAAAGCCCCCAGTTCCTCCACAGTCCCCTGGGAGCTTCTTCATGTGAAGGCCTATGTATGCACTCAAGAGCACACGTGTGCATGCAAGAACACATGTGTGCATGCAAGAGTGTGCATGCAAGAGCAAGTGCGTGCAAAAACACATGTGTGCATGCAAAAGCACACATATGCATGCAAGAGGGTGCACGTGTGCATGCAAGAACATGTGCATGCAAGAGCATGTGCATGTGAGAACATGTGTGTATGTGCAAGAACATATGTGTGTGTGCAAGAGCACATATGTACGTGCAAGACGGTGCACATGTACATGTGAGAACACATGTGCACACAAAAGCACACATATGCACGCAAGAGGGTGCACGTGTGCATGCAAGAGCCCTTGTGTGCACTCGAGAGCACACACGTGCACACGAGCGCACACGTGCACACAAGCGCACACGTGCACGTGGGGCCCGGCAGCTCCAGGGCCTCCCACCATTTGCAGCACCAGGAGGCTGGGGCCGGACGCCGGCGTCGCCCCCAGCGCCGGGAACAATGGGCGGCAGCTCGGGATGCATCCCATGAATGATGGAGCCCCCTGGCACGGCAGACGCCGCCGCGTGGGTCCGGCCCCCGCAGCTGCCCCCGCGGCTCCCCAAGGAACCCCGGCATGGGAACAGCGCCCGCATCCACCCAAGAGGGACCCTCCATCCCGGAGCCCCCCGAATGGTGCTTCCCAGGAATGCAGCTCCCAAAGGAACAAGCCCCGCGCGGGGCAGATGTGGCGACAGGAAAGCACAAGGCAGGAGAGGCGGCAGCGCTGGGAAAGCTCCGCGTAGCAGAGTGCTTTGTTAGGGCTTTTGTTGTTGTTGTTTCTTTTATTGTTTGGGCTTTTTTGTCTTTTTTTTTTTTTTTTTCCCTTCGGGAAGGTGCCTGGGAAAGGAAGCGCTTGTTTGCGGCAGATCTTGATGGCTCCAGGCCCCTCTCGGGGAGATAACCAGGCGCAGGCCCCGGCTCCGGCTGGGAATGCCAAGGGCGGCTGGGGGGGACCGCGGGGATCCTGCCCCCATGCAGCCCCGCGCACAATGCGGCTCCGCAATTCCCGCTCCCCCGGAATACCCGCTCCGCCCGGCCCGGCTCCGGGCCACTTTCCCACTTAAGTCATGTCTGCTCCGAGTTATTTCGGGGGTAAGCGGGAATTACGCATCTTGAGCTCCTTTCTGATGCTGCTGCCAAGCGTCCCGGCTCCGCGTACGGAATGATGGGCCCGGGCGTCTTTGGAGCTGTTATCCCTCCTAATCTGCGCTGATTCCCAACAAAGCCGCCCTGAACCACCCAAGTGCTGGATCTCGGCTCCACCCTGGGCTGCAGATTAGGGGCCGGGGGGTCCCGGGCCCCGCCGGCAGATAGGGCAGCGTTTGCTTTAAGGACAATTATTCTGGGTGACAAATTATGTCATTTTCCTCTCCGGAAGCGGCCAGTGCTCCCAGCGCGTCTGTGCTTCCAGCGGCCGGGAGCCGCGGGAGGAGCCGGAGCGTCACCCTGTGCCTGTCCCAGCCCCAGCTTCCCTATCTCAGGTAGCTCCATGCCCAGCATTCCCTATCCCCCAGGTCCCCATCATGTGCCATGTCCTCCCTATCTCCCAGGTCTCCATCATGTCCCAGGGCTTCATTGTGTCCCAGATCCTGCTCGTATCCCAGATTCCCATTTTTTCCATTATATCCCAGATCCTCATTATGTCCAAAGCCCTCATCGTGCCCCAGGTCCTCCCTATTTCCCAGGTCTTCATCATATCCCTGGTTCCCATTGCGTCCCATCTTCCCACCATATCCCAGCTTTCCATCACATCTCTAGTCCCCATCGTGTCCCAGGTCTCATAATGTCCCAGATCCCCTCGTGTCCCACATCCCCAGCCCGGCCCTGCTTCTCCTTCCATCTACAGTGCCAGGACACCCCATCAGCCTCCAGGGGCTGTTCCCTCCCCAAATCCATGTGTTCCCATCCGAGCAGGGGACAGAGCCGGTGTCCCCTGGGTCCCCTCGTGCCAGGGCCGCCCTGGCAGCTGCAGCGGGTGCCCCGCAAGGGGATCGCGGCGCAGCTGCCCCCGGAGCACCCGGGGCCCTAATCCCGGCCAGCAACTGGGGAGGATCAAAGGCTCCCTTGGCCGGCTCCTCCAGCGCCCGGGAATGCCGGGCAGCCCCCAGCCCCGCAGCGGGCGCCCGGAGCATCCCAGGAATGGGAGCAGATGGCGGCGCGGCCGGGATGGCGGAGGGGAGCGCCCGGAGCGCTCGGTGCACGCGCCGCACCGTCAAAGGGAGCATTGAGGGCGGCGCGGAGCAGCTGCTGCCGCTGGCTCCGGAGCCGGGCGCGCAGGTGGGCGCCGGCGCCCGCACAAAGGCGCCCCTTTCTCGCCGGCCCCATGGATCCATCTGCCTGGTTTATTTCCTGCCACTTCCTTGAGCTCCTTCGAGGGCTGCTGACGTGTCCCGGCTCTGCTCTGGCTGCAGGGTGTCCCGCTGCAGACATCGGAGTGAAGGGAGTGCCCGGGTGCTTTGGGAACAGTGGCCAATGCGTAGGGAAGATGCTCAGCAAGGAGCACAGATGGAGCTGCTGCGTCCTGCTCTGCAGGCTGGAGCTCCGAGTGAAATGCAGTGCAGTGCATCAAGCTCAGCTTGAAATGCAGTGCAGTGCATCAAGCTCAGCTTGAAATGCATCGTTGTGCATCAAGCTCAGCTTGAAATGCAGTGCAGTGCATCAAGCCCACCCTAAAATGCATTGCCATGCATTAAGCTCAGCTTGAAATGCATCACCACGGATCAAGCTCACCCTGAAGCACAGTGCAGTGCATCAAGTTTGCCCTGAAGCACATTGCAATGCATCAAGCTCACTCTGAAATGCACTGCAGTGCAACTAGCTCATCTCCAAATACACAGGATGGCATCAAGCTCCTTTCCAAACGCATCACAGTGCGCAAGGCTCACCCTGCAACGCCCTGCAACGCGTGGAGCTCACACAAGCACATTGCAACGGGCAGACAAGCGGGACACACTGGGCCTGCCCGTGCCCGGGGAGGCTGCACGACCTGGGGCTCTGCGGAGGCCCAGACATGAAAAGGCCTCTCTGGTTTCCCCCCCTCGCCACTTTCCAGCGCTCCGGCAATTAAGACGCGCTCTTTAAGGATGCAAATGAAGGCCGGCGTGCTGGTGCAGACAGGGCCGGCCCCAGCGCTGCGGGTGGAGGCGCGGATCCGCTCCTCACGCCGCTTGGAAATGTTAATGAAATTCCCGCTTTGATTCAGGCAGCCTCCTGCACCCCGTGCAGCTCCCGCCGTGGTCCTTCCCACTGGGATCCTGCAGCCCTCGCCCCACACCGGGATTGGGAACAGGGGCTTTGTAAGCAGGGGGCATCTCCCCTCTTTTGCTCCCACAGCAGCTCTTCCCTCGTGCGCAGCAGCCAAATTCCCGTTGCGCTTTGGCAGCCTCCGAGACAGGCGCCCACTTGGGAGCAAAACGCGCCGGGCACCGGAGCCACGCGGAGCCGGGATGCCGGGGCGAGGGGCCCGTCCTGGCGCGAGGGCTGGGGCGGCTGCAGGCGCAGGCGCCGCTCCAGCTGGGGCTGGGCCAAAACCAACCCATTCGTTACACCCGGGACGGGGCTTTGCGGCAGGGACCCCGCGGCCGAGCCCTCCGGGCGCTGCCCGCGCTCCGTGCATCGGCACGCAGCGTGCCGGGATGGGAAAACCAAAATCCAAAAGCAAAAAAATCAAGTTAGAAAAGCAAAAAGAAAAGTGAAAATCAAATTTAAAAAGCGAAAATCAAGTGAAAAAGGGAAAAATAAAGCGGCCTCCGTCCCGCTAAGGAGCGACGCGGCGCTTCCTGCGGCCCCCCCGGGTGCGGGTGGCGCGCGCCGAGCGCCCTGGTTGGCTGCGCCGCTCCGCACGCTCGTGGAGCGGCCAGGGGGAAAGCAATTGAGGGCAAAATTGCTGCAAACAATTGCGCTTTTGTGCCGGTGCCGGGGGTCCGGCTGCCAAGGGCCGCGCGCCGCCGCCGCTCGCTTGAGCTGCAGCTCACACAGGCGCCCAGCGCCGCGCGGGGAGGGCGCCCGTGCCGCCCCCAATCCCCCCTTTCCACCCCCAAAACCGCAGCCCCACGGAGCCGGGGCAGCGCGCACGGCCCTGCCCGGCGCTGCGGAGCGCGCGGAAGCCGTGCCGTAGGGAACGGCCCAGGGAATCGCACAGGGAATAGCAATAAGAATAGGGCGCTTGTTCGGTTCGGGCAGCACAATGCGGGAGCGCGGGGGCGGCCCCCACGAGCGGCTCCCCCAGCTGACTCGCCGCATTCTCCGGGTTATTCTTTGCATCCTTTTTTTAGCTCCTCTATGGGCAAAGGAAAAATAAAAGCACTTTTTTTTTTTCCTTTTTTTTTTTTTTCTTTTCCCCCCCTTTCCATCAATCTGGCTTTGTTGCTGGAAGCCGATGCCTGAAAAGAACTTCTGTTTGTTCATGAGTAATGAGCACTGCTGTTCCCGCGCCCGGGACATGTATGTGTTTTCCCAGGGGGATCCCCCCCCTCGTTCCCGGCAACGCTTCCTCTCCCTCTGCTTTTCCGAAGGTTTGTCCCAGGCGATGCCGATACCTGTTGCAGCAAGGATGCCCATACCTGTTGTTGCGGAGCACTCTTTGTTGCGGGAATGGGTTTATTCCTATGGAAAAAGCCCATGGTGTGTGGGACAAATGGCCTGGGGTGCCAAGGTGGTGCTGGCCCCTCCATTATTTTTGTTCCCAGATGGTTTTGCAAAACCCAAATCCCCCTGTCTCATGGGGCTGGTTTTCCAAGAACACCGGGGGGATGCGGGAGCAGCAGGGTCATGTTCCATGACCAGTCCCAGCCCATTCCCACCTGATCCCGAGGATGCTCCGATGGGGCAGAGGGTGGGAGTGCAGGGTGCCATCCCAAGTGGGATTTTGCACCGTGCAGGCAGCAGATTCCCCTGCCCGGGCTTCCTCCCTCCCTCCTCCTCCTCCTCCTCGTCTTCCTCCTCGGCACAGCTGCCGGCTCCAGCTGCGGGGCAGCCCGGCCCCTCAAGCACCAAATTGCTGCTGTTTATTTTTGCATTTGCAACAGCAAGAGAGGGAGGAAGGGATAATCCAGGAGCAGGGAAGGAGAGGAACAAGGAGGGACAGGGGAAGAGGGGGCATCAACTTGGGGTCTATAGCATGGAGTGTTGGATCCCCATAATGTATTGGGCATGTCTCGCGTGTTGGACACATTTTGCCCAAAAATGTCACCTCCGCGATCCGCAAATCCCAGTTTATGGCATCACAAAGGTACAAACGGGCAGCGTGTCCCCAAGCCCGGCGCAAAAGCTGCACGAGCATCGGCAGGAGCAGCCCCATAAAAGCGCCCGCAAAGCCCCCGCTCCCGCATTCCTTCTTCCAGGGAGAACAGCTTGTTTTCCGTTTAAGCGGTTAAATATAGCGGTTCCCCCGCGGGACGATGAACTCGAGCTTCCTACATCTGTGCGCAACGCGTGAGAACCTGGGAAGGGGCGAGTCCAGCACGGGAGAGCGGGAGCGGGGCAGGAACTGCTCCCTTGTCCACGCTGTGGGTTACGGCTGTGCTCATGGCCCCGCTAGGGGTACATGGAAGTGAAAGGAAATGCAAACCCCAAATCCTGCTGGTTTTTGGAGAGTTTTAAGCTCCGTGCACGATTCAAAGTGGCGCACTGGGATGCAGGCTGGGATCCCGCTGGGATACAAGCTGGGATCCCGCGGGCACCTGGGCCCAATGCACCCGCATCCCGGCTCCTTTTCCTGCCCTTTCCCCCCGCTCGGCTGCTCTGCCACCGTCACCCCGTGTGAGCGGGCGGGAGGAAGCGGGAGGTGCCGCTGGGAAGGAGGGAAGCGAGAGGCCTCGGAGCCCCCCGGGACCCCCCGGCACCTGCTCCCCATCCTGCCAACACTCGGCCATCCCCAAGGGACCATTCCCCATCCCTCGCTCCTGAAGGGGATCTCTTGCTCCCCGTCCCATGGGCTCTGGGCACAGGAAATCCTTCCATTTGGCGCTGCCAAAACGGAGCCAGCAGTGGCTCCTGCTTATTTCCCATCCCAGTTTTGCTCGTGAGGGTTAAGGGCTTTGCTCCCGTGGTGCCAGGTCCGGGAGCAGCGGGATCCTTGGGCAGCAGCCGCCCCGAGCCCCGCAGCGGGATCCCGGCCGCCCCCGGCCGCCGCTCCGGCTGCGAAGCGGCTGCTCATAAATAACCTGGAGCAGCGTGGGAAGCCTGGGAAGCAGGAAGCGGCTCTTCCCGTGCCGTGCGCCGGGGGGGCCGGGGCCTTTTTAGGGGGTGAACGGGGTGAAAACCCCTCAGTGGCTGCAGGTCCCTGCCCGGCTGGGGCTGCTCCCACATCCCGACGCTTCCCTATGGAATGGGTCGTGTGGAGCGAGGCTGAGTGGTGGCCGGGCCGGGACCGTGTCCGATGCGGCCGCCCGGCTCCCACGGCCACCGCTCGCAGCCACTTGGCTCCCAGCCTGGGGCCTGGGTGGAAACAGCATCCAGATGGATCTATTTCTCACATCTCCTGCGGGGGATGGGGAGGAAGGCTTGGAAAAACGCTGGGAATGGCGAGGGAAGGAGCAGATTTCCAGGGGCTGCGCAAAGAGCCCGAGCCGGTCTCGCCGTCCCCCATGGGGCAGCCCCAGCCTCTCGCCCTCAGCCCCGAGCTCCACATGTGGAGCCCTCGCGGTGTCCGCGGACACCTTCGCTCATGGAATATTTCCTGCTCCGTGTGAATCCCCCGCGGCTCCGCAGCGCTCCATGTGTTTTCCAAGACGAGGGCCGGCAGCGGCGCCCACGAGCGCGCGGGGCCCACGCTGCTAATCCCGCATCCCGCGAGGCGCCCGGAGCAGAGGTTATGGGAACCGCGCAGCCCCTGCAGCCCGGAGAGTGTCCCTGAGCCTGGGGGACGTTTTTCCCACCCACTTTTCCCGCTTTTCTTTCAGAGAAGTTGTTTTCCTGCGCAGCAGAGGGAGCGGGACAAGCCGACCCTCAATACTCAGGGAATAGGATGAGCTGCTCCTCCGGCTCAGGAGCAGCTTCGAGTCCCAAAATCCCAGGATGGGGAGGACTCGGCTCAGCCCTGGCGGGCTCTCTCATCCATGAACCATCCCAAGGGATAAGCTTGGGACGGAGCCAAGCGGGGGCTCGATCCGATGGCGCCTAATTCTGCACCAGGCTCAATGTGGCGGAACTATTTTTAGGCTCCTGCCTATCACTTCTTGGGGGCCTCAGTGGAATATATATATTTAGCCTCTTCTTGGTGGTTTGCTTAGGAAAACAGAGCGCTGTCATCGCGGCGGGCAGGGACGGGGGCCAGTCCTGGCCCGTGGCCACCAACCTGCCCCACGGAGCCTGCACAGGGCTCCTTCCTTCCCAACCAGCACTCAGGTTTGGGAAGTTTGGAAGCATCCGCAGTGCCGGAGCAATGGGCTGAGCAGCACGTGAGCAGGACGTGCTGTTTCCTCCCCAAAACGCAGGTGAGAGCGGGACGGGCACAAGGACACGGAGCGTTTGCAGCCCGCTATAAATATCCCGCAGGAACCACGGCGCAGGGCTTCCTATCTGCTCCGTGGCTTTTTCTGGATTGAAATCACTTCACTTTCATTCTCCGTGTGAACACCCAGGGCCTCTGGCATGGCTGGAGGCTCCTGTTGGATGTGGCTTTTTCCATGACTCTCCCTCTTGCCGAAACCTGAAGTGCTGGATAAGATAAAGGAGCAGGAAGGGAAACTGTAGGGCGCACATGGAGCCACTGCTGCCCAAAATCACAGCACTAAAGAGGATAAATCCCACCGGGATCAACCCAGCTCTGCATCCCGCTCCTTTTGCACCTGGGGAAGAGCATCCGCTGGCCTGGCATGGGATGGGGCCTCGTGCAGAGGAGCTTGGAGGAGCCAAAGGCGGCCAAATCCTCAGCAGCAGCGTCACTAATTACACAGATGTTATCAGCACTTTCAGTACGGCCTGTTTATTCCGTCATCCTCTTACCCTTGGAAGAGGGAATAAAGCGAGGTTTCCTGGGCCAAAAGAACTCGAAACTGAGTCCTATCCCCGTCTGCTGCTTGCTTGGTGTCTCTAAGCACATGCACGTGTGTTTGCACATGCTGCATGTGCACGTATGCATGTGCATGCATGCATGTGGTTGCATGCAGTTGCATGCATGTGTTTGTGCATGTGCACGCACATTTGCAAAGAAAGAACATCTTGCAGCCAGCGAATGGGAATGAAACATTTCAGGAATGCCTCTTGAACGGGGCAATCTGGGGGAATTCAATGGCCAAGGTCACCGATAACTCCCTCTTCTTGCTTGCTTGGAGACCGTGGAGGAGCCGTGACATTCCCAGGCGGGAAGGCGGCCCAGGACAAGGACATCTCCGTGCCCACCTGCACGGCTTGGGGGGTGCTCCTAGGAGCGGGAAGAGCCGCCGGGAGCCCTGCGGGAAGGCCCGGAGCAGCGCGGCGCCGAGCGCTGCGACCTGTCGGAACACGCTCCGGCTCCGGCGTGCGCCCAAAGAAAAGACCCAGGCAGGCAAAAAAAGTCAGTTCCTGATGAGGTAGCCTCATAATTACCTGTTATTCTCATATCGAGGTAATTAGCAATTAGGCAGCCGTCTGAATCACATGCAGAGCAACAATTATTTTGTTATTAATGGACTCTCCCGAACAGGTCCTATTTTCCCAGATGCTTTTCCTTTTCTCCCCCTACCCCTCCACACTCTCATAACCAACCCCAGCAATTAAACCTGTCCTGGGAGAGGGAGGAGCAGCCCCAGGAGCTGCTGAACTTCTCCAGACGCCGCAACCTGCAGCCTATGGACTTGTCCCAAGTCATCGAGCCCAAAACCCACCCGAGCAGCACCGATATTTGCAGGGGGTTGCACATTTCCATGGGCAAATCCACTCCCATCCGCACGGATTCGAAACCTCCCGCGCTGCTCCAGCGCCTGCCTGGCCACGTGCTCCCCTTTCCCGGGTGGAAAAGCCTCTGGATGCTCCGTTGCTCCCGCGCTGTAGCCGGGCTCTGCGCGGGACCACCCCGGCGCTCCCGGCCTCAGGCCTTTTGTCCCAGCCTGACTTTTCCCCTCCCGGCGGGATTAGGTCGGGATGAGCCGGCGACGAGGCCCCTAATCCTATTAGCAGAGCCTGAGCCGGCGGCACCGCGGAGGAGCCGGGACACACGGCACCGCGCGGGGACCCGGCATCGCCGGAATGGGAGAGCCTCTGCTCCCCTCATCCCCACGGGATTTCCAGGCACCATGGAGGGACAAGGCACTTTTGCCTTTTTTTTTTTTTTCATTTTTTCTTGCAATTTGGGTATTTTTTGTGGATTTTTTCCTGTTTTCTTTTGCAGTTTCTTTATGGTTTTCATGCAGTGAGGTGCAGCCCGGAGCGCACGGGGCAGCACGGGGCCCCCCAGCCCTTTTGGCCCATTTGGCCCATTTGCCAGCGGGTCCCTGGGGATGCGGGAGGGCAGCGACCTCCCCCCCCACGGGGCAACTTGTTTTTGTCCCCGGGCAGTCGCAGGGAGCCCTGTTTGTCTTCCCGTCCCTTCCTGTTTATCCACTGCCATCGGAGCCACTTTGATGTCCCTTTGCCGCTGGATGCTGCCGGGATAGGAGGCACTGGCCCTGGCAGCCGGTGGCTCCAGGTCGGAGCATCAGCACTTCCAAATGCCGGGAAGGACCATAAGGATTAGGGAGAGGGGACAGCAGAGCCCTTGGGGACCCAGCAGTGGCAGCCCCAGCATCGCTAGTGCTCCAGGACTGGAGCACGGGGCTCATGTCCAGGCTTTTTGATGCCCCAATGAAAATAACATCCATGCAAAAAGAGGGAACGGGGGAAAAGCAAAGAGCGGGATATTTTGGGAGCAAATGCCCCCAGCCCGGCGGGTTCCCGATGCTCTCTGCACCACAGGGAACATTTCAGGGAATGAAAGGCACATGGAGCGCGGTGCATCCTGCGAGCACCCACTCACAGCCCTGTGTATAGAGCAGGGGAAAAATAAATAAATAAAGTCAGGATTTGGACCATCCTTCCCAATGCAGCCTGGTTTCTCCAGAATCCCCGGGAATTGCAGCGCAATCCCATTCCGGGGCAGCTTTTGGGACCTTCCACACGGAGCCTCCGTGGGCGGCCGCAGCCTCATCCGCTCAGGCTCTCCAGGATGCCGCTACCCACCCGGATCCGGATAATGACCCAACTTGTTTGATTTTCCCCTCTTTTTCTTGGCACGTGTGTGATGAGCGTGTGCGTGCACGGCCGGCGCACGGGAAGCGGGAGCCATCCCTACGGATCCCGCCGGCGTGCGGGAGCGCAGTATCAGCCGCAGTGATAAAAAGAGATGAAAGTGGCCCAAAAAAAGGCACACGCCGGTTACTCAGGCGATTGGAAGCCGCCGCGCTCCCGTTCAACAGGCATTTGCCATGAAAAAAAAAAAAGCAAGGAAAAAAAAAAAGGCCTGTTTTTATTTAAATAGCCTAGGGCAAATTTCTCACTAAACCAACTTTCCCACGCCAGCCCAGTGCTCTAACTCTGTTTTTTGGCAAATTTTTTCCTGAGCTGTCAAGGCAAAATATATATAAGAATGCTGGTCTCACTTAGTTTTTTTTTCCAGCCCCTGGAGACATGAAAATAATTTACAGATGTGCGTTACCTGTTTATATTTGTATGAAGTTTTGCTTAACGGACATAATTTTCTTAGCTTGCAGTAACAAAAAAATATTCCCAGAGTTTCGCTCGTTTAATTTCAACTTATTAAAACTTTTCAAACATGTGGGGAGGTTTTATGTTTTTAACTCCCTAATCACATGGACGGGTGCCAAGGTCTCTCCGAGAGGCGCTTTATGAACACTATTTTTAAAAATTACCTAAAATCCCATTATTTTTAACCCCCAAAGACCACTCGAAATGGAAACTTTCCCTGGATTTATGTCATATTTACCCCTTATTGAAAAAAGATTTATGCTGCCCGTGACTTTTGCTTCCCCCACTGTTTTTTTTCCCACTTTAAGCTCATTGCGGCCGGATCCGGGGGGATGCTGGAGGGAGGAAGACAGTGGGGACGGGCAGCTCCGGTGCTTGGAAAGGGCTCTAATGGATTAAAGGGAGGTGTTTCCATGGCTGTGCCGGAGGTGTCATCCCCGTGCCAGGACACTCGAGCTCTCTATTGCCTGGAGAAACCCAAGGGGGTTGGTGTCCCATGGGATGCCTTTGGCATGCTCGGAGCATCCTGTGGATCCCGGAGCACTCCACGGATTCCAGAGCATCCTGTGGATCCCAGAGCATCCTGCAGATCCCAGAGCATCCCACGGATCCCGGAGCATTCCGTATGGGAGCGATGGGGCTGAGCGGAGCACGTGGCGCATTGGGTGCTCGGGGAACAAGCCCGGACAAAGCTCCCGCGGGGCCTTCCCTGCACACGGAGCGGGGATGCTCCCTGCAGCCGACAGCAGGGAAAGGAGCGGGGTGGAGAGCAGGGGGCTCTCACTCCGGAATAGCCAGAGCGATGGGAATTCCAGGTTTGCTCCCATGGAGGTTGCACAGGAGGAGGTTGCACAGGAGAAGCAGCGCTGCAAGCAGGGGCCGTGCAGGATTGGGGCCGTTTGGGCTCCCGGGTGTTAAACCGAAGCACCCAGGTGGTTTTGCAGCTGTTTCCCACCCCGGCAAACCCTGCGGAGGCGCCCGAGGCCACTCCGGGGGCTGCAGGGGGGGCTGCAGGACCCGCGCGGTGCCGGTGTCCGCATGGGAGCGCGGGCACCGGGAGCGCCGCCCCGGCACAGGGAGCACCAAGGGGCGCGCGGGGCCCCGAGCAGCGCCCCGGCCTCGCTCCTTTGATCTGCCGAGCACACTCTGCCCCTCGGTTTGTTTAATTATTTCACACTTGCTCTGGAAATAATTTACAACAGGAAGCAGCGGGATAACAGCAGGCCTGGCATGGGACGGGGCGGGATGAGCCCCGGGGGAGCCCAGTGCCCTGTGATGAGAGACGCAGATGACGGGTGTCACCTCCCCCCCATTAACCCTTCCCTTTCCCGGCCTCTTCCCTCCCTTTTTCCCAGGCTTTGCACCACAGCTGGTCCGGAGTCTCCTCCGCACATCCCACAGCAGAGCTGGGAGCTGGGAAGGAGCCGTTTGATGGCCCAGGACCATCCCTGGATGGAGGCGGCAGCGTCCTGGCTGCAGCGCCCAGCCCTGGCTCTGTCACTGGGATGAATTTGTCACCCAGGTGCTCCCAGGAGCTGTGAGCGCCCCAAATCCTCCCTGCTCCCCGCTCTCATCCCACAAGTTTCCCCTTGCCTGGAGAGGAGTAGGGCGCTGGCACCGGTGACCCTCAAGATGCAGCTCCTCATGCAACGTCTGCGTTCGGGGGCTTTAATCTGCCCAGGGCCATGGTGGGAACAGGGGGGTCCATGTGGATGGCAAAGCAGGGGACACGGCCCCTGGACCCTGCACGAGGTGCCAGGGCCTGCAGCATCCCCAGGGCACAGGGACCCCGCAAAGGGGCTCGGGGCTGCAGCGGCCCCGTGCCCATGAATCCGGAGCCCCGGGGGTGCCGGGCGGGCCGGATCGGGCTGCCCCACGTCCCTAATTTGTGTGTTTGTTTGTGCTGCTGCTGCAAAACAAGTAGCCCCGCGCCCGAGCCGGGCACAGCGCCGCTCTGAACCCCTGGGGCCAGCGCCCCGGGCAGCCCCATCCCGATGCCCCCAGCCCCACACGGGCTCTGCGCCCCGCGTGGGGCTGCACGGGGCGAGGGGCACAACTAGGGGGGCAGCGGGGCTGGCACTGAGGCTGTGAGGGGACTGCATTGGGATATATGGGGGGATTTTGGGGGGGGTCCCGGGGCTGCGTGGGGGCTGCGTGGGGGC
>JAUBOD010001040.1:2373904-2387025 GCA_032353885.1 Nothura maculosa | reverse complement strand
CCCCCCGCCCCCCCCCCGGCGAGGCGGGTCCGGGCGCTTCGCTGTAAAGCGGCCGTCGGGGTCCGCTCGTCGGAGCCCCCCAAAGTGACGAGTGCCCCGAGGGTCCCGTGCGCCCACCCGGGGCTCCTCTGTGCCCACCCTGGTGCTCGGGCTGATGGTCCCGTTCGGGAAAACAGTGGGGCTGGAGCAGCCCCCTCGCCCCGCAGGCACCAGGCGAGACCCCCGAGGGGACCCTTTGGGAAGTGGTTGGGTCCTGGTTCGTGGAGCTGGAAGCGCTGGGGTCTGCGGTGGCCCCGGCATCCCCGCGACCCGGCCAAGGGCCCGTCGAGCCCTGCTAGAAATCGGAAGCGATTCTGTTACTTTGAGCGAGTTGCTGTGGAAACTGAGCAGAATTTGGCTCCGAGGGCCAGACAGCGAAACCTTTCACTCGCTGCAAGTTGTGAGCAGCGACTCATTTCAGGAGCGAGTCAATGATAACTCACGAGCCCTGGGGCGGGTGGTGTCTCCCCGGTGGCATTTGTCACTCCAGGGCCTGAGCCAGTGGTTTCCACCATCCATCCTGCCCTCAGGCTCTGGGCAGGGTGCTGAGGAGGCAGGGACTCGTCTGCCACCCACTACCCGGGTTATTTTTAGGCAATCGGCTCCTCATTGGGACATGGGGCTGCTGGGGCTCCCCTGTCTAGAGAGCAGCTGTGGGTCCCGCTCTGCCCCACGGGGACCCCTGGCGCTGGGGGTGGCCCCACGGGTCCCGGTGGCTCCGGGGCTAACGCTGCGCTCCTCTCCGCAGGTTTGCGCTGCACGCAGCTTGCCGAGTCCTGCCTCAACGGCGGCAAGTGCGAGAGCTTCCCCAACGGGACCGAGGTGTGCCAGTAAGTATGGAAGAGCCGGCGGATTCCCATGGTCCCGGCCCCGAGTGTTGCCATGCGCGTTGGCTTTGCTTTGAAGCCGCTGGATTTAATGGGGTGAGATGCGTGTTCTTTCCTTGAGCGGCAAGAAGAACCTGCTTGTGTAGGAGTCGCCGCGAGTTGGGCAGGATTGGGCTTTGTTCCTCGCTGGGTGGAAAAACATGGGCAAAGGGCCACGTTGGGCTGGCGTTCCCTCTGTGGAATCCTCTGCGGGGATCACGGAGCAGGAGCGAGGTGGCAGCTCCCAGGGCAAGCGGGAGCGTGGGCTGAATCCCGCTTTTGGGGTTCACTTGTGGGTCCTTCGCCCCCGGCAATGGGCAGCACAACTTTGGGGACATCTCCAGACAAGTCCGAGGGCTCCGTCCTGGTGAAGCTGGAGCTGGTGCCAAGCGGGGCATCCAGCGCCGGGCCCTGGCACTCATGCGGGCGAGCGGACTGGGGGGGAAACGGATGTAAAATGTGAAATGTTGGGACTCTTTGAAGGACCAAGCGACCCACCGCAGCGGTGGTGCGATTCACTGCAGGCTCCCAGGGAACAATAACCCAGAGAAATGAATACGACTCCAGCTCCCTTTTAAAAACTATTCCATAAAAGAAATCTGAATGGGCAAGGCTCTGTTTTCCGGCCAGATTTCCCCTCCGCCTGCTAAACGTGCCCTAAGCCGAGAGCCGGCAGGGAGATGTTCCCACCCACCCCAGATTTCCCAATAGGAAGTTCTTCTCTGTGCAGAAACCTGAAGGCATTTCCAATCCCAACCTGTTGAATGGCCCTTTTCCTTGACAATGTGTGTTGCTTTTTGCAAATCTGCCCGGGCGCCGTTACTGGCCCTGGCACCTCCCACCCCCGTCCTCCAAGCTGAGCCCCCCAACCCTTTGGTGAAAATAAATCAGCAAATCAATCAGGCACATGAGCAATTTAATGGACAAAGGCTGGGTCCCTTTGTGAGCTCCTAATGAATGCACGCCACTTTTTTTTTGCACAGAAGCCCTTACCAACGCTTGACGCTCTAAATCTTGTTTTCTTTCATTCAGAGAGCGACAGCTGGGATTCGGTCGAAATTCGGCAGCTATTGTTAAGGGAGGCAGATTAATGCTGTGTGACTAATCATGTATGGCTTCCCAGAATGCCCAACCCTCCATCCCCCTCCCCAACCTTGCACCCCTCCTTTTCCTTGTGGTCATTCTTTCCTTTTTTTCCTTAAGTCTCTGCAACTCCTGATTTACATTTCATGTGCAGATGGTGATGGAATCTAATTAGACCTGATGTGTGAGAGCTCTGTGCAGAGGCCGCGCTCCTCGAGCAGGCTTGTGGGTTGCTTTTAAAAAAAAAAAAAAGAAAAAAGTTAACTTTCAAGAACTTCATTGGCGGCTGTAAATAAGTGACTCCTGCAGCTGCAGGCAGCGCGATGGCTTTGCAAGTAGGTGTGAGTCACTTGCAGGAAGCTAAGGTGCATGTTCCCATTCTGCTGCAGCAGCCGGCCCATACGGCTGAGTGTAATGAGCAACCAGAGCAGACACCAGAGGTACTGCCGGGCTAGATGAGATGCAGCTCCTCGAGGTATCTGATAGCAGCGAGCAAAACCCTGTGCTTTTTTCCCCCCTTTTTTTCACTTGTTTGAATATCTCTTTACGAGGAGTTTTGCTTCCAAGCGTCTTAAACAAAGCAGAGCCAAGAACACAGATACCAGACACAGAAAAGCTGGCACTGCCCTTTGGCGCCTGCGTGAAATGCACCATTTTGGCTGCTGGCCACATCTCCCTTCGGCCTGGCACTTAACAAAGTTTGGCCATAAAGCTCCATTGTGCTTCCCCACAAATCCAATTAGAAAGCGGAGTGAAATAAAGAGTGTAGGAAGGAGAAGCTGCTCGGGCGGACGAGCGTCCCGGCGTTGGTGCCGGGGGGAGCTGGTCGGGTTACTCGGAGCCCACTCTGATAACTCCGCTTGGGAGATAGCAGCCCTGTTGTGGAAGGGAAACCACCAGGGTGAAGCGAGGAGCTTTCTCTGCCTTTATGATTTTACAGTGATAGTTTGCAGCCCTGCGGGTCCCTTATCTCGCTTGTCCCCTTGCCAGGCAAGCCGGGGCACATCGAGTTTAATTGAATGGGGGACCGGGCATTTGATCGACTTGCAAATGGAGGCGACTAATTAACTGCCTTTGGAGCAGCTTTCCATGGTGGCAGGATCAGTGGGATCGCTGGGCAGCCTTGGGGACACCATGGGGCATCTCTGTCCCACCCATGGCACTTGTGCCAACCTGGAGCCCTGGCTGGTGGCCGCGGCGCTTGGGTTTCCCGGGCTGGGGAGCTGTGGTTTTCCCAAAAAGGCTTCTTTTTAACTGAGACGTTTTTTCCCAGGCAGAATGAGGTTTTTTTCCAAAAGCTCCTTTGGGCTCGTGGCGATGGCTCCTCCTCAGACTTGGGGACAACTGTGATTTTTTGGCCTGGCACCGCTGCAAACGAGTAGGGCTGATTTTAGATTGCGGCGCCACGTGACTCGCGTTCCCAGGACCTCCCTTGTTCCACTAGTTGGAAGCAGATGGCATGAAAGAGGGCTGAGCCGGGAGCCCCGCTCCAGCAGCGCCTCGCGCTGAAAGCCAGGAGGGCTGTGCCGCCCTCTCGCCCAGGGAAGCAAAACGGGCTGCAAAGGAGAGGAAAAAGTTAAATTAATCACTGGGCACACTCTGAAAAGGGGGAAAAGTCAGTTTGCTCAAGTACTTCCTCTGTTTATGAATCGGGAGCCGCGGCGCAGGCGGGGATGGAGCCCCGAGCGCTGCTCCCTGCCAGCTGCCATGGGCAAAGGGTGGCCCGGGACACAGAAGGAGGCACCAGAGCTGCAGGCAACGACTGCTTTAGTTAAAGCTCTTTCTGGAGACAAGCAGGAAGCCGGAGCAGCGCTCTGCATTTTGCAGCTCGCTCTGCCCCCCAAGTTATTCAACTGCTCAGTCATTGTTATCTCACGGCAAAGGGCGGAAGTTTCCTTTTGGTCTGATATTTTTTTTTTTTCTCTTTCTCATGTGCTTTAACCCAACGTTATTTCCATGAAATAATAACAAAGAAAAAATGCCGTCTCGGTGCTGGAGAGGAAGAGGGTGGAGTGTTGAACAATCGAGCGGAGGAAGCTCTTAAAGAACCCGCCGAGGGTGATTCAGCCATGTTGAGGGCTCTTGGTGGTGGTTTCATGTCTGATCTCATTCTCGGCAAGAACGAGGTGGAAATGGGCAAGAGAGACTGGAAATACAAAAGCGTCACCTTGTTGCAGGATCCAGTGGTGGAGAAACTGCTGAGAACTTGGGCTGGTGGAGCCACTGGGACAACCGTGGGATTTTTAGCTTGATTCTAGAAGAATCCGAGGTGTCTTCATGGTTACCTGTTGCCTTAAGTGGTCCTGCCCACCTCTCCTAACTCCCTTTTGGGTTGTGTTGGTTGGTCTGAGGTTTTTGGTCTTCCCCCACGTTGCTTGGATGGCTGTGCTGAAGCTCTCCCAGGCAGCTCTGTTGGGCTGGAGGTCACCACTGGTTCTGCTCAACCTTAGGAGGACCCTCGGGCGTATTTGTGGCACTGAGATGAGCAGAAAAGGAGGAGCTGGCTCTGTAGCTCCCTGCGGTGCAGAGCAGGAGCTATTTGTGCAGGTTGTCCTCACTCAAGTTGCTGCAGAACTTGAGCAGAGCACTGGCCTTGGCACCTGCCCTACGCTTTTATTTGACTTCAATCCCTTCCCTCTCACACCACCCTGGTTGCAAAGGGCTGTTTTTCCACCCGTGCAGGCTCCCCGGGTAGGTCCGTTCGTACCGGCTCATGCCACATATGCTGCTGTTGCAGTTTACAGCGTGTTGCACGAGGGAAACACGGATAAGTCATCCCAGGACCAAGCCGCCCGCCAATTAAGGGGCTGGATAACATCATCAGCAGGCAGTTAGCAAGTTTTAAAATAACATTGCTTGCAAATTAACTCGCTCTTTCCGAGCCCGCAGGTGCCGTGCCCCTCGTTCTGCTCGTGTTGGAGGTGTCCCGATCGGGAACAGCCCGCGTTCCTGGGTGGAATGTGCAATTTACGGGGCAGAAGTGTGTTTAACTAGGGAGTCGCCGCAGGGCGCAGGGAGCGCGAGCCGGCGCGCTCTGGATCCAGACGGAGTGTTCTCCATGGCTAATGAACCCCCAGGATTGCTTTGGACCGGGTGTTGGAACTCCCAGAGTGTGCAGAGGGCTCCATCCCATGGGCATCGCTCCCATAGGGATGGGTGGCAGTGCACGAGGGAGATATTTAGCCATTTTCCTCTCCCATCTCCACACAGGGGTCCAAAAACCAGCCAAATATCCCCAAAACAGACCCTTGGGATCATCACTCCGGGCTGCATTTCCCTGGTGCAGTGATCGCTGCTGGCTTTGCCGTCCCCCCGGCACATCCTTTCCTCCCCCAGAGCCACCTGCAGTTAATATTGGAAAAGCCGGTTAAACGGTTAATGTTTAGGCCTTGGTTATTTAGGTTCTTGCACGTTTCCAGCAAAGAGAGCCGAGCTGCATTTTAATGGGAAACTTTCACGCTTGGTCAAGTTGCAAAAATTTATTTGTGCGTAAATCATTTTCCTCTAACAAGTTTTCACCCTAATTCCCTTCCGAAAAAAACCCTGTATTGAATGGTATTTATAGGGAAATGGATTTATTAAGTTTTAATGATGCTATAACATCACCCTTATTTAATAGACGGGGCGGGCTGCAGGCAGAGCCGTGGGCTGGGAGGGGAGCTCTCCAAAGAGGAGAGCTGCTCTGCACCTTGCCAGGCTCCGAGGGAAGATCCATGTGGCTTTGGGCCTGATCTAAAGCCAGTGTTGCCAGGACTGGCCCTTCTTGCAGGGCTGGGCTTTGTTGGGCCTCACCAGGGTGTGTAGGATCCCTCTTGGGCTTAACAGGTTGCATGGACTGGGCTTGTAGAGCTGAGCTTTGCTGCTGCTGCGGATTCCTCCTCCTTGTCCTGTCGTTCTTATGGCACTAGTGGGTGTCCAGGCCACTGTCTGGGTGCTTGGAGGTTTGGGCACCCGCTTGGGATGGTGGGAGTTTTGGACCAGGGGCTAATCCTCCACATTCCATATGGATGCATCCATGGATGCATCCGCCAGGGACTGTTCCTGTGAGGATTCAAAGGCTCTTTTGGCGCTGGTGCCCCTGCCTTGCCTCCTCTTTCCTGGAGCTCCCTTGTTCGGGACGTGTCTCCTGCAGGGCACTGACTCCGCAACACCACGTAGGCTGAGTATTCCTGAATGTGCCGTGATTTACTTCCAAATATCTGGAAATATATCTGGAATATATCAGCACTGAGCAGAGCTGTGTGCATTCATTGGGAGCGGAGGGAAGCGCAAGCCCATGGCCATGGAGCTGAGCACCCTGGTGCAGAGCACCAAACAAAGACCCTCCCAAAGCCACTGCGAGGAACCCACCCCTTCCAACCTTCTCTTGGCACCTGCAGGCGCGCGTGGCCATGGGCAGCGGATAGGGCACCGTGTGCCGAGCTCATCCGCATCCATGGCCAGCAAGGAGCCCGCGTCCCGCGAGCGGCCAGGGGGGCGGCTCTGGGCCCTATTAAAATGTTAGACACCGTCCCCCGAGTCAAAAGGCGCGGGGCGACAGCCGGCGCGTTCACAGGCCCGCCGGCTCGCCGGGAAAGGTGGGTTTCCAAGGAGCGCCGCGGAAGAATGCGCCCGGAGCCGCGGCGCCCTTTGTGCGCCGGCCGCGTGTTGACACAGGGATTTGTGCCGGCACAAGGTGCCCAAGGCGGCGCTTCCCCGCGCCGTTGCCTTGGAGGGATCGGCCTCGCGCCGCTCCGCGCGCCGAAGGCGGCAATTGCTCCTCGTTGGTTTTGGGGGGATTTTGGTTGTTTTGGAGGAAAAGCAACTTCAGGGTGGCTGGAGCTACCCTGTCTGCTCGTCCTCTGTCTGGTTGTCCCCTCCTGGCCGCCCGCTGGCTCCACCAAGATGTCCCCAGTGCAAATGGCTCTGTTTTCCAGTGGGATTTGGGCTTCCCGCTGCGCTCCATAACCCCCCTCTCCTCCTGGTCCTAAATTCCACAGCTAAATATAGGGGGTTTTGACTCTCCGTAGCGGTTCAGGGCTTCATCTCGGGTTTATTTTCAGCAGTAGGAGAGTGGGACGTAGGGATTGTGCGTGTTCCCAGTGGGATTCTCCCTACAGGGGGATCGGGCTGCTCAATGTTGAGCCAAAACTGAGTTTTGGGGCCAAAAGAGGAGTTTTGGCTTCCCATGGCAATATGGTATCAGTGGCATGTGCCAGGGCCCTGGCGCTCCGGGAGGTCACTCCAAATGGAGCGTTGCCTTCTGCAAGGGCTCCGTGGCTGTTTTCCAGGGATGTCACCATCCGGAGGGGGCTCCGGACCCGCTGCTGTCCAAGCAGTCCTCAAAAACGAGTCCTTGGCTTCCAAACAGCCAGGAACAGCATTGGTGGGAGAGCCGATCCCGTCCTGCCAACAATAGCACCGTGCGGATTTGCTCCGGCGGAGGATATGGAAAACAAAAAATTCACCTGGAGGGGGGGGGAAACTTCATTCCCATTGTGGAGGGTGGGAATGAGGCGAGTTTTGTCTTGGTCTCTTCCTTAGGCATCTTTCATGTTTATTGTGAATGAAGCCCCATTGAAAAGCGACTCCTTCCCAGGTAGTGGGTTGCTGGTGCTGGTGAATAGCCGGGCCACTTTGCTTAGTAATGGGATTATATTGTTTTTCATGACAATGGGAACTTTGACTCCGCCGCTGTCCGCACTAATGTCTACTTAAGAAACAAAGCCATTTTTTTCCTTTCTTTCCCCAGAAGAACAGTGGCTCTAGCACGTTTTTCCCTCACCCCTGACCATGATCCCGCTTTGGGAATTCCTTTAGTTTCTTCCCAGATGAAAGTCCGAATCTTCAAAATCGCAATTAGATGGCTTGGGCTAGGTCAAAAACGACCTGGAACAAAAAAAGAAGAAAAAGCAAAACACATCAAAGACTTGGGATTGCAGTTTGCTTCTTTTTTCTTTTTTTTAATTAAACGAGGCTGGGATCTGCTCTTGATTTATTAGCCTGATGTCACTCGAAGGAACCTGCTGCTTTGCCAGCCAAGCTCCCTCTCGGGAATTGTTTCCTTCTTCCCAGGCTCATGTTCCAGAGTGTTTAATGCAGTCACACCTGGGTGGGACTTTGGGAAGTGCCATCGGGCATGGGGCTTGGTGGCTTGGGGAGGTTTGAAGATTGGTGGGGCTGTGGTGGCACCTCCACGTTGTCCTGCATGGTTGTTCCATTGGAGAAGTGGGAATGGAGATGGGATGCAGACAGCAGGATGGGAATCCTGCCTCTCCAGGACACCTTGTGCAATAGAAGAGCATCAGCAAGTGGATCCTCATCCGTGCCAGGGAGAAAAGCCACTGGCACAACTGGAAAAGTGACTCCTATGGCGGGTGCCTAATGGGAGGAGAAAACCCGAGCGCCCTGGGCTGGGTTTGCATGAGCTGGTGCAAATAAGCCCAGCTGCTTTTGCAAAGGAAGGTGCAAATAAGGCGCAAAGGGAGCTCCCCTGCTTGGACATCTCCCCTTTCCTCCGATCCCAAAGGGAAGAAACCCAAGCAGCGCAGCTCCTGCTCCCATTCTGCATGATCCCCTAGGAGCATGTCCTCGCCACACACTGGCTTGCACGGCCCTTTCCAGCAGTTTTCTGGCTCTTTTTACCCGTTTTGAGCCCAGAACGGGCTCTGCTCGCGCCGCTCCGTGCGCTGGGGCCCTTTGCCGACGGCGTCACCGCTCCATGCGGGGGGGCCTGGCCGCGCTCCGCGCCCGCCGCGGCAGATGGCCGCTCCGCTCCGCAGGGAAAACAGCCCAAACTCCCGAATTAGCGCGGGGTGAAAGGTCGGCGGAACATCTGCCCCGGGATGCTTTCAGTGCCGCATTGCTGCGGAGCGCGAGCGCCGGAGCACAGAAACCTGTTGCCGGCGGCGCGGGGGGAAACGGCAGCGGGCGAGAGGGCAGCGCGGATGGGATGGGCCCCCCGGGCACCTCTGCGGCTCATCCCGGCTCCGGAGCACTCCACAGATCCACTGGAATCCCGCGAGGTCGCGTGTGGGAATCACTGCGTGGCAGGCAGAGCAAGGCGGAGCGGCGGAGCCGTGCAGCAATTTGGCCGGGGCTCAGCGGTCGGAGCCTCATCGCTCCCCAGGGATGCGCTGCCTGGCCCTGCATCCCACTGCACGGCCCTCGCCAAGGGTGCTGGAGCGCAGGGAGCGGGAGCAGAGGGAGTGGATGGATCCAGAGCAGACAGAGCAGGAGCGGACAGAGCAGGAGTGGAGGAAGCAGGAGCAGAGAGTGGATGGAGCAGGAGCGGAGGGAACAGGAGCAGAGGGAGTGGGAGCAGAGGGAGCGGACGGATCCGGAGCGCCGTGCGCTCCCTGTGCTGCAACAAGAGCACTCGGTCAGGGCAGAGCCTGGGCAGGACCAGGCACCCGCTGCATCCCATGGCGTGGGAATGGAGCCGCCGGCCTCCTCCTGACCTGTCCCAACAAAACGGCGCCGGGGCGAGCAGGAGCCGCGGTGCAAATCCAGGCTCGGCCGTGGTCACTGCTGCCACATGGAGCCTCCAAAACCCAGGGACGGACCCAGCCCTGTCGGGATAATGAGCGAGCGGCAGCTCGGGGCGGCGAGCACCCCGGGAGCTTTTAGCTGCTCCTGGTGGATTCGGGAGCCGGACGCTGCTGCAGGCAGGGATTTCGGGAAGGATCCTTTGGAGCTGGGCGACGCCAGGAGCTCAGCACACTTCGCTGTGTGGAAGCTGGTTTCTCAGGGCCACGGTGGCCTTTCTGGCACGTCTTCATCCTAAAGCACCTGCCCTGCCTATATGTATGTATGCATGTATGCACACACAAATAGTATATATCTATAATTAAAGTGCAGCTTTAATGTCTTTTATGCTAATTCCCATAAGCTGCTCTGAGTTTAGTCTGCAAAGCTTGGGAGATGGCAAAGGAAAAACCACAGCTCGCTCTGGCATCAGAGCCACGGGCCATGCAGACCTCGCACTGGAAGGACAAGGATGAGGACAAGCCCTCCAAGGCTGCCTGGTTGTGGCAACCCCCCTGGCCAGTGTTTGTGCACAGGCAGCGCTCCGGGTGTGCTCCAGTGGAGCCGGCAGACCTGTCCTGAGGTTTGCAGCATTCCCAAGGCGCCAGCGTCCCGGCATTGCTGACTCTGGGCTTTCTGAACCCAGCAGAGCCAAGGAATAAATCCCCTCCCGGGCTGCTCGTGGTGTCTACCTGGTTTTTGATCTCCTGCTTTGCATGCGAGCCCTGGCTCCAGGTTCTCCTCCCCAGCCGGGAGTCTCCAAAGCGCTTGCGGTTGTTGGGCTTTTAAATGCAGCTCAGGCGGCTCCGCTCGCCGCGGGACTCCGGGAGCTCTGCCGGGATGAAGCGGCTGCTTGGCACTGCTGGAATTCCACCTGTGGCTTGGGCTCACGGGAGGGCCCTTCCTGGCCCCTGCCAGCCGTGCTGGTGCTACTGTGGGGTGAAAAACACGATTTGGGGGGTTGGTTTGGGGGTCCTGCAGATGGATGCATCCTTGGAGGAGCTGCTGGTGTGGTTTGCACTGTCATTAAACAGTTGGGCCCCATTTGTGATATAGCAGGGCAAGAAGCGCTTCTGCTCCAAAAGCAAAGCAAAGCAAATGCCATTATTCAGAAGCGTGGTCCTCCTCTTCCCATAGCGGATTTCCCCAGGCTCTGTGTAGGAGCAACCTCTGCACTGCTCATAACAGGTGTAGGGGGGCTGCTTCTTGTGTTGCCTTTTTGTTTTGCTTTCCCTCCCTAAAAGTTGCTTTGCTGCCGCTTTCCAGTTCACATGTGGGAATGAGCCCCTCGGTGCAGGAGGAGCATCGGGCCCGTGAGCGCGGCCGCGTCGCGCAGCCCCGGCAGAATCACTGCCTTTACCAGCCAGGCAATAGAAATCCCTTAAAAAAACAAAAACCAGGGCATTCCCGTGAAAGGTGGGGGCGTCTCCCCAAGAGTGGGCACCCCACGCGGGGGCTCGTTAAGCGCTAACGAGCCTGCGCGCTCACGGAGCGCTCCGCCGGCGCCGGCGCCTTCCCGCGCTTTTCCCTTCCGCCGCTCTCCCTGCGCGCCAGGGATTGTTTTAAGAAAAAAAGCGTGTGTGTGTGCGCAAGGAGGAGGAGGAGGAGGAGGAGGAGGAGGACGGGGTTAACAGATGAGTGCACACGGTGGCTCCGGGTGCCCGCGCGCGGCGGCGGTGACGGTGACGGTGGCGGCGGGCGCGCAGCAGCTGCCGTGCCCTCATTAGCATGCACACCTGCTCCCCGCCGCCCTTTGTGCGCCCAGCAGATGCCCTGATTTATTATTATCCGCATTTTCTTTCCCATTGGGCCCGGATAATGCCGGCTCATTAACTCAAAATGTCGCCGGAGCCCGACAAATTCTCACACAAGCCCCAACAATGAAAGCAGAATTGGGTTAAAAAAAAAAAAAAAAAGAACGGACGGGGAGAGGGGGAGAGAGATGAGGATGGCGCTGCTGCCTGTTGCTCGTGGAGTGGCTGTGCTTTGGGGCTGTTTGCTGGGTTTTTGGGGCTGTGGTGCTCCTTGCTTGCCCCGTGGGTGACGGGCAGTTGTGGGGCCTCCTGGCCCATGTCCCCATGTCCCCAAGAGCATCTCTGCTTGTGCCCTGCACCAGCAAAGTGCTGCAGCCGGGGGAGGCGTTTTGTGCACGGCCTGGGGCAGCTGGACGCTTTGGAGAGCGGCTGGATGCGAGAATTGGGATTGGGGAATGGGATGGCGAGAGGCGAGGGCTGCACCGTGCGGCTTGGGGCACCATCGTGCACCACGTCCATTGCATGTGGTGGCCTCGGCATCCTGGTGTGGGACACGGTGCCGACTCAGTGTGGGACATGGAACCGGCGCAGCAGAGCCCCTGCTTGCAGCCCAGCCCCGTAAATCTCCCTTTTGAAGCTGGCTAACGTGAGCAGAGCCATTGGGCAGCGCCCTTGGCTGAAAGTGCCTGGAGTATTCGCTGAGCAGGGAGGTCTGTGCCGGGGAGGTGCCCAGGGACCCCCCTCTGCAGCCTCTCTTGATGTGCAGGTGCCCTCGGGCTGGGCTCATCCTGCCGCTCCGGTTCCAGGAGGCAGCCGGGTCTGGAGCAGGGCATCGTGGTGCCATATCAGGCTAGAGCTGCCCTTCACCGGTGCTCCCGGCACCTGGCCCGGCGCTTGCCGAGACCGTTGGCTCATCCCTGATGGCTTCTGGTGACAGATGGCCAAGCCGGTGGCCGTTTCTGCAGGCCCCGCGGGGGATGAAGCGCCAGGGAGGGACGCGACGCGGCGGCGCAGGCGCCGGGGCAGCGTGCGCTGCCCAGGGGGGTCCAGAGCATTTGGCTCTGTGGAGGTGCCATGGGGGACACTCGGGGCACCGTTCCCGGCTCCGGCAGCACAGGGTGAATCGCGTCCCCTCGGCTTCCTCCTCAGCCAGAGCAGGGGGGACAAAAAGCAGTTTGTGGCGAACAGCAGGATGGAGGCTGCGGTTTTGCAAGTCTGAGCAGGCTCCTTGATGGGGGAAGCCTTTGTGAGAGGCTCCTCTTTAATCTTCCTCTCCTCTCAGCCCCGAGCCAACGGGACAGAGCCTTTCGGGTGCCAGAGCAGCCGTGCAGGGCCGGGTGGGCTGCAGGGGGTGGCACCCACTGCCCTGTGTGTCCCTGTCCTGGGTACCCTGTGGATTTGGGGACCGGGGAGGGTGTCCTGTGTTGCAGAGGCCACTCCAAGGCCGGGCTTTGATGATGTCCCCATGTCTCGCGCAGGTGCAGCAGTGCCTACGTGGGCGAGCGGTGCCAGCTGCCCAACCCGTGCGCCAGCTCGCCGTGCCGCAACGCGGGCACGTGCACGGCCGTGGTGCGCGGCGGCAGCGCCGACTACGTGTGCGCCTGCCGCGTGGGCTTCACCGACGAGCTGTGCCTGACGCCGCGCGAGAACGCCTGCCTCAGCAGCCCCTGCCGCAACGGCGGCACCTGCGACCTGCTCACGCTCAGCGAGTACAAGTGCCGCTGCCCGCCCGGATGGTCAGGTGAGGGGACGCTGCCAGGGACACGCGCGGGGGAAGGTTTGGGGATGGGGGGATTAATCACAGAATCACAGAATCTACAAGGTTGGAAGGGACCTGTAGAGATCATCTGGTCCAACCTTCCCGCTCCAGCAG
>JAUBOD010001040.1:2318301-2373804 GCA_032353885.1 Nothura maculosa | reverse complement strand
TCCCCCTCACCTGCAGGTGGAACCTCCTGTGCTCCAGCTGCACCCATTGCCCCTTGTCCTATCACTGGCCACCACCGAAAAAAGCTTGGCCACCTCTTCCTTACAAAGCCCCCTCTTCCTTACAAATTAATGGCCATTAATGGCATGCCCTATAACGTGCTTGGCCCCAGAGTGGTTTGGAAAAGCTGTAAATCTCCTGGTTTTGGGGTTCCTTAGTGCAAGGGTGTCCCTCCTTTTGTGCCCGACCTGCAGTTGGTGTCCTCATCCTACTGATGGGGCAGCAGGAAAGGGCCTCAAGTTGCACCAGGGGACGTTTGGGTTACATATTAGGAAGTATTTCTGCATGGAATGAGCGATCAAGCTTTGGAGCAGGCTGCCCAAGGAGGTGATGGAGTCACTGTCCCTGGCAACACTCAAGAAACAGGTAGATGAGGCACTAGGGACACGATTCAGCAGGATGGTGAGGAGGGGCTCGAGTTGGACTCGACCATCTCCAAGGTCTTTCCCAACCGTAATGACTCCATGTTCCTTGCTCCGATGCCCCTCGCCCCGCAGGTAAAACGTGCCAGCAGGCCGACCCGTGCGCCTCCAACCCCTGCGCCAACGGCGGGCAGTGCGTGCCCTTCGAGGCCCACTACGTGTGCCGCTGCACGGCCGGCTTCCACGGCGCCAACTGCAAGCAGGACGTCAACGAGTGCAACCTCTCGCCCGCCGTCTGCAAGAACGGCGGCACCTGCACCAACGAGGTGGGCACCTACCAGTGCTCCTGCAAGGCGGCCTACACGGGGCAGCACTGCGAGCACCTCTACGTGCCCTGCAACCCGTCGCCCTGCCAGAACGGGGGCACCTGCCGCCAGACCGGCGACACCACCTACGACTGCACGTGCCTGCCAGGTAAGGGCTGTCTCCATAGCCACGGGCTCCTGATTTTCTATCGGTTGCAGAGTCCCTGGAGTCCCTTTTGCAGCTCCCTTGTCCTGCGTGGTCTTCAGCAAGTTGCTGTGGCCGGGATTTTGATAACATGCATTTCAAAGAGCATTTCAAGGAAGGTCAAACCCTGCTCCAAACGTGCTCCCTCTGCATGCACTGGAGCAAAACGCTGTCCGCTTGGCCACAGCTGAGCTGAGCTCAGGGCTCCAGGATGGTGCAAAACACAGCAGGGCTTTGGGCCAGTTGTTTTGTTCGAGCTGACATTTTTGTTCGGAAGTGGGTTTTCCTCCCGCTCTCTGTGGACTGTCCGGGTGTGGAAAGTTCAGCAAACCCACAGAACTTTCCCTCGCCGAGCGGTGCCAAACCTTTGCCCGTGTTGCTGCCATGCGGAAGGACAGAGACACGGAGAGGCTGGAGCTGCAGCCCGAGCACTCGGGAAGATGCTGGGCGGCCGCCCCTTAAGAACAGAGGTCATCTGGGGGCCCTTGATACTCGGTGATTCACCAAAATAGCTCGTCCAAAACAGCCGTTTCAGTAGAGGCCCCTGTGCGGATGCTCATATTCCACAATAAGAGTGCCTTTTTCCGCTTTAGATTAATCCACTTCCAGAGTGGAATAATTATCCAGGAATAGCTATTTTGGTGCTGGCTTCCGAGTGTGAGCGGAGTTGGGGGAGACCCTCACCGGGGCAGCACAGGAAGGTGCTCGGCGGCTGGGAGCGCATGTGGGGAATACAGGGAATATATCCCTGGATATCCCTGCGAGCCGAGCGGGAGAAAAGAGATGGTGAAAATGTCCCCCGGCGGGTCCCTTCGCTTCTGCCCAGGGCTGCGGTTTGCAGCATGGTCGGGATAGGGAGAGGACCTGGAGTGAGAGCTGGATCCCTTGGGCAGGCGGCCCCTCGGCGGCTGGGCTTTGTTTGCAGCAGGATTAATCCCACCGGGCTGCTCCACCTGTGCGCGGCAGACGCCGGAGGAGGCATCTGGCCTCTCCCTTGGGATGATGCTGGCGGCAGCACTAAGCTGCCTGAGAAACCTCTGCGTGGAGCGACAGCCCGGGCGCTGCTTCCAGCGCCTGTTGGCACCTGCAGCCGCTCCGCATCCCTGTGTCCCTAGGGCTGAAGGATGATCCGGGGGCGGCCTGTGGCCCTGAGCAGCGCCAGGGCAATGAGCACAGGGCAATGGGCACAGGGCAGCAGGCAGGTTTGCCCCATAGGAGAGTCATCTTGCACTGCAGCAAGGCTCAGCGCTCATCGGGTTCATCCCCTCCACCAAGTTCAGGCTTGTTGTAATTCAGGTGTTTTATATCCACCAAAACCACCCGGGGCTCTTCAGGATTTATTACCCGCACGCCCACCCGGGATGCAGAAAACCTCCCGTCCTTGCCCAGGCTGGGGAAGGAAGCACCTTGCAGGGCAGTGCCAGGAGCCCCGGGGGCAAACCCTGCGGGAACGGGGCAAGTTGGGGCTTTCACACCCGGCTGCGGCTTCGGGAGCAGCTCCCAGCACATCCGCACGCTGCATTAGCCGGTTTGCATCCCGCAGGATGCTCCGGCTCCGCGGGGCGGCTCCGGAGGGGCCGCAGGATTGGGATCCTGCAGGCATGCGCCGCGCTGCACGGGCTCTATCAGCTTCTGGCAACGGCACGAGGGACCGGGGGCCCTTTCACATGATAAGGGAGTGATTGATATCCTGGTATGCGGCGCGGCGGATCGGAAAACAATGTCCCCTTTTCATTTCCAGAGAAGCCTGACTGTATCGGGTTTCTTAAACTTAAACTAATCTCGTCTGCTTTATCGTGCCATCACTGCCGAATGCAACCCTGAGTTTGAAGTAATTGCAGTACTAATTAGTCACTCGGATGGTTCAGAATGAGTTAATCCCGGTATCGAAGACATTGCCGGTTATTGCTGTTCGGACTCGGCTGGGCTGCTTAAAAACGAGGCGCAACTCAACGTTATCTGCTTTGGAGTCCTACCAGCAGTCATAAATAACTGTTATTGCAGCTTATACAGTGGGGCTGACGCTAGCAAGGGGGAAGCAGGGCCCTAAAGAGAGCGATAGGGACCAAACCCGCGGCGGGGAGCCGAGCCTTGGCTCCGGTGCCAGGCTCCCTGCTCCTCCCGTGCGGCCTGGCACTGGTGCAGGCGCCCGTGCACCTTGATCCCTCTGCCCGTAAAACAGAGCCGAGCACGTTAAGCTCTTTCTGCTGGGGTAAACAGCCCGGGCGGGATTTGCAGGAGGCCTTTGAACAGCTCGGCGCGGTTGGGGCGCTTGGCACCTCCGCCTTGGGGCGAGGGGGCATCCGGCTGCTCCCCACCAGGGCTGCAGAAGCTCCGTGCACGGTCCATGCCAGGGTGCACGGTCCATCCCAACCAAAGCGTTTCCATGGGAAGGCCCCATCCAGAAAGGCAGGGGCCTTTGCCGCGTGTCTGTCCCGCTGGCAGCCCTGCCTGGCTGCACCCGGGCTGTGTTTACAGTAAATAGAGCCCTCAGCCTGCAGCAAGGACAAGTGACAGTTCAAGATGTTAACAGCGCTGCTGGGGGCAGGCCTGGCCTCACGGATATCCCGATAGGAGCCCGGGCGCCGTGGCCACGGCTCGGGGCCGCTCGGCTTCCCCGCGTGCTGCGCTCTCGGATGCAGGCGATAGAACAGAGGTGGACAAGAGGGCTGGGACCCATCGCTCATGCTGGGAGAGGCTTCAAAGCGGAAGATTCTCCTCCAGGGCAAAAACTAGTTATTAGGCTCTTTAAACATGAAATTAAATGTGGTGATTCAGGGCCTGGTGCCGCCAGCGCCGGTGGGAGCAATCCCAGTGCATCCCAGCTGGCCATGCAGCCGGCGGAGCCGGACTCGCATGCGGATCTGCTCTGGACAAGCCCCTTGGAGCTGGGATGCTGCTGGGAGAGCTGTGGAGGGACAGGAGCCCAGCCGGAACTGCCCGGCGCTCCGGGGGGAATGGGACTGCCTTGGAAGCCGTGGGCGCCGGGAGCCATCCGGGCTGCCTCCATGTGCGTTAATTGTTAACGAGCTGCAGGCCGGTGAAGGCGGGTGCATGTTTGTGACCGGCCCAACCAAGAGTTCCATGCGCCACTTTGGGGAGCTCCCATTTGGGATGTGGACTTTGGGTCTTGGTGCCCGTGGGATTCAGGGTGAGGTGCCCGCACCGCAGATAACAGATCCGGCTCTTTCCTCCGCTCAGGTTTCACGGGTCAGAACTGTGAGGAGAACATCGACGACTGCCCAGGCAACAACTGCAAGAATGGGGGCACCTGCGTGGACGGCGTCAACACCTACAACTGCCAGTGCCCGCCCGAGTGGACAGGTGAGGACCGAGCTGGGTCCTGCTCCGGGGATAAAGCGGTGCCGCTTCCCCGAGTGCAGAACCGCTCGTGTTGGGTGCACGGAGCCTCCGTTGACTCTCAGGTCTCACAGTTGGGAGCGCGGGTGCCGTGTCCGTGCTGAGCTGCTGTCTCCTCACAGGCCAGTACTGCACGGAGGATGTGGATGAGTGTCAGCTCATGCCCAACGCCTGCCAAAACGGGGGCACCTGCCACAACAACCACGGTGGCTACAACTGCGTCTGCGTCAACGGCTGGACGGGTGAGGACTGCAGCGAGAACATCGACGACTGCGCCATGGCCGCCTGCTTCCAAGGGGCCACCTGCCACGACCGGGTGGCCTCCTTCTACTGCGAGTGCCCCCACGGCCGCACGGGTGAGACCCCCATCCCCAGAGCCCCTGGAAGGGGCTGCGTTGGGAAGCCCATGGGCTCTTCTCCTTGGCCATGGGCTCCTGGAGGAGGGGACAGCGGGGCTCTCGCTGCTGCATGGTGCCCGGCAGCGCTGAGCCGAGCGCGCCTGCTGCCCCCCAGGTCTCCTATGCCACCTGGACGACGCCTGCATCAGCAACCCCTGCAACGAGGGCTCCAACTGCGACACCAACCCCGTCAACGGCAAGGCCATCTGCACGTGCCCTTCGGGCTACATGGGGCCCGCGTGCAACCAGGACGTGGACGAGTGCTCGCTGGGTGAGTGCTGGGAGCAGGCGGCGGGGAACTCGCGCTCGGCCCGTGAGCTCCTCTCCAGCTTGCTGTTTTCCCTGCTGTTTATCCAGGTGCCAACCCTTGCGAGCACGCGGGGAAATGCATCAACACCCAAGGGTCCTTCCAGTGCCAGTGTCTGCAGGGCTACTCGGGGCCCCGCTGCGAGATAGATGTCAACGAGTGCCTCTCCAACCCCTGCCAGAACGATGCCACCTGCCTGGACCAAATCGGGGAGTTCCAGTGCATCTGCATGCCCGGTGAGCATGGGGCTCTGCAGCCTTGGAGCATGGAGATGAGGTGCCCAGGGAAAGGCTCCCGTCATCCGCCAGCCTCAGCTCGGGATTGATTTGGGCTAGTGGCCATGAGAGGCTTGTTTGCTTAGGGATAAAAGGGAAAAGAAAGAGCTCTCTGTTCGGGACGGAGCCTGCGGTCTCCGGTCGCGATGGAGAGATGGGGAGCGGCGCGTGGGGCGCCAGCGTCGGGCTCTTTTTGCGCTCTGCCTTCTGCAAACTGCGGCGGGCTGGCCAAGAGCGAGGGCAGGGAGGAGACCCAAGGCTCTGAGCACGTGCCCCGCGTGCGGGCAGCGCTGACGGCCTCTCGCCCGCAGGCTACGAGGGCATCTACTGCGAGATCAACACGGACGAGTGCGCCAGCAGCCCCTGCCTGCACAACGGCGTCTGCGTCGACAAGATCAACGAGTTCCACTGCGAGTGCCCCACAGGTACGTGGGCACCCATGGCCACGTTACCTGCAATGGTCCCATCCGCGAAGCCGAGACCCGTCCCATGCCCAGCAGGCGATGCCGCCACCAGGGCCTGGGCCATGGGAGCGAGCACGGAGCGGGATCCATGGCCACGTTGTCCCCAATGGTCCCATCCGCGAAGCCGAGACCCATCCCGCGCCCGGCGGGCGATGCCGCCACCGGGGCCTGGGCCATGGGAGCGAGCACGGAGCGGGATTAAATAAAACCCCCTCGGCTTTGCACTTGAAAAGGCGCCTCCTTGGGAAGGCGGGCGAGGAGGGGGGGCCTTGCCAGCGGCTTTGAATGAGGTGTCAAAGTCACGGGGAGGAGCGGAGGACGGGGCAGGCATGGGGACAGGACGGAGCGGGGGAGACGGTTAATCCGTGAAAGGCGGGTTTTGAAGTTGGGAGGCTCCGCTCCTCTAGAGATGTAAATAAGACGTTGTCGGCGCCGGGTCACAGCCCCTCATTCAGGGCCCCGCGGCGCCGTCCCTATGGAAACCCGGCGCCCGCCTGGGAAAACGCCGCGGCCGGCGGGAGCCGCGCGGCCGCTCCGGAGGGACCCGCCGCGGAATCCATTAGCGGGATTTGCACTTTCTTATTGTGCTTTTGGAGGGGCGTGGGGAGGGAAAGCGGGCTTTGCACTTGATTTTTTGGGGGGAAAAGGGGAAAACGGACAGCGGGGAGTGACCGTGGGCTCTCGCGCAGGCTTCAACGGGCACCTGTGCCAGTTCGACGTGGACGAGTGCGCCAGCACGCCGTGCAAGAACGGCGCCAAGTGCCTCGACGGGCCCAACACCTACAGCTGCGAGTGCGCCGAGGGTGAGGCCTGCAGCACCGCCATCAAATCCCATATAAATTTCATAAAAAAAAAGAAAGAAAAAGGAAAAAAAGAGGAGCCCCGAGGAGGGGCTCGGGGGCGAAACCCGAGGCGCGGCGGCCCCCGGCGAACAGTGGCTCTTTTGTGGCGCGGCTCCCGCCAGAGCCCTTCCAGCTGAATGGCCCCTAATTAGTGTCTCGCCTCATGCCAAGCCCCCGATGAAAAGCGGCTATGTGGGCCCGGCGGGGCCGCCTCAAAGCCCCACTTTGTCCTCGCCCCTCCGCCCCCAGCCCCAATGGCCAAGGAGGGAGGGAAGGAGCCGGGGGGCGCTGCTCAGGGGGTGCCCGGCTCTGCCCCCCCTCCATGGTATTGTGCTGTGTGGGACAAAGGCGGGGATGGGGATGGGGATGGAGATGGGGATGGGGATGAGAATGGGGATAGGCAAAGGGTGGTTTCTTCCCTGGAAAAACTCCTGAAAGGACAAGTGGGAATGGCCATGCGTTGCACCAGGAGAGGTTCAGGTTAGATATTAAGAAAAACTTCTATATGGAAAGCGTTGTACAGGCTGCCCAGGAAAGCAGTGGAGTCCCCATCCCCAGCAGCGTTCAAAAACCGTGTAGATGAGGCCCTTAGGGACATGGTTTAGCAGGATGGTGTTGAGGGGCTCACGGTTGGACTCAAAGGTGTTTTCCAACCATAATGAGTCTATGACATGGGGCTGAGGGGATGTGGTCACTGACGCCGTCCTCGTCGCCCACCAGGCTTCTCGGGCGCCCACTGCGAGGTGGACGTGGACGAGTGCGACCCCGACCCCTGCCACTACGGCACGTGCAAGGACGGCGTGGCCGCCTTCACCTGCCTCTGCCAGCCGGGCTACACGGGCCACCGCTGCGACGTCAACATCAACGAGTGCCAGAGCCAGCCGTGCCGCAACGGCGGCACCTGCCAGGACAGGAACAACGCCTACCACTGCCTCTGCCTCAAGGGCACCACCGGTGAGGCTCCTCTCCGGGCAGCGGCGCCGGTTCTCCCGGTTCTGGGCAGCCGGGATGCGCTTTGTTGTGGCGGCCGAGGCCCCTTCTGCCTCGTCAGCAGGGCCCGGGGCTGGTGAGCACCCGGCTGAGCATCCGCCCTCCTCTTCCTCCCGCAGGGCCCAACTGCGAGATCAACCTGGACGACTGCGCCAGCAACCCCTGCGACTACGGCAAGTGCATCGACAGGATCAACGGCTACGAGTGCACCTGCGAGCCGGGCTACGCAGGTGAGCGCCCTCCTCGCCCACGGGGTTCATCCCGGCTTTCATCCGCCCCCAGGATTGTGGCAGGACGATCATTCCCACTGCAAGAGGTTTTGCCGCCTCTCCTGGGGCATACGTGCAAAATGGGGCGTCCTGGATGGGCTGATGGACATCCCGACTGGTCTTCCCTTGCTGGGATCCAAGCCGGAGCCCCCTGGAGTCATTTCTCCTCCTTATCCTGCACCTCCCGCTTGCTCCAAGTGATTTCAGCCCCGCCTCGCTAGAAAAGAAAAAAAGAATTAAAATCAAAGGGCTTCGGGTGGCACTAACCCGACTCCGGCGTGTCCACTCCCATGGGTATCGGGTTGCCGCCTCGTCCGACTGGTTTGTTTGATGGTGGTTGGTGGTGGCAGCCCCTTCTCGAGGCGCAGACAAGGGCGCCTTTGTGGCCCGCGGCAGGTTGGGTTACAGACCCAGCACCCAGCGGACCAGGGCACGGACCCGTCCCGCTTGGCTTGCAGGGGGCGAGGGGACCGTGTGGCCTCACACCGGGGCTGGCACATATCCCCAAGGGAGGCCATCCCGAGCAGGAGTGCGTGTCCCGTGGGTAGCCACATTCCCAATTTTCCCCGTTGGCCCCTTCCCGCAGGGCGGATGTGCAATGTGAACATCGACGAGTGCTCCAGCAACCCCTGCCACAACGGCGGCACCTGCAAGGACGGCATCAACGGCTTCACCTGCCTCTGCCCCGAGGGCTTCCATGACCCCAAGTGCCTGTCTGAAGTGAACGAGTGCAACAGCAACCCCTGCATCCACGGGCGATGCCACGACGGCCTCAACGGGTAGGCGGGAGGGCGGGCGTGCTGCCCTGTCTGCAGGGAAGGGCATCCATGGGGAGCTCTGGAATGTTGGGTTTGCCATGGCTTACACGTGGGACCAGCATCCAACCCCGGTGCTGGTGCTGTTGCATGCTCTGTGCTGGTCCCCAAGGATGTTGCTCTCTAAAAGCAGGATTAGGATAGTCCCGTTGCTTGACTTTGCAATGGGAGGTTGATGGTGGGACAAGGTCAGCCTGGATCACGCGCCTTATGCTCTGAATTTCCCCCCAAAGCTACAGGTGTGATTGTGACCCAGGATGGAGCGGGCCCAACTGTGACATTAACAACGATGAGTGCGAATCCAACCCCTGCATGAACGGTGGCACCTGCAAGGACATGACCAGCGGCTACATCTGTACCTGCAGGGAAGGGTTCAGTGGTAAGGACAAAGCCAAGGATGTTGCCCCACTGCTTCCATGGAACAGCCTGGGTGGGAGCTCTGGGTGGACCAGGAGGCTTCACGGTGTAGATAAGAGATGCCAGGTCTTGATGGGAGTGGTGGAAATGCAAGTTATCTTAGAGTCCTTCAACAGAGCACAGGCTGCCACAGCTTGAGCTAAGAGTCAAGACCCTTCAAGGGCAATGGGTGGCTGCTCTTGTCATCATTGTGTCCCCAGCAAATCCTTGGCCCTCTCCCATGATGATACCGCCAGCAGAACCAATGTCTCACATTTCTGTATGTATCTTTTTAAACACAGGACCCAACTGCCAGACCAATATCAATGAATGCGCTTCCAACCCGTGCCTGAACCAGGGCACATGCATTGACGATGTTGCTGGCTACCAGTGCAACTGCCTCCTGCCCTATACAGGTGAGAGACTGGAGAGATTGGTGGGATTGCAATCCTAGACTGCAATCCCTCTGTGTGCGACTGTGTTGCTGGGCCTGTTCAGCTTGGAGAAGAGAAGGCTGAGAGGGGATCTGATTAACATGGATAAGTTCATGAAAGAATGTAGGGAGGAAGAGACCAAGCTCTTCTCATTGGTGGCCCGTGACAGGACAAGGGGAAATGGAGAGAAGTTGGAACACAGGAGGTTCCATCTCCAGATGAGGAGGAACTTCTTCACTGTGAGTTTGACAGCCTGGAACAGGCTGCCCAGGGAGGTTGTGGAGTCTCCTTCTCTGGAGATCTTCCAAACCCGCCTGCATGCCGCCCTGTGCCCCATGCTCTGGGTGTCCCTACTTGAGCGGGAAGGTAGGACTAGATGATCTCTAGAGGTCCCTTCCAACCTTGAACATTCTGTGATTCCATGGCTGCAAACCAGCCTTGGACTCGCGGGTTGGGAGCTGCTCTTGGGTCAGTGGCTCCACCTCCCCGCTCCATGGTCCAGCCTGGCCTCGCCAGAGGAAACATAAAGGAGCCTTGGGAAGCAGCCGGCCAGGGCTTCCTCCTGTCCCTCCTCCTCGAGGGCCCCGTGCACTGCCCGGCCAGGGCTGCTCAGCCAGACCTGCCCATGAGGCATCCTCGGAGAAACCCTCCGGCTCGGCCCCGTGGTCTGCGCAGCAGACTTATCCCTGCTGGAAAAACAGACCCCGTGCAGGCTGCGCGAGGGCTCGGGGCCGGCGGGATCTGCTGACCCGATTCCTGTTTGCCGGCCTCCCGCTTCCTCTGGCACAAATCGGCAACCTGTGCACAATTGTAGGAAGCCGTGACCCATTTCCCGTCTTCGGCAGTAGCCATAGAAACCCCTGGGGGGATGGGGAAGGGGTGAGGCCGGGAATGGAAGGCTCTGGAAAATAGCAAGGGCCGGTTTGGGAGATACTGGCTGACAAGGAAGATAAGGGCTTGCAGGGAATGTGTCCCTTGGCTGGGCGTAAACAGGAAAAGCGGCTGAGCAGGGGAGCGCAAGAGGGGGAAAGACACCCCGAACTGCACTTCCGAACTGCAGCTTTTTAGTAGACCCAAAGCAGCAACAATTTAAAGGATTTGGGGAGAGCTGGGCTCACAGGGGACCCAAACATGGTGGTTAAATGTGGCCCTCCCATCTGGCAGGACTGGAAGGGGTGCGGGAGGCCGGTCCCATAGCCCTGCACAGCAGCAGCCCGGACCCTGGCAGCACCTCGGGATGTCTGGGAAAGGTGCTGGGTGTAGCGAGAGGATCGCAGGCTTTGCCACCTTCCCTTCCTGGGGCACCATGAGAGGGTCTGGATGGATTTTCACCCCTTTGGATCTGTGCTATCACAGGAGCCACGTGCGAGGATGTGCTGGCCCCCTGTGCCAATGGTCCCTGCAAGAACGGCGGCGAATGCCGGGAGTCGGAGGACTACGAGAGCTTCTCCTGCGCTTGCCCACCTGGCTGGCAAGGTACCTGAGCACGGCGGGGCCTTGGGCTGGGGCTTCCACACCAGGAGACTCTGGGCTGATCACAACGAGCCCCCTCAGGCATTTTTTTCCCCTCAGCTACTTGGGGAATGAAAGAATGAAGAAGGGAGGGAAGGTTGCATGGGGATGAGAGTAGGGGGTGGAAACGGGACATGTGGCTGCCTGTGTGACCCATCCTCACAGGAAGCTCAGACCTTCCCCATTGCTCAGCAGCAGTAAACGGGACACAGCCCCTCACCTGCCTTTGCACAAGGGCTGTTGCTGCGAGGGCTCCAGCCCCTGGTTTGAAGTGGACCACGATGTGACCCTTCCACGGGCCCAGGCAATGCTGTCCCTGGGGCTCTTGCTTCCCAACCCCTTAAGCATGTGCCCCGCTCTGCCTCGCAGGTCAGACGTGCGAGATCGACATCAACGAGTGCGTGAAGAGCCCTTGCCGGAACGGGGCCACGTGCCAGAACACCAACGGCGGCTACCGCTGCCTGTGCAAGGCCGGCTTCAGCGGCCGCAACTGCGACACCGATATCGATGACTGCAAGCCAAGTAAGAGCCTTGGGGCTCTGCCCTGGCCCCTCAGCCTCTCTATCCTGCCTGGAGCTGAGCTAAGCCATGGGGAGGGCTCCTGTGGGGCTGAACGCTGCTTGGGGGTGTTTGGGGCATCTCGAGCAGCCTCGGTCAACCTGTGTCAATGTAAAGCTGAGTGGGTGCCGACAGGAAGGAGATTTTGGGGGAAGTGACATGCAGGCAGTGAGCAAGCATGTCCTGTGCATCCCTGCCTTGTCCTGGCCCCCAGGTGCTGAGCTGGCCTCTCTCTGTCCCTTGGCTCTGTCCTGTGCTCTGCACAGCCAGGGGACCTGTGCCCTGGGCTGTGAGGCAGCTCTGGACATGCTGGGGCTGGAGCCAGTGCATTGATTGTGCCTGTCCCCTCTGTGCAGATCCGTGCCACAACGGTGGCTCCTGCTCTGACGGAGTTGGCACCTTCTTCTGTGAGTGCCTGGCTGGTTTCCGTGGGCCCAAGTGCGAGGAGGACATCAACGAGTGTGCCAGCAATCCCTGCAAGAACGGTGCCAACTGCACCGACTGCGTCAACAGCTACACTTGCACTTGCCCCTCCGGCTTCAGCGGGATCCACTGCGAGAACAACACGCCTGACTGCACGGAGAGGTACTAGCCAAGAGTGTCCTGCACTGGCTGGGCTGTGGGGCCAGTCTGTATCTGGTGCTGATTCAGGGTTCACACAAAGGGCTGAAGTCCCTGCAGTGCCCCATGACCTTGGGCACAGCCTTGCTCGTGCCCTGCGCTCGCAGGGATGGCCAGCACGTCAGCTGAAGGCAAAGCCTCACGGAATGTGGTGTCTGTGTTCCCAGCTCCTGCTTCAACGGTGGGACCTGCGTGGATGGCATCAACACCTTCACCTGCCTGTGTCCGCCTGGCTTCACGGGCAGCTACTGTGAGCACGACATCAACGAGTGCGACTCGAAGCCGTGCCTCAATGGGGGCACCTGCCAGGACAGCTATGGGACATACAAGTGCACTTGTCCCCAGGGTTACACCGGCCTCAACTGCCAGGTACAGAACTCTTGTCCTCTCTGCGTGCTTCTCTCGTGCTGCTGATCCCAGTCGCTGTCGGTATGTGCTGGCTGGATCTGACCCTCCATGCCTTGCTGTCCCCTCTCTAGAACCTGGTGCGCTGGTGCGACTCCTCTCCCTGCAAAAACGGAGGCAAGTGCTGGCAGACCAACAACCTCTACCGCTGCGAGTGCAACAGTGGCTGGACAGGGCTCTACTGCGACGTGCCCAGCGTCTCCTGCGAGGTGGCTGCCAAGCAGCAAGGTAACTCCCTGCCATCACTGCAGCCTCAATGGGGCTGGGGTTGTGTCCCCAGGAACAGCAGCCGCCAGTTCAGTTCTGGCACAATGCAGAATGATCTCAGGGGCTACTCTGATGTGAACACACTCCCCTAGAGCTTGCAATCCTGGTGGGATATATGGCATGAAGTGTGGCCGGGAGGGGTGTCCGTGGTGCTGGGCTCTTGCTGAGGTGCCCGTGTCTCACCGCGCTCTCCTTGGCAGGCGTCGACGTGGCGCATCTCTGCAGGAACGCGGGGCTCTGCGTGGACACGGGCAACACTCACTTCTGCCGCTGCCAGGCCGGCTACACCGGCAGCTACTGCGAGGAGCAGGTGGACGAGTGCTCGCCGAACCCCTGCCAGAACGGAGCCACCTGCACGGACTACCTGGGCGGCTATTCCTGCGAGGTGGGTGCCACGGGGCAGCCTGCGCCCCCAGCAGATCGACTGGCTGCTTCCCTGCCCGCAGCCCTTCTGCCGTCGGTAGAACCACATCACAGCCTGTTTCGTGCTTTGAGATCCACTGGGGGAAAGCGGCGTTCCTTCTGCATAAGAAGCAGAATATCAGCTTGGCCTACTGCCCCTTTGCCAGATTAAAGGCTGAGGATGTTCCCTGGGTCTCTTTGCAGCCATTCTCCCATGCTGCAGCATGGGGTGAGGGCAGTGATGGTTGTTTGGCCCTTTTGGTGGGGTTGTGAGAGCTCCCAAGGGCAGTGGCTGGAATAGATCAGGCATCTGCATGTCCCAGGAGCCATCTAGGGACTCAGGTTGAGTGGGACCGTTCCTGGAGCGAACACCTCTAACCGCTGCCCTCTTCCCTCCTTGCAGTGTGTGGCTGGTTATCATGGAGTTAACTGCTCGGAAGAGATCAATGAATGCTTGTCCCACCCGTGCCAGAACGGAGGAACCTGCATCGATCTCATCAATACCTACAAATGCTCCTGCCCTAGAGGAACTCAAGGTAAATTAATTCCCCAGGCTGGGGCATTAGCGGGTTGAGTGCTGCTATCCTCGGTACGTGCTCATTAGCGGCGCGGGCTGCTAGCAGCAGAGCTTGGCTTAGCTCGCTGGCTTAGGCGTCAAGGCCGCGTAGCCGGGGCTCGGGCTGCAGGGCGCTGCGCGTGTCCTGCCCGAGCAGCGGCCCGGGCAGCCACCGAGCTGTTCGGGTCAGCCCCGTGGCAGGGAGATGCGCTCGAGGCACCACCGGGCACCCCGGCACTGTTTGACCAGCTCTGTGGGTTGTTCCCCCATCTCTCTAGGGGTGCACTGTGAAATCAATGTGGATGACTGCAGCCCTTTCTTTGATCCTGTCACCCTGGGGCCCAAGTGCTTTAACAATGGCAAGTGCACGGATCGGGTAGGTGGCTACAGCTGCATCTGCCCCCCTGGCTTTGTAGGGGAGCGCTGCGAGGGAGACGTCAACGAGTGCCTGTCCAACCCGTGCGACGCGCGCGGCACCCAGAACTGCGTGCAGCGCGTCAATGACTACAAATGCGAATGCCGGCCCGGCTACACAGGTGAGCACCGTGTCCACAGCCCCCCGACATCCTCCTGCAGCCCTCCTGTCGCTCGCACGGCCCTCCGTGTCTCGCACGTGTCCCTCGGTGTCTCACGCACGTCGCTCTCCCTTTGCAGGGCGCCGCTGTGACACGGTGGTGGATGGATGTAAAGGGAAGCCGTGCAGGAACGGTGGCACGTGTGCCGTTGCCAGCAATACTGGCCGTGGTTTCATCTGCAAGTGCCCCCTGGTAGGTGTCTGCTGCCCTTGGTGGGGAGCGTTGCACGGGACCACGCTGGGGGAGCAGCTGCTTTGGAGAAGAGCTGCTTTTCATTATGAAGGGGATGGTCTAACAAGGTTTACACTGTGGACTATTTTTGTCCCTACTAGCTCCAAGGGAAGCCCCAGAGCTACGCCCTGTTTGTGTCTACACAATTCACTAGTTCTGTGCTCGGTGTCCCAAAGCACGTGGGTGTTTTGTGCTACTCCCAGCAGCACCTCAGTGATGCTAACGTCATCCTTGCTGTCACCTCCCCAGGGTTTCGTTGGTGCCACTTGCGAGAATGACTCCCGCACGTGCGGGAACCTGCACTGCCTCAACGGGGGCACCTGCATCTCCATCCACAAGAGCTCCAAGTGCATGTGCGCACCGGCCTTCACGGGGCCCGAGTGCCAGTACCCGGCCAGCAGCCCCTGCACCTCCAACCCCTGCTACAACGGGGGCACCTGCGAGTTCTTCGGCGACGCTTCCCCCTACTACCGCTGCAACTGCCCCGCCAACTTCAATGGCCTCAACTGCCACATCCTGGACTTTGATTTCCAAGGCGGCATCGGGCAGGATATCATCCCCCCCAAAATCGAGGAGAAGTGCGAGATCGCGGTTTGCGCCGGGTACGCGGGCAACAAGATCTGCGATGGGAAATGCAACAACCACGCGTGCGGCTGGGACGGGGGCGACTGCTCCCTCAATTTCAACGACCCCTGGAAGAACTGCTCCCAGTCCCTGCAGTGCTGGAAATACTTCAATGATGGCAAGTGCGACGCGCAGTGCAACAACGCCGGCTGCCTCTACGATGGCTTTGACTGCCAGAAGTACGAAGGGCAGTGCAAGTGAGTGACTTATTCCTTGGCCCTCTTGCTTTAAAGCCACAAAAAGCCACACTTGCTTTTTGTTGATCATCTGGGGATATTTTTGGTTGTATCTGCTAAAGCGCTGAAGTTGAGGTGTTCTTTTATAGCTTATTTTGCTTTCCACTCATGCTCTGCTGTATATGTTCTGATATATATATATATATATATATATATATATGCATCTCAAGCCACCATGTGGCATTTATACCTGTGGCGTTTACTGAGCTTTACATCCACCTAGAAGCTTTCTGTGTTTGCCTCTTCCTGGGTTGCTTCCCTATCCTTGCCTGTATCATGTCCCAGGGAGATTCCTCCAAGCCATCCTTGCCTGCATCACCCCTGCAGCTACTGGCTGCTAAATTATTCTGTAACCCACTGTGGTAACACAGAGCGTTTTGGAACACAGAGCGTTTTAGAGTAGCGAGGGTTCAGAGGAAGACCAGCCAGAACACACTGTGATGTTAGCATCCAGGCATTTACCAAACATTGGTTTTGGCAACAGCACGAGCTCACTTCCAAATTCCTGGACAAACTCTGGTTTGAGTGACTATTCTGTGCCCCATATCTTCATTGAGACACAGTAATTTGTCCTTGTCTTCTGTCGCCTAAAATGCAGCTTGCAATTGGACAGCTTCACCCCCAGAGATGTACAGTTTGCAGCACTGCATGAAACAATTCCCTTTTCTATAAATTGTTTTATAGAAAACAATTTATAGAAAAGGATGAGCCAGGATGAGCAGCACTTAGATGAAAGAGATATCCTTGTGAAGCACAGATTATTTTCTCAGCAGATAGATAACCTGAGCAGTATTCAGTCTAACATATCCCGTCTTTCTCTTTCTTCTGCCCAGCCCTCTGTATGATCAGTACTGTAAAGACCACTTCTCCGATGGTCACTGTGACCAGGGCTGCAACAATTTTGAGTGTGAATGGGATGGTTTGGACTGTGCGAACAATATGCCGGAGAAGCTTGCGGACGGCACACTGGTCGTGGTGGTGCTCATCACTCCGGAGAACCTCAAGAACAATTCCTTCAATTTTCTGCGGGAGCTGAGCCGCGTGCTGCACACCAACGTGGTCTTCAAGAAGAACCCCAAGGGAGAGTACATGATCTTTCCCTACTATGGCAATGAGGAAGAGCTGAAAAAGCATTACATAAAGAGGTCCACAGAGGACTGGTCAGATATGTCTAGTGCCGTCATCAACAAAGTAAAGAGCAGCCTCTACTCCAGGGCTGGCAGGAGGCAGAAGAGAGAGCTGGATCAGATGGACATCAGAGGGTAAGAGGAATCAATGAGTTGTTTTTGTTTTTGTTTGTGCCGAGCAGCCTTTGTTTGCTGTGTTGATAATAGTAACATGCTATGAAGAGAAGGATGTGGGCCAGATAATTGTATTTTGATGTTGCTTTCTGCATGAATAGAAACCGGATTTCGCTCTTCTGTGGGAAAAGCGAGCGATCGCTCAGGAGTCCCCGACACGAAGCCTCAGCAGCTCCCACGATTAAAGGAGCCTGGTGTATTGTTAGGAGCCAGGACTGGGCTGGGTGGGTCCTTGAAGCCGCGGCTGGTCTGACCATCTGTCTGGCTTCAGGAAGTCATTAAGTTAAGCCTCAGTTTCTCCCTGGGAAATGCTTTCTGGAGCTTTGTTGTAAAACTCAATTACTGCAAGCAGCAAGAGTTTGGAGATCTTTGGTATAAACATATAGATCCAGCCTTCCCTCTCTCTGTGGACTCAATCAAAAGTCTGGAAACCAAAGGAATTTCAGCAAGGAAGCTGATGTGAAAAGATCTTAAAGGCTCCTGTGTAGCATTCTTATTTAAGATGATGCAGTGTCTGGGTAATTCGAAAGCAGAGAGTTCAGCAGAGCCTGCCATGCATTCCTATGGACAAGGAGTTAGACTTCCCTTCGTTCACACAAATCCAGTAGACCATTGGCGTGAGCTGCAGAGCTCGGGCCACAGAGAAGCCAAGAAATGGGTTCCTGCCTCCTAATAGCCACTGATAGAGGGTTAAGGAGGGAAGGGAGACGGGTCTTATCTGTCTTTTCAGCATGATCATCCCTCCTTACTTTTCATTGACTCTTCTCTCACACAGATCCATCGTTTACTTGGAAATTGATAACCGCCAATGCATCCAGTCCTCTTCCCAGTGCTTCCAGAGCGCAACCGACGTGGCGGCCTTCCTGGGAGCCTTGGCCTCCCTGGGCAACCTGAACATCCCCTATAAAATAGAAGCTGTTAAAAGTAAGTGCAGTTGGTTGGATGGAGATGAGAGACTACCGAAACTTTCCAGCCCTATCCATGTCTGGATACTTGTCAGCTGGCTCAGATAATGTATGTCAGCACAGTCTGGTCTTGCATCGCCTTGCATTTATTTTTCCCTTAAGTCTGTTTTCTAAAAAATAATACAAAAATAGTTTATAATTTTTGCTTATTCCAGGTTTATTTCAAAATCATTATGCTATAAAAGTTTTTTTTTTTCAAAAAAAAAAAACAGAAAGGAAAAATCAACCAGCTCCAATCAATCAGTGACATGCAAGGAGTTGAAGTTTGTATCTTGAAAATCCCCCCTAAATCCTTTTGTCTTAACAGCTCAATGCAAGCGCAATGATTTGAAGTTTGCTAATCCTTTTCCTTAAAGGAGAAAAAAGTAAAGCTGTCTCCTGATGCAGCTGGCTTGTGCAGCGGAGAATTTGCCGATAGTTTGCAATTCTGATTAATAGCATATAAAATGACCTTATTTTGGGGAGGGGGGGCGCTGATTTGGATCAGCCTTAGGTACCTTTATTAACTAATTTTGCTTCATTTCCACTCTGTCCCTGCTTTGCTATGCAGCTTAATGTCTCAGCGCCTCTTTGTGCCCCTCTGTTTGGCAGGTGAGACGGCGGAGCCCCCAAGGAGCTCGCAGCTCTATCCTATGTACGTGGTGGTGGCCGCGCTCGTCTTGCTCGCCTTCATCGGCGTGGGGGTGCTGGTGTCCCGCAAGCGGCGCCGGGAGCATGGGCAGCTCTGGTTCCCTGAAGGCTTCAAAGTGACCGAGTCGAGCAAGAAGAAGCGGCGAGAGCCCCTCGGGGAGGATTCTGTTGGACTCAAGTGAGTAACCTGCTCGCTAAGCCACTAAACACGCGGATTGGGGCTGCTCGGGAGCCCCTCTCCAAGAATCCGATCGAGTTTTGTTCTGTGCTGCAGCTCATCGGTGTAATGGGGAAATTAGGGGTTCTTGGAGACTTGCATGGGGAAAGCAGTGTTGCAGTTTGGAGGAATATTTGAATGCTTCATGGTCTATTTGCATGTGTTAAAAAGCTAAATCAAAGGCAGAAATTGCCTTGTTCAGTTCTGTTTTCAGTTTTTGCCTGCAGATAAGCACAGGTAGATAATCAGGTAGAAAATCACACATCTTCTTGCAGAGAAGTTAATTTCTTCAATGATTTTGTTTTTAAAGACCCCTCAAAAATGCTTCAGATGGCACCTTGATGGATGACAACCAAAATGAATGGGGTGATGAGGAGACCTTGGACACCAAGAAGTTCAGGGTAGGCTAAGTGCAAGATTTCCTTTTTTTGTGCTGCAAATAGTGATTTGCTCAGTTTTGACACGAAGGGAGCAGAGTGCTGTGGGAAGCAATAGAATGGACCCATTGGGGCCCAGCCTGTGCTGCTCACCCCTTGTGAAGGCTCCTTTTCAAACCTGCGTGACAAATGCAGCTTTGTGACTCGCAGAACTGCCCAAGTTAGAGCTCCCTTTCCGTCCTCCCTCCCCTGTCTTCGGCATCTTCCCGGTGTTCACTTCCTTTTGTCCTTCCTCAGTTTGAGGAGCAGGCAATGCTGCCCGATACAGACGATCAGACAGACCACAGGCAGTGGACCCAGCAGCACCTGGACGCCGCTGACCTCCGCATCTCCTCCATGGCACCCACTCCACCGCAAGGCGAGATCGACGCCGACTGCATCGATGTCAACGTCAGGGGTCCTGGTAAGGCAGAAGCCTTTCCTTTGCTGTGCTGCTTGTTAGCTAATCTAAAATCCCTCAGCCAAATGTAGAGGCATCAGTGCTAGCGATTCTTCTACACTGCAGACTTGCTCTTCTGCACAACTCAGAGAGAGACCTATTGCATTTTGCTTTCCATAAGATCTCTTTGTTTAATCACAGAGGTGGAAATTAGAGGGCACATAAAAAGTGCCTATTAAATCATCCATCTCTCCCTATTTACCTATTAAATCACCCCTCTCTCTGCTAATGCAAGATTCCTTCACCAAACTGCACGGTTCAAGATCTTCCCTCACCTTTGTGAATCTGTCTCTGCAATAATTTAAATATTTAAGGCTTTCTTATGTACCAAAGTTTGCTTTGAGTAACCTGCCATAAGAGACTGCACCTTGCATGTTGCAATGTCCAAGCTTGCAGACTAAATAGGAAAACCAGTGAGTGATGAGATGCCACTAAAGAATTTCAGATCCATATCAGAGGAAGGATATTCACGTTTCATGTCGGGAACAAAGTCTCTAGGCACCCACGAGAATAAGCAGCTATTGGAAACAGAACATCTTGCTGATATGCCTGCACCACAGATGGGTTAAAAAGCCCCTTTTCCCCCGAATTCCTCTGTGTTTCCCAGATGGCTTCACCCCTCTCATGATCGCCTCGTGCAGCGGCGGAGGGCTGGAGACCGGCAACAGCGAGGAGGAGGACGATGCCCCTGCGGTCATCTCCGACTTCATTTACCAAGGCGCCAGCCTGCACAACCAGACGGACCGCACGGGCGAGACGGCGCTGCACTTGGCCGCCCGCTACTCCCGCTCCGACGCGGCCAAGCGCCTGCTGGAGGCCAGCGCCGATGCCAACATCCAGGACAACATGGGCAGGACTCCGCTGCATGCAGCGGTCTCGGCCGATGCCCAAGGAGTCTTCCAGGTACCTCCACCTTTAGCCCGCCTGTCTCGGGGAGTTGTGTCCTGCTCTATCTGTAGGCAAGAGTATTTGCGCTATGTGTGTTTTGTGGCTGATCCTGTCCTTGCTTGAGGAGGTCATAACGTCAAGGAGAATTTGTTGTAGAGAGTCAGTTTTGCAGCAAACTGACTCTCTCAAGGCAAAGTCTTGAAGACTGAAGCCTTATCTCAGCAGAGCATCAGTGTGAGCTTCCCTGTGGCTGCTCTCCTGGTGCTCATCTGCCCCGAGCAGGGAGAGGTGGCTCTGGGGACCCTGCACGTGGGAAGGGGTTGCCAAGCCCTGGATGTGGCTCCCTCTCTGCACTCTCTGCCATCTGCCTCTCTTAATGTTTGCATTTCCCGTGCTTTGATCTCGTTGCGGCAGATCCTGATTAGAAACAGAGCCACTGATCTTGACGCCCGCATGCACGATGGAACCACGCCGCTCATCCTGGCTGCTCGCCTGGCTGTGGAGGGCATGCTGGAGGACCTCATCAACTGCCACGCAGATGTCAATGCCGTGGATGACCTAGGTACTGCAGGCATCTCAAACACATCCCTGCTCAGAGGCAAAGGGCAGGGGCTCCTTGCTGTTCCTCTTGCCACTTGCTAACCCATCGTGTCTTTCATGGTTGTCCCTCGCAGGCAAGTCAGCTCTGCACTGGGCAGCGGCTGTGAACAACGTTGAAGCTGCAGTTGTCCTCCTGAAGAACGGTGCCAATAAGGATATGCAGAACAATAAGGTAAGAGAGCTTCTAGGCTGGCAAATAAACGAGAAAGAAACTGTCCCATGAGAAGTTTGAAGGAGAATTTTTGCCTAAGCTACAAGACGGTCTGACACTGTGATCATTTGGTTGTTCTGCTGTGATTGGAGCTGATGGATGTAATTTGAAGTAGTAGTTTGGGGTTTGGTCGTAAGGGTGATGTTGGTGGCCTGCGCAATGCTTGGTGAAGGGTATGATGTTAGCGTGGCCATCTCCCCTGGGTTCCCCTAGGGCTCTTGGTGTGAGTGCAAGGAGATGGCTTAGCAGGATTAGAACGGGCAGCAGCACAACTCTGCCAGGAAACAGCTCCAAAACCCTGCCAGGAGACAGCTCCAAGTCTCTGTGTCCTACCCAGTTCCATGGTTGCGGGCATGGGGTAGCACGCTAGGGTAGTACCATCCAGGAGAATGTGTGAACATAAAGCCAACCATCTTCCCTGCGTTTCCAGGAGGAGACCCCGCTGTTCCTCGCCGCCAGAGAGGGCAGCTACGAAACGGCCAAGATCCTCCTGGACCACTTTGCCAACCGCGACATCACGGACCACATGGACCGGCTGCCGCGGGACATCGCCCAGGAGCGCATGCACCACGACATCGTGCGGCTGCTGGACGAGTACAACCTGGTGCGCAGCCCGCCGCTGCATGGCGGCCCGCTGGGCGCCCCCACGCTCTCGCCGCCGCTCTGCTCTCCCAACAGCTACATCGGCAACCTGAAACCCGCCGGGCAGGGCAAGAAGGCCAGGAAGCCGAGCACCAAGGGCCTCAGCTGCAACGGCAAGGACTCCAAGGACCTCAAAGCCCGCAGGAAAAAATCGCAGGATGGGAAAGGATGCCTGCTGGACAACTCCAGCGTGCTGTCACCGGTGGACTCGCTGGAGTCGCCCCATGGGTACCTGTCGGATGTTGCCTCTCCTCCGCTGATGACCTCTCCGTTCCAGCAGTCGCCTTCCATGCCTCTGAACCACCTGCCCGGCATGCCCGATGCCCACATGAGCATCAACCACCTCAACATGGCAGGGAAGCAGGATATGGCCATGGGCAGCTCCGGCAGGATGGCCTTCGACGCGGTGCCGCCGCGCCTCTCGCACCTGCCCGTGTCCAGCCCCAGCACCGCTATGAGCAGCGCCCCGATGAGTTTCTCCGTGGGCAGCGGCGCCAGCCTCAACGGGCAGTGCGAGTGGCTCACGAGGCTGCAGAACGGCATGGTGCCGAGCCAGTACAACCCGCTGAGGGGCAACGTGCCGGCCGGGCCGCACCAGCAGGCGCCCGCCAGCCTGCAGCACGGCATGATGAGCTCGCTCCACAACGGGCTGCCCAGCACCAGCCTGTCGCAGATGATGAGCTACCAGGCCATGCCCAACACGCGCCTGGCCTCCCAGCCTCACCTCCTGCAGAGCCAGCAGCTGCAGCAGCTGCAGCAGCAAAACATGCAGCAGCAAAGCATGCAGCAGCAAAACATGCAGCCGGCGCCGCAGCCCCAGCAGCAGCCCCAGCAGCAGCAGCAGCAGCCGCCCGCGCAGCCGCCGCAGCACCACGGCGCCGGCTCCAACGCGGGCAGCCACATGGGCCCCAGTTTCCTGGGCGGCGAGCTGAGCCAGGCCGAGCTGCAGCCGGTGAGCGGCGGGGCCATGGCCGTGCACACCATCCTGCCGCAGGAGCCCTCGCAGCTGCTGCCCACGGCGCTGCCCGCGGCCCTGGCGCCGCCCCTGGGCGCCGCCACGCAGTTCCTGACGCCGCCCTCGCAGCACAGCTATTCCTCCCCCTTGGACAACACGCCGAGCCACCAGCTCCAGGTGCCCGACCACCCCTTCCTCACGCCGTCGCCGGAGTCGCCGGACCAGTGGTCGAGCTCCTCGCCTCACTCCAACGTGTCCGACTGGTCCGAGGGCATCTCCAGCCCTCCGACGAGCATGCAGTCGCAGATGGGACACATCCCCGAGGCCTTCAAGTGAAGGACGGGCTCCCAGGGACGCTGGCGCTCAGCGCGGCTCACGAGCCCAAGGGAGGTCTTTCCTCCAAGGACGCTGGATGCTTTTATTAAAGGATCCTTTTAAAATATGTTTTTATACGAAAATTTAAAAAAAAAAAGACTTTTTTTTGGTATTTATTTATGTACTTTTTATTTTACATGAAACACTGCCTTTTTTATTTATATGTTCTATTGTTAAGAACTCAATGTGGGACACTTCAGCGGTGTTCCGAGGAATCGAAAAATGAGATTTTTTTTTACAAAACATTCTCTTTTGTTCTTTGGGGGTTTTTTCATTGTGTTAATTTGAGAGGAAATGTCTATCTAAAGCTATAGGCAATGATTCATGATTCTAAAATATTAATTTATTTTTTTCTTACAATTCAGAAAAAAATGTGAGAAAAGAAGAAAAAAAAGGGGGAGAAGGGAGAATTAACGACCACTTTCAGGAGGGGGAAAAGTATGAACTGATTTTTTGCAATGTACTTTAAAATGTTTCCTTGACTACTGCATCGGAGAGGACATTTTATGGTACTGATCATGAATCTTTGTTTAAAGTTTCAGTATTATATAGTTGTACATTTGCCTTGCTAATAGAAATTCTTGTTCTCTCTCTTTTTATATATATAAAAATATATATTTAAATGATTTTTATGATCAAAAAAACAAGATTAGAGACCTGTAACAACAGGTTCTAAGCGAAACAAAAACCTACAAAACAAGAATGCTGCCCAAAAGCAAAGAGTATTTGACAAACTTTTTTTTTTTCCTTTTTCAAAAAGCAAACCCACAACTGGATTTTATACATACAGGAAACTTCATCTTACTTTAAATATCTTTACAGGCGATTTTTGATGTGGTCTTTTTTAATTTTCTGTTTTGCAGTTGAGTGACTGTTAAAGAAATAAATGCTGAGATTGGAACTTTTAGAGCCACGTCCTTATTTTAAGGACGGCCTTACCTAGTTGGGAGAGGCGGGCCCGGGGACGAGGCAGCCCGAGGAGAAGCGAGCCCCAAACGCTGCCAGCGGCGCCAGCACACGGCGACATCCTGCTCTTGTTGCTCTGCAGGGTGCATCTGTTTTTACATTGATGCACGCGTCCGCAGAGGTGTGGGGAACACACACACAGACAAATATGTAAAATATAGTATACGCCTGTGGCAGATTTAATGTTTGTAAATATGTTTTTTCGATTTTTTTTTAAGAAAAGGTGGATTTTGTTTCAAAAATCTAAATGATCAAGTCTTAAATATATCCTAAATATATCACCTTATAGAGGTGTTGGAATATCCCCCACTTGGGCTGCAAAGTTAAGGAGATGGACTATACGACTAGATATGCATATGAGACATGCGGATAGAGAGCAGTTAATCCAGAAAACCTAAGAAAAGGGAAGCAATCCAGGTTCCTTTTTATTAGAGCACCAAATACAATGGATATTTCTCAAAGCACAAAGCTTTGTTGAGCACTCGTCTTAGTGAACATTTCAGAGCGTTGTTATTGTGACATCCTTAACGCGAGTGATTTAAACATCACGTGGTGTTGAATCTTCCTATGTTTTATAAACTAGAGTGTAGTTTAAGAAAAGATATCTTCTGTAATAAAGTTATCTACATGCAAAGTTGTAGTTTGCAAAAATGATGTATTTTTTTGGTTAACTGATTTGCAATAAATGATGCTTCTGGGCATCTAGATTTTACTAAACCTGGAGCTTAGTGTTTTTGTTGGGAATTGTTTGAAATGCTCCTGTGGCGCCAAACCCACTGTCCCGCTGCATTGCAAGGCTGTTCCTTGGGATAATACAGTGACATTTTCCTAACATATCCCCAGATTTAGGGCTTGGGGAGGGCTTTTGAACAGCGAAACTGGTTCATTCTGTCACTTAAACAGCCGGTCTCCTTGTCAGCACCGCTGGTTTTTTAGGAGGATTCCCCGGCTGATGAGGCAGCCCCGGGTGACTTAACGGCCACGTGTTTTTAATTCCATAGGCTCTATGGAAACGGGCCCCTCTGTGAGCGGTGCTAGGAATTACGGATGGAGCTTCCTCTTTCCCACGCACAGCAGCATATGGCAGAGCTCTCAAATGTGGTCCCGAGCAAACCCGAAAGACGCTGCCGGGGGAGAGGCGGCCCCAAAGCTTGTGGACAAATCTGCCTTTGCTGCACGTGGGAGTTTTAAGGTTTAAGTTAATTAAAGGTTGAGTTTTAAGGTAATTGACTTTAAATGATCCTCGTGAGCACTCTGCAGCACAGCTGCAAAGTCCCCGAATTCCCGGGTATAAATAGCCGGGCTCCCAGGGCCGATTAGCTGGGCGGCTCTGGGAACGCCGGGATTCGGGATAGGAAGCGACTCCCGCTCCAGGTGCCGCCGGGGCCCTTGGCTGCTTGCAGGGAGCTCCCGGGAAGCCAGGGCCACCACAGGGACTAGGGCATTAAGAGACCAGATCTGCCCCCTCAAGATCCCCAGGGCTCCCCCGGTGAGCACAGCAAATGCTCGTGTCCCATCGCCCGTCCTTAGCGGTCCGTGCCCGGCCCTTGGGCTTCCGTGATGCGGATCCATCCCAAGCACTTTCCATGCTTTCCAGCAAGGGGAAAACGCGGCTCCTTCCGATGCAAGGGTTGCCATTTGGATGCATTGGATTTGGGTGCATTGGCTTTGCCAATACGCCCTTGTGCAAACTCAGGCAACTTTAACTGGAGACAAATCTCTCCCCTTCCCCCCAAAACACTGCGGCTGGTTAGTGAGGATTCCCTTCACCACACAAATGTGTCGTGTTCCTCTAGGACAGCCTTCCCGAGGCGCTTCCCTTCCCAAGCTGCGTCCCAGCTGGGATGTGCCGGAGGAACCGGGCCTGCCTTCACCGCAGCCTGCACATGTGCAGGCCAGGAATCCCGGTTGGGAACATCCAGAGTGTTGTTCCCAGGAGCCCTCACCCACCCAGCGCTCATCCTGTGTCTTTGTAATTCCAGTGAATTTCCAGGTACCGACGTCCAAATCCGAGGCATTGGGAAGACCTTTCCCAGCACTGTCTGAGGGAGGATGTAGCACACAGGGTCAAGGCAGGAATTTGGTGTGGAATAGGTACAAAAAGGGATTTCGAGGATGTGCAAAACACACAACATTGCAAGGGGCAACTAAATGCACCTGGCTAGTTTAAGGATATAAAGAAATGAGAAGTTGCAAAATATGCAATTCCCTGGAATCCAAAAAGAGGGAAGCCAGGGCTAAATACTTAGGAAGGAGGCAAAACAGCAAGGTCTGCACTGGCACATGGATCAACAACAACAGGCAACAGAATAATTGAAGATAGATAATAGAGAAAGACAAAACAGTTCTGTTTTCGGCCTTTCCACCCAAATTCATGGCTTCCCACAAACTCCATATTCATCTCCCTCTGACTTACCAGAAGTTGTCTGACCTCAAGCTCAAGCCCTCACGTCTGCAGAAGATGCTGGGAGAAGGATGGCCGAGGAGAAGGGCAGCCGCTCGGGAATCGCAGGTGAGAAGGGCAGAGAGGCACGGGAATGCAATTCCGGGGCCAGGGAAGAGTTCAGGAGTGTTTGCCCAAAACAAGACCAGCACGGAGCTGTTCCGGTGGTAAGCACGGCTCTCTGGGTGCATCTGAGCTATTTGTTTACCCGCTGCAGGGCTTGTTTTTCCATTCTTTGTTTGCATTATTCCTGCTCAATTAGATGGGACACTTAGAAATTGCAACTCGGTATTGCTTTTACCTCCGGGCTGTTGATGTTTGCTCAGGAAAGTGGCGAACAGCTGCTTGAACCCTGATTGCTGCCGTCCACATCACCCCCGTAAGAATGCGCGCCAGGAGCCAAGCGAGCCAAGGTGCAGCCTCGCTCCAATTACACCTGGGTTAATGCGGCCGGGGTAGCTCCACAAAGTCAGCAACTCAGTGAGTAAATAAACAGCTTGGTTTGTTTGAGTTGGCTAATGCAACAGGGAATAGCGATGCTCGCACGAGGAGCTCTCCTTTAGCCACTGCTCCCGTTTCCCAACATGGAGCACAGCACGAGGTCTCTTTATTTCGCATTTGGCTGCAAAATTTCCCCAAACTTAATGGCAGGGGTCAGCATCCCTTGTATGATACCCCAGGTAAGCTGATAAGAGGATAGAGAAGGTGGGTTGCTGTTCTCTTCCCTTCGAAGTATCTATTGACTTGGGATGTGGCACTAGCAAGGCCCAAATTGGCTTCATTCGATTAGCACAGCTAATCAGTTATAGAGCTTCATGCTTGAAAGGGACTTGATTCTTAATTTAACCAATTTTACAAGTGCAGGTTAAACAGGAAAATGGCAAAGCTGAGATCCCATCACAACTTAGTGTTGGAAGTGTGCGTATAGAGCGGGTTAAATGTCCAGTGCAATCATATAATTATAGGTCCAGGTGTAAGCTGTGCATGGTATTTACAGAATATAGATATTGCAGAGGCCGCCAGGATAACTAAAATCATATTTCCTCGGATTACATGTGTTAAGAAGGACAATTCACTCCTGTTCAGGGGAATGGCATTTGACAGGCCTGTCTTTAAGAGCGTTGCACAAAAGCAAGAGATAAAAGGGACATTAAAGGCCAATGCGCTGCCCTGGTTCTCACAGGGGCATCAAAACACTGCCTGCCCCGCTCGGGCCGGTACCGCCGCGACCACATGTGCCCAGAGCAGCCCTTGCACTCATGGTGACCCTTGATGGAGATGTTTGCTCCGGTCGTCTGTGGTTTTCCCTCCGGAGAGAGCTGCCCACTACAGTGATTCCATCCACAAGAGCGCTGCGGGGTGGGAACTGCGTCCTCGAGGCAGCACAGGGGCATGAGGCAGAGCACAGCAACCTGTGATTGCACATTTGAGGGATCTGAGGGCATTCTGCCCCAAATGGACCATACAATTCCCTGGGAGCAGGTTTTCGTAGGCTTGCAAGGACACACATCATGGCTAAGACCGCCTGGACACAGCCCTGTGCCACATGCTCTAGGTGACCCTGCGTGAGCAGAGGGGTTGGACTAGATGATCTCTGAGGTCCCTTCCAACCTTGAGCATTCTATGATTCCAAGGGCTGGGCTGAGGCATCTCTTATGCCATGGTTTGGGACACTTTTGTGCCACAGAAGGTCCCCGGAGCCGCTCAGGGCTCCATGGTGGCAGCTGAGGCAGCGGGAAGGTCTCCTCATTGAGGAACACGGCTGTGCGGCTGCCCATGGTGCTTTATCCCACCCTGGCGGCCTCCTGCGCCAGTGCAGCCGCACTGTGCGCTCTGTGGGGAGCTTGGGGAGCGGGAAAGCAGCGCTTAGGCCCGTGGTGAGGCCGGCACTGAAGCCACTCGGGGTCCCTCTATGTCTGCTTGTCTGGGAAGGGACCCCACACGGGTGTGAGGTGAAGGGACCCCAAATGGGTCTGAGGTGAAAGGATCCCATATGGGTCTGAGGTGAAGCCTGGAGGAGAAGGGGCTCAAGTCTAAGGCAGCTCCGCTTGGCAAAGGGCCCGGCTGTGAGACGCTTCCTCGGCGCCACCCTCATGACAGGGCTCGGCAGGGCTAATGGCGCCGCCACCTTGGCTGTGGGGGCCATGGGGTCCCCACTGCCTGATGGAGCCTGCAGGGCTCTGCACAGCCGGCTCTCGCACTGGCAACTGCCATGGGTGCGCGCGGGGAGATATCCAGATATTGGCAGTTAAACGAATATATTTAAATACATATTGTGAAAGCCTCGCCACCAAGGAGCCTCCTGAGGCGGGACTCGAACCTGCGGCTCTCGGGGTTGGGCCTCAAACCCGCGGCTCCCATTGGTGGCCGCCAGGGGCGGGACTCGAACCCGCGGCCTCTCATTGGCCGGGGTTCGAACCCGCGGCTCAGCGCGGCGCGACCGCACTGCGCACGCGTCGAGCGCCTTGGCGCCTCCCCCTGCCCCCCCCACCCACCGCAGGCGGAAGGGGCGGGGCCAGCGCGGCCCGGCAGGAGCGAAACCCAAACAAGCGGCGCCGGGGCCGCGCTGTGACGTCAGCGCGCGCGCCGCGTGACACGTCGGCGGCGCTGGGAGGCGGATGCGCCAAGATGGCGGCGGGCGCCGGTGCCGGCGGCGGCGCCGGGCGCTGAGGGAGCCCCGCGCTGGCGGCGGCGCTGCCAGGTAATGGCGGCCGGGCCGCTGATCGGGGGGCGGCAGGGGCGTCTCTCGGTGCGGCCTGGCGGGCGCGCGGGCAGCGGCGGCCGCTGCCCTGGAGAGGCCGCGGCGGCGGCCGAGCGCTTGCGTTAAATCGCCGTCAGGGAGGTTGTGGCGGGGGGGGTGGTTTACAGCATCTCGCTGGGCTGGGGCTGCTTTAGCAGAATGCTGAAATCCCCCAGTTTCTCCCCAAGCAGCGCGTCCCTCCGCTGTGCAGTGTCGCAGGTCTCTGCAGCCGCTTTTCCCCCAAAATTCCCGCTGCTTTGTGCTGCTCCTGGCCTAGAGGGCTCTTAGTGCCGCGCAGGGGCTGCTGCCACGGCCCGCGATTCACATACATGCACAGAAGTGTCTTTATTTGTTCGGTTCTGCTTTATTGCTGCTGTGCGTGGCTCACGTCGAGCTCCCTGCTTCTGATTCCAGGAGAGCCCTTGGCACCGCACAGGAGTCGCACTCGGTGGCGGCCGGTACCGGAGCAGGTAGGAAGCGGTGGCACCCACCAAGGTGGAGCCACCGTGAAGGTGTCAGCTCGGGTGCCACCCTCGTGTGGGGATAGGGAGCTGCCTACGGTTGAAAAAAATCTGGGAAAAAAAGGGATAGTATGTATTATTTTCAGGGTTCAAGTTCATCTTTCAGCTTGGAATTGCATTTTATTATTATTGTCATCGTCATTATTATCATTATTATTTTATACATTCTCAGGTAGGTGTCCAAGACCGTGTTATTTAGTCTTTCACATGTCTATACATATAGATACACATGTGCATGAGTTAATATTAGTGCCCTGTGACCTGCTTAAGAGTAACTTATTTAGTGTATGTCCCTTGGAGATAGAGTTAGATTAATCCTCACAGATGAACTATTTCTTTGTGCAGGTAATTTTTTTTTTCAGAGGATTTTAAATCAAATCATGCTTATACAACACATCTGATGTTGTTTATTAATGGTCTTGTCTACAGTGCAGTTTTTTTTCCTCCTTTTGGTAATGTTTTATTGGTCTATTTGGAAACAATTCTGCAATTGTTTTTTCTGGGGACTAATCCTTAGCAGGCAGCTCTGCATTATTCATTTAGTAAATTCTCTAAAAGTTAAGAACTTCCAGGCTATGGAAAGCAAAGAATTGACCAACACTTAGGTTCTTGTTTGCAGTGTTCTTAAAAGGGGCATTTCTGTTCATACTGGATTAGGAGACAGTGAAAGGATCAGTATCACACATTTATATTTCACATTTAAATCATTTCACATGATTGTGTTTGTTTTATTTGGACTTAAATCCTTAAATGTGATGTGCTTTTGCTACTGTGTGCAGTCTGTTAATATTAACTTTCCTCCTGTAAGGAATATGATACCCTTGTATTGAACCTTTGTAATGTAACATCTTGTAGTAATTGCAAGGCAGCAGTTAAAGGTAAAACTGCGCACTTATTTTCATTACCTAAGCAGTGATATTTTATGCTAGTCTTATAATACTAAGTAAATTTCTAATTTACTTATTATAAATTTAATTCTTTGTGTGCATCTGATAAGACACTGTAAGGAGCAAAGTCCATATGGAAATTTGGAAGTATATGCCTTATAAAACAGTTGGATTTTCTGCTTTTTATTTCACAAACAACTTTGCAGCTCACAGCAACTGGTATCCAACAGTCTAACAGCTGCGCTGGCCACTAGGTAACTGCCTTGGCAAGTGTTTTTATTAGCTCTTTTTTTTCTTTTCCTCCTGCTTTGAAATATATTGGGTAAAACAGTAGTATTGGGGGAGGAGGAGGATTTTTGCAGTTAATGCAATAAAGAATAGGATGAAAAATGGGATGCTCGGGCAGTCTCCTGGAAATGCCTGGCGGTTTGTGGGAGCCGGAGGAGGCGGCTGGGCAGGGTTTCCTGGTAACGTCCTGGCTGGCAGCAGTCGTGCCCTGCTGGGAACCTGGCAGCTGGATATCGGCGCAGGAGGAACCAGTGCCATGGGCTATGCCCTGCTGGGAGCAAGTATTCCTTGGTATGGGCTCAGCCTGCAGCTGCCTTCGGAAAAGGAATTTATAGGCAAATGCAGCTAATAACCAGTGGAGCTTTTTATTTAGTGCTTTATTGTTGAAGTTTATTTCTGCCTCCCCTTTTACATTTTAACAAAAAGAAATGTTAAGAACTAAGACTTAGCATTTTTTGGCTACTTTATATTCCATAAAATATATGGCACTATGGAAAAAAAAAATGAGGCTCCTCAGTTCTATTGACTGGCACTTCAGGCCCTCTGAAAGAGAGGCCTAGATTATGCAGAGGAGTTTGGATTTCTCAGTGGTGAATAAAAGAGCCTTTTCCTCAGGGTAAGTTTTACCTGTGTCTGACATCTCTATATATCATCCTGCAAGTTGGTTAATTTACGTTGTCTTGGATTTTCTTTATTTTCTTTTTGGTTATAAAGCTATATAAAATAAATAGCTAGGCAGTGCTCACTCAGTGTGCTTATTTGTTAAGCTTGAAACCAAGTGTTTTGCCTTTGAGGCTTCCTGTACCTGTTAAACCTTTGGCTTGGCTAAACATCCGTCTCCTTTGGTTTCCCATCTTATTACTCTTCCTGACAAGATGTTCAATGTGGAAATTAAAGACTGCCCAGCTTTTGTCTGTCTCCTCTAAACAGAAGGGTCTGGTGTGACACACCTGCATGGGTGCTTCGCTCTACAGGATGTGCTATTAGAAAACCAGCCTATCGTACCTTGCTAAGAGCTTCTTCAGTGTGCACTGGGCTACCAGGAAAGAGAATCGCTCTAGTCTTGTCAACTCCCCTTCTCCCCACATTGGTCAACAGTGATAAAATTGAAAAATAAACGTTCCTAATTAGTTTATTGAACTTAATGTGCACCAATTGTGGACTGGTATTGATTGAAGTTCTTACTGGCAGAGTTGGAACACTTCTGTTACCACCCATTCCACCCTGCAATAAAAAACACAATGTAGTATTGGCCAAATTCCTGCTAAAGTGGGGAGAATTGTTTTATGTTTCTAAATTGAATTTTACTATTACACAACACTCGCCTTTTGCAGCTATTCATAAATGTGTGCAGTTATCAAATCATGTTAATACTGGTCTTAGCTTTAGAAATGCAATGTTATGTGTGATCTTTCCTTTGAGCTCTGGAGAACATCTTTCACTTAGTTTCAAGTTTTTTCTGTGGGCTAGTTTCAGAACCACATAAGCTTTAAGCACTACCTTTTGTGTAATGAAACCAAAGCTGACTTGTTATCCTCCTGTTTTTGCAGTGTGGAAGCAGGACTGCGAGCAGCCTTCGCTGTAGCCCCTCGCCTGGTCTCGGCGCCCGTGGGAGTCCGTGATGCAGCAGCCGCCGCCGGCCGTCCCGGCAGGAGCCGCGGCTCCACCGCCGGCCGCTCCAGCCCGCGGCGCCTTCTGGAGAGGCGGCCCCCTCACCAAGCGCCCCAACGCAGCCGCTGTCCCCGTGCCACCCGTCACGGACCCCTTTGCGTTCGGCAGACAGACGCCCCAGGGCACCCCTGTGGGTACTGTGCCCAAGGGCCACGTGCTGGCCATGCAAAGTCCTGCCCCGGGGGTGTTTCCCCAACCAGTTATGCATCCTTCGCCTCTCCACGCAGGGGACAATCCTCATGGACTGCCTATGCCTTTATCAGCTGCTGTGTCTCAAGCGGGGATAAATCCCAGTACGTTTTCTAATATTGCAGCTTCTCCACCGCCCCCAGGATACGTTACAAATAGTACGACAGAGGTTTATCCAAATGCAGATGCTGGACTCCATGTCCCTGCAGCGTCATGGCAATATAATACAGGAGCAGCAATTGAGAATTCCTTCAGTGGGCATCCTGGAATGGTGTCTACATCAAACAAACCTGGAATTAGGCAAGATGTTAACAGAGAACCGAGCGAAGCTCCTCCAGGATCCACAGCAACACTCTTCTCTCCTCAGCAGCCCATGTCTCAGTGGAGACCTGTTCAGGGTAACATGCAGTCTCCAGTTCGAAATGTTGTGCCCTGTCCTGAGCCATCCTTTCAAACTGACGTTCATAACCTTTCTCAGACTTCTGTTAGCACTTCTCATCCTTCTGCACAGACAAATTTGCAGCAGAGTCCTCTGCACCAGGCTGTTCCACAAAATATCATGCAAGCACCTTCGTTAGCTGGCTGTGAAAAAAATGGGAAAAACAGCTCTGCAGGTAGCAGTCATCATATGAATAGCATCCAGCCTGGAAATACACTTAGACAGAATGCAGAAATGACTAATTCTTGGTTAAATCAACCCTATCAAGAGCAGTTTTACCCACAACCACCCCTGCAAGACTCCAGTTTTGTTATTCCCACAGCTCAGGAAAGTAACCTCCCCAAACAGTCTTTAGATATGTCTAATGCATCCAATAGACCTACCCCCACAGGTCGAGAGTCAGGTACTCTCTCCATGTTTTTCAAAGGGGATGAAGCTGAGAATGAGGAAATTCTTTCATCTGAAAAAAACTACATGGCTGAGAAAACTGAATTTGCTGCTCAGCCAAATTTGGGACCCTTATATCACCAGCCAGTGCATCCTCAGCGGGTTGCAACCAGTGTTGTGTCCCAGATGCAGACTGGGACAGGCTCAGCCAGTGAGATGGCACAAAAAGGGGATACCCAGTATTTTCCTAAAGCTCTAGGCAGTCCCCAGGAGACACAGCCCACTAAGCATGCTGTGTTTGCTAACGATGACACAATGCATGCCAGTGACCCATCTGGAAACAGTGGGGCACAGTATGAAAATGTGGAGAACCTGGAGTGTATCCAGAATCAGGAGGTGCTGCCTAGTGAACCGCTGAACATGAGTGCTCCGTCCCCAGCCGCCTGCCCCGATCCGTACCGCTACGGATCCTTACCTGCTCAGGTGTTTCCCAAGAACGCTGTGGTGAGCCGGGCTGAGGGAGGACCAAATTTGGAGGCACCTGATTCACTACCTTATCCTGTTCGACCGGATAGTGTCTCTTCCACCTACAGCAACCGGAGCCATCGGAGTGCTTCTAGCTCAGCCAGACCTCATGAGCAAGTTGGTACGTTCATTCAGCAGGAAAGTGGGAAGCCTGATGAGGAAGCTTCTGCAAGCTTCTTTAAGCAGATTGACTCTTCTCCACTGGGAGGGGATTCAAGCGAGCTAAACATGAGCAAGAACTACCATGGCAGTCTCTCCCAGCCTCCAACTCCCAGCCCTCCTAAGCCCACTGGAGTATTCCAGACAAGTGCAAATAGTTCTTTTGAACCTGTGAGGTCACATGGAGTTGGCATAAAACCTGCAGAGATCGACCAAGCGAAGATGGTGGTTGAATTAAGAGAGAACCACCCAAACCAAAAGAATATCAAGAAAAATGCAGCTCTGCCGACTGCTTCTCCAGGTAATCTTGAACAGCCACCAGATAATCTGGAAACCATTTTCATGCCTCAGGTCCACCCCCTGCCTCATGCCATCGCTGATGAAGCTGGAAATATGTTGCACTCTGGATCTGGTATGGAAAATATACAGTCGTTGCCTGAGAGAAGGTCCTCCACAAGAGCTCAGGGGGTGGTTAAGAAGTGTGACAGCCCAGCAACAACTCTGTGGGCTCATAATGAGTTACCTAATTTTGGAGGAAATGTTCTTCTCGCTCCGGCTGCTCCCGCAGTGTATGTACCTGCCCGGCAAACCATAGAAGTCATTCAGCCACCAGATGAAGGCCTGTCTAATCAGCAACCAAACAAGCCAGGAACTATTGCTGTGCATCTTTCCCAAGATGGAAATATATCTTCTGAAAATCTTGAGAATCCTCCCAAAATGGGAGAGGAGGAGGCGCTTCAGTCTCAGGCAAGTTCTGGTTATGCAAGTTTATTGTCTTCTCCACCTACAGAGTCTTTGCAAAATCAGCCTATCCTCATTGCTCAGCCTAATCAAAGCTATAACTTAGCTCAGCCGATTAATTTTTCTATTTCTTTATCTAATCAGCTAAACAGAAATGAAAACAATCAACCAATGAAGGATGCTGGGGTTGGGGACAGGCCTGCATTGGGTCCCCAAAATTCACGTGCTGGTGGGTTCGTCTCTGGGGAGAATGTGCCATCACCTGTGATGCAAGTTGGATCTCTGCTAGTGAATGCACTTCCAAATACTAATCTGTTAAATCATAATTTACTGCAAAGCCCCGTTAATTCCTCTGATATTGCCTCTAATCATCCTGCAAAGTTGCTGATGCAAACTCCGCTTAATTTGACTCCAGACGCTCAAATGAATGTTCCTTCTGAAGGCTTTGTTCCTGAATTTGCTAGCAAACCAGGGGCTAACGCAGCTGTTTCTCCAGGGACACATCACCCCAGTGGAAGTGCAAGTGCACTAGTCCCACCTCTTAGTTTGGTAGTTCAGGCTAATAATTCCACAAACCACTCAAATAGCAAAGAAGAAGCCACTGGCGTGCATGACTTCTCAGTATCACGGACATTGGAGAAAAGCAGTGCGAGTAATTCTGTACATGTGCATAATCAGTCGCTTCCTGGTGGACCAGCATATCCTCAAGAGCCAGCTGGCACTGCTGGACAGGTGGGTCCTGAGCTGCATGACAAACAGCGTTTCTATCAACAGGTAACAAAAGATACCCAGTACCAAGGTGCCCATGGAGCAGTGCCCTCCCCACCACAAACGCAAGCGCCTCAGCTGCAGCAGCCGTCGCCCCCCGCGCAGCCCTCAGCAGCCCCAAGCCACCAAGCAGGGACTAAAGCGGTGCAGGAGCCCCAGCAGCACGAGAACCAGGTCCCTGGTAACCCTCCTCATCCCACGGCTCCCAAAGAGGGCAGCTCAGCTCCGCTCCCAACAGGAGGTGATCCCGTGAGCCCGGGGAAGCAACCAGTGCCTGCGCAGTCCTCGTCCACAGCTGCTCCTGCCAGCACCGCAGCAGTGCCAAGTGTGCAGCAAGACCTGCAGCGGCCACCCCCGCCCCAGACTCCTCAGGGTGCCTTTGGTCCACCACAAAATCCTTATTACTATTATCGACATCCGTACGATGCCTACCAGCCTCCATACCCAGCACCTTACCCTCCTGGAGACCCCAGGGCCGCAGCTCATCTTTATTACATGGTAAATATTGATTTCCCCCTTCTTCTCTTCTCAATATGTGTTAGTAATTTAAATTTATAAATTACAGGCGTAAACAGTGGTGTTTTGTTAAGCTTTCAGTATAGCATTTGTATGAGGTATTTAATTTTAGGGAAAATTGAAAATAACAGGAAAAGGTGCAGAAGGATTTCTGGAGATAGTTGTTGTGTTGCCCCTTGATGAATCCAATAACCTATAATATCTATCATGTAGTAAAGCTGAACCAGCAATGTGATAACTTCCAGTTACAAAAATTGACCTGAAAGGTGTGAGGAGGATCTTAAATTTATTTTATAAAGATACTTAAAATGTAACGTGGTTACTAACATCAGTTCCATTTGGCACAGATGTCAACTTATAGCATTTTTATTGTCAATTTTGGAAAAAGTTGGCAGTTATAACTATCTTAGCTGTACATGTGTTTGAACTAGATTCTCACCTCCTGCCTGAATTATTGGCAATTTAATAGAGTGGCTAATGTAGTGGCTGAATTGGCTTTAATTAGGAAGTCATGCACATGTATTTTTCTTCTTAAGTTTTGGATATTGATGGACCTAAATCTATGCACAAGGGGCTATATTGCACCAAGAAAATTGCTGGAATTGCTCCTGAAAGAACCCACTTTATTGCTCACTTGGTTTCTATTTCTGGAGGTAGGAAGTTTCTGTTTTTACGTGTCCATCTCTCTTCCGTAGGAGGACAGCTATGGGCAGTATGACCCGCGGTACAGGCACTACGACAGCAACAGTGCTGCGTTTCCAGAGGCTGGGAGCTACCGCTATCCTGAGCCCGAGCGTCCCAGCTCCAGAGCCAGTCACTGCTCTGACCGGCCCTCTTCTAGGTAGGCAATCCTAGTTCAGCCTGTAACTTTGCCAAATGAAACTTTATAACATAAAGTTAGCTGCAGAGAAGGAGCTCAAGAACTCATCCTATGTCACTGCAACAGAATCAGCATTGAGGCTGTTCAGCTCTCCTGCCTGTGTGGGATGAAAGAGCAACGAAGGCCATAGTTTTGTTAGTTGGTATTAATTTACTTTCTAACTAACACTTAAACAGCAGCACCTAGTTATGTTAGTAAATGGCACTTTTGTACATTCGTCTGGAGCTTGCTTTGCAAGCATAACAGTGTGCATGGCCTTCTACTGTGTGGTAGTTTGTATTCTCAAGAGACAGAAGCTCAGAATCAAATTGTGTTTGCCACCTCTGGAAAGATTATAGGAAGTTTTGGCCTTGAGAATACAAAAACAGTGACTCAGTGTGGTGGCTTTGCCATCCTCTTAAGTGAATCTAAGTGCACTGTGATGTCTTGTAATGAGATGAGTTAATGATTTCTAGTAGTACTGAGATAGCACTTGGGGAATGCTGTGCTTGGTGAGTTTAAAATGTGGGCTGTGCCATGACACTGCAAGGCAGCGGAGCCCAGGAGTGAGAGAGCCCGTGGGACTGTGTTTGCCTGCAGCTTTCACACAATATTTCAGATTGATGCTTGATATTGGGAGAGTTAGGGCGATGGGGAGAGGAATAACATCCTTCTGAAAGGGACACAGAAGATGGGTGCCTGAACTTCTTGTGATAAGATCAAGTCTCCTCCTTGCGAAAGTAGGCGTCGCATTAGGAAGCTTTCTACGTGCTCTTCCAGTGTCACTCGACTTGCTTGACCACGTTGGGGTTTGTGCTGTTAATTGCATGTTCAATTTGTCATAGAAGAGCCCAGAAGCTTCTGTCATTCAACACGATCGTTTAATTTTTCCCTCCTGTGCACATAATTAATGGATGTTTATGTGTCTGCACTTGCACTGTGTTTTACTGTGCTCTCCCCTAACATGGGAGCTTTCTTTTGGACCCTGTATGATGGCTTCCCAAAAATGACACATAATAAAGACTCAAAGCTGAGGGAGCAATTACCTCATTGCCTATTCAATGGCTCACTTCGCTTTTGAGACTATTCAAAGGACGCTAGTTGTAACAGTAGTTTTTGTGATTAATTGTCCATAAGTAACTGGATTTGTCACAAAAGCTACTAAGCTATTGTGTAATAACAACTGTCAGCTTCTGAGGGCATTGAGCGATTTAATCATATATTGGTTAATCGTATATTGGAAGTCTAATTTTATGATTCCTAGATTTCCTCTAAATATTTTAAAATTAGTCCTCTAACTCTTTAGTTATGGCACTGGAGTTCTGCAGATCCCCTGCTGGCTTTGGGGGAGAAAATACAAGTATCACAGGAGGAATAACCCTGTGCCCTTTCTTTCAGGCAAGGATATAATGAAGATTACTATACAAAAGGTGGATGGAGTGATTATTATTCAGGCTACTACTCTAACTTATATGATTATGGAGGTAAGGTGTCAGAGTGTTCTGTGTTATTGTATAATAAATTTCTGATTGACTTAAAAATCCACCAGTATTACTTTTTTTTCTTTCTATATTAATAAATTATTTTCCACAGCTAATGAGAATAATGAGAATAAAGTTGAAAATTGATCTGGGGATTCTGGTTTTGCTTACTGTGCTGCCTGAGTTTTGCTCAGCACAAATAATAAGAAGAAAATAATGGAGCCATTTCCCTTACTGATAGACTTATATTTTTCTTTGTGCTGCTTGGCATGGATGCATACCCCAGCTGGGTTTGTGGTTTTAATCCTTAGCCTATAACCTATGGCCAGATTGCAAAATTCAGGTGGGGGGTGTAAACAGAAACTGACCTTGTCCGTAGTTTGGCCTTGTCCGTAGTTATCTGAATTCGCACAGAGATACTGGCTGGCAACCTGAAGGTGGTTGCTTGGATAGTGCCAGGGAGAATTCTGAACAAAATCTGCCCCTTCTAAAGACTCACAGCAAAGATCTATATTAGATGATATTTTTTCTTCTTGAGTTATTCTGACTAAATTTTAAAGTTGTTACAGCAGGTCTGTGTGATGGACTGTCTCCTTAAACATTGTTACTATCCATTTAGCTAGATACTCTTTATCTGACAAATATGAGACATATTCTTTAAACTCACCTAGTAAGTAAAAATAAAGGAACATACTGGTATGCTCTAAGTGTGTTAATTTTGCTTTTGTTATATACTTCAGAGCTACTGCATGTAACTAAAGAGGAAGGAGTTGAGAAAACTTACAAGTAATGTCTTCAAATAGCTAAACCATTTCTTTTTGTCCTCCAAAGATCCAACTCGTTGGGAACGTTTTTCCTCAGCCTATGACCCCAGATACAGAGATCCTAGAAATTACGACCAGAGGTATTGGTATGATGCTGAACACAACCCCTACCAAAAGAGAGAAGCGTATCCTTACAGTAACAGGTGCGTCCATTCCATCCGTGTCCTGCCTTTCGTGATAGCTGTGCTGCTTTTTAGAGTTTTGAGATATTATGTAGCTTTGTAAGCACAATCCTCCTGCTAGTATACCGTAAGGAGGCTGATACAGTCTATGACAGACTATTAAAATGTATTATTACAAAATATTTCACAGATGATGTTGCTACTTCTTCCTTTTCCTTTAACAAAAGGAATTGAGGGGGGAAAAGTGAATCACAGAATCTGAACTGTTATGTCACTCTTGGGTAAAGGATTTAAGACAAATAATGCTTGTTTTCAGACTGGTTAAATGTGCCTTGGATTTTCCTAGAACAGTCTCAGAGAATGATGGAATGCTTCCCAAGCAAATGTCACTTGGTTTACTGTAATAAAAACCTCAATCTAGGAAATAATCCAGAAGCCATTTGGAGGTTAATTACATCTTTCTCCTTAATCAGTATGCAGCCAGGTTGCTTTCCCCCCAAGATACTTACGGCCACCTTTATTTTTGCTTTGTTTCTTTCTTGGTTCTTCAGACTGGAGCGCTACGAGGATCACTGGCGATACGACCCTCGTTTCGCCGGGAGCTTTGACGATGAAGCTGAACCTCCCCGAGACCCGTACGGCGACGACTTCGACCGGCGCAGCGTCCACAGCGAGCGCTCTGCGCACAGTCTGCGCAGCTCCCGCAGTGTCCACAGCCACCAGAGCAGCTTCAGCTCTCGTTCCCAACAAGTGAGTTCCGAAAGGACACGTCAGGTATTGCCTGTCAGCTGAGCTCGTAGGCACAGGATTGATAACTTTGCAGTAATCTTTATGAACTTTAGTCCTGTATGGTAGGAGTGGGTTAGAAATTAGAAATATGCAAAAATATTTCTGTTTTTAGCTTGGGGAAGATGCATTTTGACTACTCTTACTCTGTAAGTTAAAACTGCCTTCTAATACAGTTTGGAACTTAATATTTGTCATAGTTGTCAAGAGAACTTTAACCAAAATCAGCACTCAGTTGTGCCAGTTGCCACATATACAGAAATAGAAACCAACTTCTGCTGAATCCATCTGCTGTTTGTGAGAACCTTGCCCTTGCTGTGCTTGGCTGTAGTTGGCTCTGAGTGTTGCATCATTTTGCTCATCACAAGCATGAAAACTAATACTGCACTTGCAGTCTGCAGGAAGACTAACTCCACATTTGTGTGATAATATTATTTAAAAGCAAAGCCAAATCTAACCTCTGTTTTTTTATATAACTATGGCCTAAATACTAATACCTGAAAAATACAGAGAATATCCAAGTAAATTGTTTGTCTAGTTGAAAATATCTTTTAACCACAGTCTTATGTGTTAGTATGTTAAATCTGTTGGAAGACAATGTAATATTTCAGTCTGAGCTCCATTTTTTTAATAATATTGAAAGTAGTATTGGAGATCATTTTTCTGTAGGCATTTTAAGTCAACAAGGTGTTTAATAGCTCTACTTGAGTCAGATTTCCTGTCAAGAAAGGGGAAGAATACTCCTGCTTTGGATCCCTAGTTGGTGATAGAGCAACACTGCACCCTGAAAGCCACAGTGCTGTCCTTGGCCCGTGGCACATGGATATTCTGTGAAAGAACTAGATGCATTTGGATGTGAACAGATCAAATAGGAGTTAAAACACTGAGGGGATGAACGCCAGGAGATACTGACTGACTTGCTGGGGAGCTTTCCCAAGCGTGAGTCCTTTGTAGTGACGTAGTAACCCTGCTTTAAGAACCATCTAAACAAACAAAACAGGAGGCAAAAAATTGCATACAGTCTCTCGAGTCCTGTTTGCTGCATTGCTCGCTTCATGCAACTCCCCTCTCCGCTAACAGTCACTAATATGGTCTGTCTAGAGCCAGCTGTATAGAAGTAATCACGACCTAACGGCTAACGCGTATGACGCTGCGCAGGCCGGGCCGCTCCACGCAGACTACGCGTACGGCGGATACGCTGCCAGCTTCGATGGGCAGCAGCCCTTCACGGATTACGGCTACCCCCCCGAGAGCGGCTGGGCGGCTGCAGAGCAAGGTATTGGCACCAGCAGGGCCGTGGAGGGAAGGGATTGGGGTATGAGGGTGTCTCCCAGAGCAGTTTGCTCTTCTATTAGTTGTTGTTATCTATATATGTGATTTTCTTGTGTTCATGGAGCCCGGTAACAGGAAAATATTGTTCTTGGCAGTTTTGAGCCAAGTTTTTGATTATTTTCAGCACGAGGATAATTCCTTGCTGAAGTCTGGGTATAGCCAAAACAGCAGCTTGATGGTGTTTGCAACAAAGTATTGCATACTTGCAATTGTAAACGTCTTTTTAGACAGATGCTGAACTATGTTGCTTTATATGTCATGGGGATGATTGCATTTTCACTTCAGATTTGCCCTTATTTCTTACCCTCTCTGCATAGAATGACATTTTATGGATTTTAAGATTCTTTAACTTTGTATTTGCAATTCTCTGAAGACTCTCTGCTTTACTGAAGGTTACTGAATAGGATAAATATATTGGTAAATTCAAGAAGTTGCAGGTCAGGTCGCTGCTGCTTACTTCACCTTTTCTCCCCACTTCAGTACCTTTAAGGCCCTCAACACCTGAGAAGTTTTCAGTGCCTCACATCTGTGCTCGGTTTGGGCCTGGCGGATACTTAATAAAAGTGTTGCCAAACCTGCCTTCGGAAGGACAGCCAGCTCTGGTTGAAGTTCACAGTATGGAGGTAAGGTGTCTTTTTTGTACTAGTACTTGTACACACAAGTGCTGGAACAGCACCAGGACAATTATAAGGGGATGTGAGGAGGATTTTTGTAGTAAACATGACTTTATTTTTCATATAAGTGATGCTACAGAATGACTTCTGATGCGAAGTAGATTTTTGACATTTATTATCCATGTGCAGTTTGTGGGTTATGTGTATTTTGTTCAAGAGCAAGAGCCTTGATTACGTTTTAAGTTAGATCCAGGTTCATAGTTACAAGAATTCCTCACTGTTTGTGTTTGTGTTTCAGACTATGTTACAGCATTCTCCAGAGCAAGAGGAGATGAGAGCGTTTCCTGGTCCTCTTGCTAAGTATGTTCTTAGAGATTTTAAATGACACTTATGGCTTCAGATTTCATTTTTTTATTGAACTTTAAAATGTCTATAAATGTCCATAAATTGGAGGATTTAGTGACTCAAAATATTTGTTCCTTTTCACTTGCTTAAATGATGTACATCTGTGAATGTGTTCCTTATGCTATTTGCAGTGATGACATGAATCTTTTGTCTCATTAAACACCTCTTTTTTTGTTCCTCCTAGGGATGACACCCACAAAGTGGATGTTATTAATTTTGCACAAAATAAAGCTACACAGTGCTTTCAGAATGAAAATCTAATTGATAAAGAATCTGCAAGTCTGCTTTGGGACTTCATTGTACTGTTGTGCAGGCAGAATGGGGTATGTCCTGCTGCTTGAATTTTTCTTCCCTAGAACATCTCATACATAACATGTTATTTATGTAAAAGGTAGAAATGTATGTACTGTGTCTTATCTTGGGGGTAATTTGCTGGTTGGCAGAAGAGGGAAACAGATAATTTGCCTTCAAGTCCTCAAAGGACTGATATTCACCCATTGTTGTTGAAGTGATAAAGACAACAGTGAATATTAGAATGGCCATATCCTGAATATGACTGGGGTTTTATTTTGATTTTTGTTTTTCTTGTCCCATGCATAGACTGTAGTGGGAACAGATCTGGCTGAACTTCTGCTACGAGATCATAAAACAGTGTGGCTCCCTGGGAAGTCGCCTAACGAAGCAAATCTGATTGATTTCACTAATGAGGCTTTGGAACAAGTCGAAGAGGAATCTGGTGAAGCCCAGCTCTCGTTTCTCACAGATAGTCTTATAACCACAATTGACAGCCTTGAGAAAGAGACAGAAAGATTCAGAGAGCTGCTGCTTTATGGCCGTAAGAAGGTAAATGCTTATGACACTATTTAAGTTAGTTATGATACCTGAGTGGTATTTTAATTAAAGCTTTTAAGTTAAACAAAAACTTGCATTCGCATGGTAGTATTTGACTCAAGCAAACATTTTTAATTTAGTTCCAAGTATTAACATAAAGCAGTTGCTGTCTGTGTAAGCTAATTTAGGCTGTACATTAATTTTTCTCCAGTAAACTAATTTCTGTATTAATCAGGATGCTTTGGAGTCAGCCATGAAGCATGGTTTGTGGGGTCACGCTCTGCTACTTGCCAGTAAAATGGACAGCAGAACACATGCAAGAGTTATGACCAGGTACAATGTTTTTCTTGTTGATATCAAAATTGAGTGATCATGAATGGATTTTTTTCCCCCCTTAGCTTGATTGCCATATGTCAGTGGCATATTCACTTCGTTAATTGTTTTGCTACTGAGCATTATCTCTGGGCAATTTCAGTGCAGCATTTTCAAGCTATACTTCCTGCTCAAAAACTAAACTAGAACTCTGTGTTCAAGTGGATTTTAACTGCTTACCCACAGTGTTTGTGTTTTTGTTTTTCTGTATAATGTCTCTGTAGATTTGCCAACAGTCTCCCAATTAATGACCCTCTGCAGACTGTTTACCAGCTCATGTCTGGAAGGATGCCAGCTGCATCCACGGTAAGATTCCAGTTGAAGCTGCAGTTGAGATTTAAGCAGGCACTGTGGTGAGTAGTGTAGCTCCCAGTAGTAATCTTTTCATCTGCTTCTCAAAAATATCTGGCCCAAAATGCCAGATAAGTTGATTTTTAGTCCTTTTTTTAGGTTGAAACACCTATGTAGAGCTCCAGTCACTGGTGTGACTAAGTAATTCTTCTAATTTTAGTGCTGTGGAGATGAGAAATGGGGAGATTGGAGGCCGCATCTAGCAATGGTGTTATCCAACTTGACCAATAACATGGACTTGGAATCCAGGACTATTGCTACCATGGGAGACACTCTTGGTAACTCTTGGGGAACGAACAGGGTGATGATTGAACTTCTGAAAACTTAATTGCTCATTTGTTTTGAAAACAGACAATTGCTGCTTAAAATGTGAATCAGAACACTTCTTTGTGGGCTTTTGTCTATTGTAAAGGTGTATTTGAATGCAAAGACAGAACAAAGTGGGACACTGAATTGTGAGGTGCCACTGAGAGAGAATATCCTGACTTCTGTCTCCTACTTTTCTACAGCTTCCAAAGGCCTTCTGGATGCTGCTCACTTTTGTTACCTTATGGCCCAGGTTGGATTTGGGGTTTATACAAGGAAGACCACGAAGCTTGTCCTGATCGGATCAAATCATAGGTTTGGCTTAGCTTGTTGTTTGTTTGCATGTTTGTTTGTTTGTTAACTCTTAAAATATGAAAATAAAAGCCTAATAGCTTGAGGCCGAGTTGCAGTGCTTCTGCCATCAGCACTGAGCCACAGTTCTTTGAGAAACCTCTCTGATGTCTTCCCTTGTTCTAAGAGGGGAAGTTATTGATTCTGTGTGTTCTGCTGCTTCTCACTTTATTTCAAGTTTACAGATCTGTATTTGTTGACAGTATGTAGTATCTCAGTGTCGATTAATATTTTTCCTTCCCTCATTCCCCATAGCTTGCCTTTTTTGAAGTTTGCCACCAATGAAGCCATTCAAAGAACAGAAGCCTATGAATATGCTCAGTCACTGGGCAGCCAGCCTGGCAGCTTACCCAATTTCCAGGTGAAGAGATTCTTCCCTTTATTTCTGTCAGATTTTGCCAGCTGTTTATCTTACATGTGCTTTGTCTAGCATAAAAACTATTTTATCAGTTCCAAAATGAAATTCCCATAGATAATGTTATGCAGGGAAGCTTTTCCCTGTTGTTTGTCACTGAGTCAACCTTTTTGTGTTTTTCTCTGGGCATTCTGGACTGCAGAATTTTTCCTTCTGTTGGTATCATAAGTCTGTATCCCAAAGGAAAAATCAAGCAGGATTTGTTTACACTGGATAGATTACTGCCATAGGATATGCTGGGTGGAAGAGGAGATTGAGGTGGTGGGGCAGGGACTGCAGTGTTGATTTTGTTTTTTAAACAAAACAATAGATAGATGTAGATAAATGGTGTGTATGAACTTTGACTGAAATGGTGAACTCTTATTTGAGATTTCTAAGGACTTTCTGACCACCTGTTTTTTCATCTTCTTGCATTCTGCAGGTTTTCAAATTCATCTATGCCTGTCGCCTCGCTGAAATGGGACTTGCTGCTCAGGCTTTTCATTATTGTGAAGTAATTTCCAGGACTGTCCTTAAAGATCCACATTACTATTCACCTGTACTTATTGGCCAGTTAATCCAGGTAACATATAGATCAATGTTCCTCAGAACTAAGTATTTGTGGCTTCATATTGTAGTTTTTAAGTTTTGACTGAAGTTATCTTTTTAAAGTATTCCTTTAAAGCTGCCTGTTAATCTGCAATGATTCTTTCTTCTAGATGTCATCACAGCTACGCCTGTTTGACCCACAGATAAAAGAGAAGCCAGAACAAGAATCCTTTATTGAACCTTCATGGTTAGTAAGGCTTCGACATGTGGATGGACAGATCAAGGTACAGAATGTACATGCCACAATGAAATATTACCTTTTAAGATTTAATGGCAATCTTCATTTTAAAAATATGTTTTAAACTATAGAAACATGAGGTGAATGTATCATAAGATCACAAAATACAAATGTTATGATCTAAATCAAGTGAATGTACTGTATTTTAGTGCCCTAAAATTCATTGCAGAATAATTGAAGGATGGTGTAACTTGTGCAAGAGACTTCTCTTAACACTTAGTGCAAGAAGAATTGGAAGGCTTATTAAGATGTAATCATTCCAGTTATAAGCAAAGGATCTGTTTGCTAGGAAAAAAAAAGTTATATGTGATTAGTGCAGCTAAATTGTAACCAAAAAAAAAGAATTCGCAGGGAAGGTATATTCTTTCTTTACAAAGATCCATTAGAAACTTGAAAGCTTGATCTATTTAACTAACTTTGGTTAAAAACCTTTTCTTTAAGTATTTTGGTTGAACTTGACAAAAGGCTTGTAACTCTTTCCTTTTTTTGACTAAATACTAACAAATGACCTGTGCTATTTTCACTCTGAGATTTTCCCTTGCTAAATGTCCCCCTGGTTTGTGAATTTAACATCTGGAAGAGTTAACAAGATCTTGCTTTCTTGTGCAGGAGGGTGCAATAGCTTATAACGCAGACAGAACTACCCCACAACAGTATGCGTGTAGCACACCAAGCTCTGAATTAGACCATGCCAGTCAGTGTGATGGAGCAGGAGTCGGCCATGACATGGGTCCTGGTACTGAAAATGCATTGTTAGCATCCTTATTGCCCAGTATGGCACAACAGATTGAAAGTGTGCAGCTGATGCCTTCAGGTTAGTGTTTCCTATCCTTCCTCATGACAAAGGAGAAAATGAACATTTGGGTTTCTCGTGTTAGAAACCTCTTAAGAGGGTCATGGAAACAGTGAGGTGTTTCACTCATCTGTTACTTGCAAAAGCAAGGGTTTATGCTCTGGATCTTTCACTTAATTAATACTCCTAATTCTTTTGTGCTGTAGCACCTCAGACCATCCTTGATGGGTCGGCTGCTGTGATCCCTCCTGCTGACCAGGAAGCTGTTCAGAGTGTCCCCTTCTATTCGGTGGGACCTCCACCTGTTGGTCCAGGACCTGGCTTTGCGCCTGCAGGATTCCCCAATCAGTACGGAGCTGAACCATCCCCACTGTATGTAGGGTCAACGGTACCTCCAGGAGGGCCTCCACAAGAGTCTGAAGCACGTTCAGAAGAGCCTACGAACCAAGAGACAGGTTTGGAACCATTAAAAATCCCTTTTATTCCTTTTTAAGGGAAGTGAAATATTTAGGGGATATTGCAAAATATCTTAGTATATAAAAACAATCAATAGTTAAAGAAATTGTAAAAAAGTATTAATCTTGCATATTGAGCACAGCTTAAGAGATGTCAATCACCAGATTATGGCTTAGCCCCAGCAGGTAACTTGCTGCTTTATGGAATCACTGAATCAACTGGGACTGGCAGTTTTATCTGCAAGGTTGGTGGCTGGAGTCTCAGGGAGTTCTGCCTCTGGACATCAGCTTCAAAGGCCTTGATGAGTTTTGGTTCTCACATGTGGAGATAGACATACAAACTTGGGAGAGCTGTGTAAGAGACATGAAGAAACATATACTGCTGCATACAGGTGGTTGCATCCCTTGGCTTGCTCTGACCTGTGTTTAGGACGAACCTAATTACCCATCCAATAACAAAAATCTCAGCAACTTCAGTTCTTTAAAAGTTCCAGTTATTTGTAACACAAGACTCATAACTATTGGGGGAAAAAAATTGCACTCAAGTGTTTTCATTAACATGATCTAATTTTATTTTTTAAGGAATGCAGAGAACTGCTCCGGAGTCTCCATCAAGAAATGCTTTCCCAGATCAAAGAGAGGAGGATTTCTATGGCAGAATGGCTGGCATGGTATCCTTATTTCATACGTTTCTTCAAATCTTAGCATCGTGGTTAGTCTTTGCAAGCACAAAGCATCTTGAAATTGTCTTTATGAGCAAGATTCAGTGTCAGATATTTAGCTATTTTCTTATTAAGCCTGTACTGCTTTATATCTAGCTAGGCTCTGGAGTGAAGATGCAGATGTGCATCTCAGTCCTCAAAACATAGGGTATGCTGCAAGCAGACTGTTTCTTTCACCAAATCTCTGTTTTTATCTGTGTTTTACTTTCTGCTGGTGCCTTTTTATCTCCTCCTAAGTTTTCAAAGGAATTTGTTTAGCAAAATGAAACATAAGCCATTCACTCCAGCAATGAAGACTTTGCACTCTTCTGTATGTTTGTAATAACAGGGCTATGGGCGGAGATCTCGGACGACGTCAGAGTCCTCTGTCCATTCTGTGGGACGAGAGAGATCCCACTCTGCAGCAAAACAGCCCTCTCCTCCTGCTCCATCTATTCCTGAAAGGCAAGAGACTAAAAAGGAAAAAAAGAATGAGCCAGCACCTAGAAAGGTAAACTTTAAAAAAAAAAAAAAAAGAAAGAAAGCATTTAAAAGAAAATGAACTATTACATGATTCTTTTTGTTTGAATTTGCTGTAAGCAAATTGTCGAGAGAATTAACTAGACATATTTATTCTTAGACTGGTGCAACTTGGTTTCGCTGGCTGATGGGAAAAGGAAAGAATGAAGCTTACCTTCCAGATGACAAGAACAAATCGGTAAGGCCTCTAAATCGATTATCTCTATACATTTTCATTTGTTTAAATTGTTTTTCTGGATGGCAGATGATTGTTGTTTTGACAACAAGTAAGAAAATGTTATTACATGGAAAAAAATCAGAATTTTACTTATTGAAATGAATAAGCTTAAGTTGAACATCTAACCTTTAACTGTGATTTCTTTGCAGATTGTTTGGGATGAAAAGAAACAACGCTGGGTTAATTTGGATGAACCAGAAGAGGAGGTAATTTTAGGTCTCTAGATTTGCCTAAGTGGAAAACTCTGAAATCTGTACTAGCATATAATTCTCTCTAACTTGTTACAGGCTCTTAAGAGGTACATCTTGCTGAATTTGGGTTAAAATGTGCAACACTAGAAACTAATAAGCAGATATTGGCATGTTTTGTCTTTCTGGAACCATTTCTGTCCTCAGCTACTTGTGTAGTTGGATCTAGTAACTGTGATAGAATTTTAAAATTAAATTGCTGAAAGTTTTAGTTAAGCTTCATAAAAACTACATCATGTAGACAATTGCCTGTCATTTGGTTTGTTGCATGAAGAATAGAGGAGGAAAAGGGAGGAGTCTGTTTTTGAAAAAGCGGTGCATTCTGAAGCAAAAAGTCTACCAGTTTGTCCATCCTTATCCTTCAAGGTAATTATTGTAGACCATTGTAAACAAATAGTAAGAATCCCTGGTCTTGCTACTCCTTTTGTAGTGAGCGTAGGTTGTAAGTTGGAAGATTTCTGAGGTTAGATAAGGAGTTGTCAGACTGAAGAATTTTGAGTATCTTGATGGATGCTACTGGATGTGACTGTATATCAAATTTTATATACTCTGAGTAGGTAAAAGTAGGGGAAACAAGCTGAAGACTTGACTTAAAATTATCAATGAAATGTGGCTGTTTTTTTTTCCCTCCCTGCAGAGCAAACCTCCACCACCTCCTCCGGCAGGATTTCCTAAAGTTCCCCAGACTGCTCCTCCTGGGCCTGGGGGCCCCCCTGGTGCTCCGGTCAACATCTTCTCCAGAAGAGCAGGTAACGGACTGCTTTTACTTCAGACTTTTTCTTAAAATCTTAACACAGATGTTTTGTCTCTTCTGAAAGTGTTTGGGAATGATTGACAACTGATACTGTGGAGGTTTTGCTAGTGTTGACTTTGGTGCCCAGCTTCTACATTGTAATCACTCTCAATTGTTCTCTGATATAGATGTCACTATCCCTGGGCATTTTCTGATTCTGAATGGTGATATTAACTAGGTGACTGTTCAAAATGGCCAGAGATAGCTAAATACAGTGTCTTATTTCTGTTGTTTCTGGGTATTTCTTTTAGCGGGAAGCAGAGCTCGTTACGTTGATGTCCTGAACCCAAGTGGAACGAAGTCGAGTGCTGCTGTTCCTGCTCCGTCAGACCTGTTTGCTCCATTGGCACCAATGCCAATCCCTGCAAATGTCTTTGTACCAAATTCAGGTGTGTCATGGATGCACAAATCTGTGGTAGGATATTGTAGATTCCCTTTGCTTCTCTGTGCCTTATGTATCCTTTAATGAACAGTCATAAACTCAGTGCACTCTTGTTAACTGATTTTTTTTGTTTGTTTGCTATTAGTAGTGAAATTTGTCTAGAAGCTGCAGTGAAGCGAATAAATAAAGCTTAGCTCTGCACTCAGTCATTTGTTACAGAGCGGCTGGGTCATCTAAAGGGCAAAATTTGAATCGTGCAGTGTTCCTCACTTGCCAAGGATCTGCTACTCACTGCGGACACCTATTTCTATTCCAGGATTGTTATTTGGGAAAGAAAGAGAAGGGACCATCTTACCTGCACACTCACTTGTCAGTCCGTTTTTGCTATCACTGCATGCTGCACTGCATGTAGTGATGCTGCATCTGGACAAGCAAGGTTTCTGTGCTGTTTTCTCCTGCTTTTATAGCAAGACCGAAGCATTTGGAGATATTAATATTATTCTCTTTAGATTCTCTTTCTCTCTGGGAATAGATTGATATTGCAGAAAATCATTTCTGCTGATGACTTGTTCTGTTAAGTCAAATACCTACATATAGCGTGTTTGGTTATATCCTTTTTCCTTTGTAGTCCCAGGGGAACCCCAGCCTCTGGAAGGCAGTGGAGCTGGAGAGCACGGATCAGCGGCAAATCAGCCCAGCACAGATCCTGCTGCAGCTGCTGATCCAGAGGTGGGTTAGGATGATGTGTATGCGCAGTTCAAAACTCTGGATTCTTTTTGGGGGTGGAATAGGGTGGGGGCATGGCAGAAATTTCTGAATCTTGATTGAAAAAATAGGGAAGGCAGAGCACAAGTGAAAATGGAAGTGGGAAACTCGCTAGAAGTTGCATTTCCCAGTTTGGAAGTACTGTAAATTCCATATTTGTATGTCAGATAAGGAATCACGCAGATAAGGAATCATAGCAGAAATGTGAACTAGCATGATAATGGGTCTTTGAGATACAGTAACAAACATGAAAACAAAAGAAGTGCATTGTTTTTTCTTTAGTATTTAAACACTGCAATGCTTCCACCTGGATCTGGGCTTCCTGTTTCCAACCCTGATGGCTCCCAGTCGGGCGAGGTAAGGCTTGATTCATAGTAGTTGGCTAAGGACCTGTGCAGTGTATTTTAACCTTTAATTGAGTCACCTTAACCTGGGCCATCTGAAACGGCAAGTAACTCCATGGAGGATGATTAGCTGAGGTGGAAACAAGTGACAGCATCCAAAATTGTACAGCAAAGACCTCAAAGTCTATATGAAAAGTTCAGACTCCATGTCTTTCTTTGTGTTTTGATCTTGTTCTATACAAATAGACTTTCACAAATATTTTTTTTCAGAGTGAGATGTTAAGGTAGCAGTTTGGGAATCTGTTTTTGCCTCCATGCATGCATTTAATTTGACTAATAGTAAATGCAAGACACAGGAGGACGGATTGCCGTGTGCCAGGCAGAGTAACATTACCTTTGTTTCTACTAAATGTTTTCTGTACCTACATAATTTTGTGCTTTAAGAAGTCCTTTTGATTTAAACTAACTTCTGGCTCTACAATTTTTTTTAACGTGAAGTTGGTTTAACCATTGGCAGAGTGAGACTTTTAAAGTTAGATAAAACGACTGAAAGCTTGGAGCAGTGACATGCATGACGACTTCTTTTATTTGTGTTTTTTTGTATTTGTGTGTTCTTGCTGTTTTGTAGCTTTCGCGCTCTAGTTCAATGAGTTCATTATCACGTGAAGTAAGCCAGCATTTTAATCAGGTACATGTGGCTGGCCGTTCTCATTTATGTTAACTTCTTTATTTTCCCTTCTTTATTTTGCATTTGCTCAAATACTTATTAATGCTACTTTTAGCCATTTTCCTATCTCCTCATTTCACAGAAATAGCATTAAAAGTGAGTAATGATGCAGCGTTCCTTTTAACGCTCAAACAGGGTCTTCCAGCCTTTTTTGTATTTGAGAATGCACGTAATCCAGGCATGCTTTTCATTATGTTTAAGTTTCACTCAAGTGATTCACTTGATCAACCCTTTTTCTGGGATACTAGAGGTCAGTTGATTGTAAAATCAAGTAAAAAGAGTCAAGCAAACACAAAAGAAGACTAAAAGCAACAACCGTGGTTGCCAGTTTCAAATCAGTAATGATACGTAGCTCATTTCATTTGCAAAAACCCCTGTAGGAATTAAAGGAATGCTTCATCTCTGCTGTAAGTTTGAGTACTCTAGGGTCACCATAAAGGGGTGGCACGCTCTTTCTGGTAGTTTGTAGTAAAGCAAAAAAAATGACACAGACTGTTCATTTTGGGGCAAGTCCTAAGGTCTACTAACAAAAGCGGAAGGTACTAATTTGGTGAGATGGCACTGGTGTCTTGTTTTGGTTTTGCATGCCTTGGATTTTCAGAGCTACCTGCAGTTGATGCATGTGACATTGTTTTGCCAATTCCTACGTTAAGCAAGTAATATTAAAGATGTGGATGCAAAGTGTACCGGCACTTTTTGCAGTCGTTACAATATGCTGCTCTGTCCGTATCGTTGGCGTTTTTACCGTGAACATTTTCTTTGTGTGCCTGAGCAAGCCGAGGTTGAGGGGCAGTTCTGTGACACTGACATTATCCCCTTTCCAGCCTGCTGCTGTACCACCTTCAGCGGGACCTCCAGCAGGAGCAGTTCAGTTCTACAACCCCTCGCAGTTTGCACAAGTGAGTAAAAGCCTCGTTGTTACTTAACCAGAACTATAGACTTAGTTGTGCTGAGCATTAAGCAAAGTGAAATATTGCTTGGGTGAATCAATTATACAGAATATATTATACAGAACCCCATTGCTTTAGCTGTTCTTAATCAATATTTGCCCTTAAAATAACCATGTTTGGCCTTTACATTTCAGTACAAATTCTGCTTTTTCTTCTTGCTATTTTCTTACCATCTCTTAGCATTTTGATTATACTATCACTGCCTTTGTTTTTGCTCTCATCTCCTATTACTCTTGCATGTTGTTAGAAAAATAATCCAGTTATGTCACCTGGTTTGTCTCCCTGCTTTCCCTACCTTCATAGCATTTGGGAATTCTGCAAGATAAAGCAGTAGAGTTAGCAACTGCTAATCTGATCTTTCATCCATTCTTCTTGAGCAAAGTGTGCAGAGTTTAAACAAGTAGCATGACACAAGAGGCAGTCTCACTATACAGGTTTAATTTCTTCTTTTCCAGTCTCCTGCAGTTACTGGAAGTTCAAGACTGGGAAGAATTGGACAGAGGAAATACCCAACGTTGAAGTAGAATACAGTGGTTTTGTATTCAAATTCACACTCTTTTTCTGATTATACAACAAACTCTTCAATCTTATGGCCTGTGCATCAGTACTAGCTTGCAATTAACAGGACAGTGATTTAAGGATGAGTGACTTCTTATTTTTTCATGAGTCTTGCTACTCGCACCTCATCTACACAAGTAATTACCAAACAAAATAAATGTATCTTTTCCTTTTAAGAACTGGCTAGAAATAGCTTTGTTGTGGTAAAGAATAGACCTAAGGGAGGAAATAGCTGCTGTCTGTTACAAAAACTCTTGGTAAATTGCATAGGCAATTGATTCCTTAAGTTTACTTTAAACCAACCAGTGAGACTTTCAAAGACGTAGGTTTCAGGGATTCCTTAATTGCTGAAGGATACTCCCCTCCCACTGGGGGACTTACATGTCCACATTGTAATATAACACTCTGTGGCCTTAAGAGGACCATGCACAATTTTAATGCTTATAAAACAAAGACTTAATTTGTCAAGGTATGAAATTCAAGATGTGCTCGTTTGTTTTTTGGAAAGGGGGAGGGGGGAAGAAGGGGCCACAGCTCATCCAAATAAATTGACCTATATTGAATGAAAACTGTGACTGTAATCTAATACTGATTTGATTTGGATCTTGCCTAGTATGTATGTAGTTTGTGGTTTAGACTTCTTGTAAAGCGAATTGTATAGTCTGAAAGAAGCTGTGTATAATAGCTGATGCTGTACTAGTTGACGAGTGAGTGTCCGTTTAAGTGCAATATGGTTACTTGCTTTCTCCAACTGCTGGCACTGCGTGATGAGCGAGGTAACAGCTTGGAAGTCATTTAACTGTGTTTTTCCTCTTAGGTGCCAGAATCTGTCCATAATACTCTGTTCTTGAATTCCCACTACTAAAATAACCAAGGTCTTTAATAGCTAACAGCTAAATTCTGAACATGCTAAAAGTAGGTGGGTTAGATCTCTACCACTGGACTTTGAAGAGCTTTAGGTTGTAATAGAGGAAATCTTGGAAACAGTGATATGCAACACTCATATTCGCATCCACAACAAAAGAGAGAATAAACTTTAAATATTTATTAAACCATAGACCCTATTTTATTTAGAACTTGCCACCCAAAGTTATTGATTTTACTTGAATTTCTACCCCAGCGTAGAAATACCATGAATGTGAAATAACCGGTGTTGGCCCTAATCGTTTGTCTCTTCTTAAACATCATCATGTTTGAGGTGGGGATCGCCTTACCCATGCTGGAGAGGGTTTATATGTAATTAAAAGAAATGGAAAATAAAGATGGGAGGGAGGGGGGTTGGAATCCTGTGGCTCCTTGTCCATGCTCCGTCCCAGCTGGGATTCCTTTTGTACCGAAGACCTGCCCGGACCCGCCGTTCCCGGGGGTGGTTCTTGCCGTAGCGGCCCCTGAGCTGGGGTCCGCGCTGGAGCCGGGTGCCGATGTCTTTCCTAAGTGTAAGATTTGACACTGTAAATTCTTGAAATAAACTATTTTGCGCTCTGGAGCACTTTCACACGTTACTGCTCGCTGTGGTTATTGCTGGAGTGAGCGTGGGGGGCTAGAGGGGGCTCCACTGGGCCGAAGGTGCCCCCGGGGCCAGAGCAGGAGTCGGTTTTGGGGTGAAATGCAGTTTTTTGGGGGCGAAATGTGGGATTTGGGGGCGAAATTTGCGTTTTTTGGGGCCAAGTGTGGGGCTCCGGCCTGTCCCTCAGGGCGCCGCCTGCTGCGCGCCCTCCGGCCGCGCGGGGGCGCCGGGCGCGCCCGTTGCCAGGGCCGGTGGCGGGAGCGGCCGCGGCCCGGAGGCGG
>JAUBOD010001040.1:2277593-2318146 GCA_032353885.1 Nothura maculosa | reverse complement strand
GGTTCGGAACCAGGGCGGCCCATGGAGGCGGCGCCGGGGGCTCCCAGCGAGGCCCTGCGGCGGCCGCAGCGCGGGGGGCCGTGAGGAGCCGCCCGGGCCGGCCCCGCTCCGCCCGCCATGCGGCCGCCGCGCTCGGCCCCGCTGGACACGGAGCCGCCTGCAGGGCGGCTGCCCCCCTGGCTGGGCTAGAGCTGCAGGGACGGCGCCTGCACCTTCCCCATGGAGCAGGGAGCATGAACGGCCTGAACGGCTTCTCCCGGCACGCCGGGGCCTGCGTGGCGCAGAGCCCCGAGGGCAGAGCCGTGCGGGACCTGCAGGCCAAGAAGGCCGGGCAGGCAGCGCGGCAGGGCGCCGGGGACAGCAGGGAGCCGCCACCCTCGGACACCCCGAGCCCGGGCACCTCCGCGTGGGGAGCGTTGCCGCCCGCAGACGAAGAGGCCAAAGGCAGCGCCAGGATCAAACCCATCACCCCGAGGCCTCCGCGGAAGCCGCGGCTGGAGCGCGCGGCCTCCCTGGACGAGAAGAGCTGGAGGAGGTGGAGGCGCCTGAAAACGAGCCAGGAGAGCCTGAGCGACGCCAACGAGACGAGCTCCTCGAACGGCTCCCTGCAGGGCGCCCAGGCGGCCCCCTGGGCGCAGAGCCCCTCGGCGGGCGGCTGCGATGGCAGCAGGAGCCGGGGCAGCGCGGCCGAGCTGGGCCGGCGCGTGTGCGAGCTCTCCAGCAGCTTCGGGGAGCTGCTGCGCGGCCGGGCGCTGGCGGGCAGCAAGCCCCGGCTGGGCCAGATCGCGCCCGGCCGGCCCCTGCCGCCCCTGGAGCTGCCCGCGGCCTCGGCCGCGCTCAGGACGTCTAATCGGATCGAGTGGGACGGTGCGGATTACCCGCGAGGCAGGGTGAGCGGCAGCGCGAGCGACAGCCGGCTCCACGGCATCGGCATGGTGTGCGGCAGCGGCTCCGCCGACTCCATGAAATCTTCGTTCAGCCTCCTCGCGCCCATCCGCGCCAAGGACGTCCGCAGCAGGTGGGTCCCGCCGTTCTCCTGGTGCTGCCCGCAGAGGCCTCTTGCTCCGAGGCGGAGCAGGTCTCCCTGGGAATAAAGGACAACGTCTTTGGTTTTTGTCCGCTTGCTCCAAAGACCTCAGTTTTTAACACTTTGAAACCAATGAGAAGTTTAACACCACATAGTCTATGTTATGTTTGTGCTACTTTTCATAACAAATACGATCTCGGTTGCTGTCAGATTCTTCCAAGTGTCCTACAATAAGCTGTTTTGAACTGTAAACCTTAGCTGTAGGTGCTGAGGGCTGGGAAGAGGTCTCTTTTTTAGCCTTAAATGTACATTGGGATGGAATGGAGGTGTAGGGGGAGGAAGGAAACCCACAGACCTCAGCCAGGAGCTGCGGAGCCCCGCAGGGCACCGCGTGTCCTCTGCTCCTGGTGACCTCGTTCAGCTCCTGATGGGATCAGGTCGTGTGGTACAAAGGACCTCAGGGCATCCCAGTGGATCCACTGCTCTCAAGCAAGGTGCTGATTCCCTGATTCTCCTCAGCTCCCAGTGCAGCACTTTCCCCAGCTGCAGGTCTGACCTCCTCAGGCTGCTCGTTTGCCTTTGTAATTAGTTGAGCTCCAATTACTGATTGGCAGGACCTGGCATGGAGATGTTCAGGTGCTTGCTGGGGAATTGAATCCTCTTCTTGCCATTTCCTGCCAAAACTCTGTTTGCAGAGACCTCCCAGCACGCAGCCCCTGCCAGTGCTACTGACAACCCCATGGAGCAGGAGGGTATCGAGTCCTCAGTTACTTTAGCTTTTAAAAGTTGGATATTACAGATACATAATAATCAGGAGGATGTTGATGGGTAAGTCTGATCATTCATCTAAAAACAATCAGTCATACGGTAAAAATAAGTGAGAGATATATTAAGATCTTGCTAACGGGCTAAAACCCAACCCAACAACCCAAAGAGAGGTTGTTGCTGGTTTGTCATGATGAGTTTTCCTGTTCCTTCTTCTGATAAGGGCTTGGGGAGAGCAGAGGCTGCCCCGGCCTTCCCCGCCGTTAGTCTGTAATCGTTACTGGAGGAGCTTAAGCAAGATTAAAAGTGCTTATTCAGCCTGCTCTCCTTTTGCCAACACCCCCTGCTTTGTGTGTGGTGTCCGCTGGGGAGGCAGGCGGCGTGTGCAAGTCCATCCATTCACATTTGGGGTGTGAAATGCTTTAAGATCAAAGACTCAAGAATTTTTTTATGGAAAACTAGTGTGCTGAGGTGAAGTGAAGGAAGAACGTGGGTTTGAATCCTTGCTTAGCAGCAGCACGTAGGGAACGGTGCTGCTGAAAGGTAAACTGGGCAGGTTCGAGATACTCAAGGGTCAAGCCAACACGAGGGAAGCAAAACAAGACAGATAACAGATAATAAAGGTTATTTTCTTGAGCAGCTAGTATGTTCATGACTGGCACAAGGCTGCAGCGTTGCAGGCAGCGTGCCGGTGCTCGTGCTCGTCGCCCAGACGCTCTTTTGTGCCTCTCCTCCTGCAGGAGCTACTTGGAAGGCAGCCTCCTGGCCAGCGGTGCCTTACTGGGAGCAGAGGAGCTCAGCCGCTATTTCCCTGACCGGAATGTTGGGATCTTCGTGGCTACCTGGAACATGCAGGGTCAGAAGGTGCAGACGTTTATTTCCTATTTATGTGTCTTCCTAGTGTTAAGACTTAGAAACCCTTTTGTTTTGGGGTTTTTTTTTAAGCCTAAATTGCTGTCGTGCTGTGAAGTCTATAGCTTTGTCTGGGCTTTTTCTCTACCTCTGTAATAAATTATTGCACAAATAGTATTGCTAATTTCATCTACCCTTTCTTAAAGGAACTTCCAGTGAATCTGGATGACTTCTTGTTACCAACGGATCCTGACTATGCCCAGGATATGTATGTCATTGGAGTTCAAGAAGGCTGTCCAGACAGGTAGCAACAACAACGTAATGAACAGTCCTCTCTCCTTGTTAACTGGTAGCTTTTTTGTTTGTTTGCTTTTAATCTGCAAATATTCTTGGGCATATTTTCAATATTCTTAATAAGCCTTGGGGCTGGTTGGCCTTGAACACTCCTTTGCTTTGGCAGTGGAGGTCCCGTTTATGCCTCCTTGCCTTCCTTCATCAGAGCCTCTTCCCACTGTGCTCGTTTCCCTCCTGGGTTGTTGTCCCTGGTCCTGCTCCCGTGCTCCAGCTGCCGTTCTGTCCTGCAGACGGGAGTGGGAGATCCGCCTGCAGGAGACGCTGGGCCCGCACTACGTCATGCTCTGCTCCGCCGCGCACGGCGTGCTCTACATGTCGGTCTTCATCCGGAGGGACCTCATCTGGTTCTGCTCAGGTGGGTGCTCTGGTGTGAGCTGCAGAGTGGGAAGTGACAGGGCTGCTGCCCTCGGGTGTCCCTTTCCCTGGCGCTCCCTTTCTCCCGACTTCCCTGCTCGCTGTCTCCAGAGGCCTCTCTGTAACAGCTGCTCCTGTCTTGTCTTGCAGAGGTGGAATATGCCACAGTGACCACTCGAATTGTGTCTCAGATCAAAACCAAGGGAGCGCTGGGGATCTGCTTCACGTTTTTTGGGACCTCTTTTCTCTTCATTACCTCCCACTTCACATGTGAGACATTTACAAGCTTGGTAGAATTGTCCTCAGGGAGGGAGGAATGGGACAGCTTTACAAGAGCAAAAAGCTGCAGAAGGGATGCAAAAATGAACTGTGTGCCTTTGTGTCCCTTTCTGCTCACTTGCTGTCATTGTCTTCAAGTTCCTTCTGCTCCCCTGATCAGGGAATTATGTTTTAAATGTTGCAAATGTCTAATATCCTTTGGATATTACTGTTATAACCAAAACTGGCAATGAGGCATCACCCTCATATTGGGGTTTCTGTCTTTCAGCTGGGGACAGTAAAGTGAATGAGAGGAAGATGGACTACAGTAAAACCATTCAAGCACTTGCACTTCCCAAGAATGTTCCGGACACAAATCCGTATCGATCCAGTTCTAGTAAGCACGAAACCTTGGTCGTGTGTGAGTGCAAGTGAACCGCATTCCTGTTTTGCCTTTTGCCCTGCCCTAAGGAGACAGAACGGGTCTGCTCATCCAAGAGAGATGGTCTGAATGCCATCTGAAACTCTTGGCCACATTTTTACTGTTATTTCTTAATGCTCTGTTGTTAACGTCTAGACATATAACTAAGCTGTTGTTCTAGGAAGATGAGTTTATTCATCTTCAGATTAACTTTAGGTTTCTCTGTTCAAACTATTTTTAGGCCTCACAAGTAAAGTTTGGTCTTTTTTTCAGACCAAAATTTTATTTTCTTTTCAAAGAATCAGAGAAGAAAAGTGTATTTTTTTCTTTTTTTTTCTTTTTTTTTCTTGCCTTCAGTTGTGTTCTATACTGACCCTCCTGGCTTGAATCTGCAGGTGATGTCACCACTCGGTTTGATGAAGTCTTCTGGTTTGGTGATTTCAACTTCCGACTGAATAAGGACCGTGAGGCTGTGGATTCCATCTTGAAGCAGAACCTGGAAAAGGACATGTCCAAGCTACTGGAGTATGACCAGCTTATTAGTGAAATGAGTAGGGGTGAGGGACAGCTGTTTTTCTCCCTGGCCTCCAGGAACAACCTTTGTTCAGGACGTGAATATTCACAGCCATTTTTCCAAAAACCTCCATTGCTTTCTGTTGTTAAGGTCCCCTAAATAAAAGAGAGAAGGCAGCAGTTGTCCAGTCTGTTGACAGTCAGTAGGAGGGACTTCTGCATATTCCTACGTGTGTTGTGTAAATTCTCAAACAATTTGTTGCTCTGTCTTTCCTTTGACTCCTGTGTGCACCACGCTGCAGTTTCCAGGCAGCAATAGTTAAGCAGTGTTAAACAAATGCACAGAGTTTGCCAGGTCTGTGGGAAAGGAGGCATTTGTTGCTCATGCTTTTTCCCTCCTCCTCTGCAGGGTCTATCTTCAAAGGATTCCAAGAGGCTGACATTCATTTCCGTCCTTCCTACAAGTTTGACATAGGAAAGGACAGCTACGACACCACTTCCAAACAAAGGACTCCTTCTTACACGGTAAGGGCTTCTCAGAAAGGCTGGTCAGCCACATGCGCCTCCAAAGGGGATTCCACATGGTTGAAAAGCTGTCCTGGATGTGCTCCCTGCTGCAGTTGGGCTGCATAAGATACAATTATAGAGAATTAATGTTCTGAGAATTAATATTGCCCAAGGGCAACACGCTTGCGGAGCTGGTTTGGGAGGAAGGATCCAGTGCCTGAGGGCAGTTCTGGCACAGACTGCTAGTCCAACTTTCCTCTCCCTGTAGCCTGATACAGTGTGTTATCCACTGTGCTCTGAGATGGGAACGCACCTCTTATTGAGACTGTGTCCCCTCAGTGTCTTTGTTGAGGCTTCTCCATGAATTTATTCCTATCAAAGTCACTTAATTCCACTTGGGGGTGTGATCAGTGAACACATTTGTCTCTTGTGAGTCAGTAACCTCTCCAATGAGAGCAAAGGGAGTTACCATCAGTTTCCCATCTCTCTCTGCCCCCCAGGATCGAGTCGTGTACCGGAGTCGGCACAAAGATGACATCCACGCTCTCAAGTACTCGTCCTGTCCTGGGATCAAAACTTCGGACCACCGGCCTGTGTTTGCGCTGTTCCGTGTGAAAGTGAGGCCTGGCAGGGACAAGTAAGTGCCCTCGTCGCCTCGTTCTGGCTGCAGTGCCCTGAGGAGAGGCTCCCGCTCAGGCTTTGTGCTCTCCCAAGAGTCTCCGAGTTGGAATTAGTCCCCAGGGACTCTTTGCAGCCTGTTTTGTGTTTTATACAGTTAATGTCAGTGGTCAGAGCAATTAAGAGCACTTAAACCACACAGTGCAGATCTGAAATCCCTGCTGCCACGTCCTTTAATCCATCTGAGGAAGAAAATTGAGTCCATTGCAATTTATTATGAATCTGTGTTTTATCTGAGATGCAGCTCTCACTGCTGCTCCTGTCAGCAGGGACAGTTTTCCTTTTCTGTTCTTCTTTCCGCTTTCAGAATTATTTCTATTTTCCCTTCTGAGGAGTGATTGCCTTTCACACTGGTGTGTACAGCACCTTCAGATCTGCCAGGTGTCTTAGCGTCCCAGCTTGGTGCTCGTAGTCACTGAAACTTAGTGAAAACCTTTTTCTGTGAGGAGCAGGCTCAAGGAATTTGAGAGCCAGGTACCTAGAAAATGGTAATTCAGTTCACCTGTTCAGTCAGAGCAATAACTGGTGCCTCAAGAAGATGGGAATGACTTCTCTGGCCTTTGTCCTCCAGCCTAGTTGGGCTGTAGGGAGGATGAGTTTGTGCCCTGATCCTGTTGTGTGTGTTTCTGTTGCAGCATTCCCCTCGCTGCGGGGCAGTTTGACAGAGAGCTCTATTTAATCGGAATAAAGAGACGGATCACAAGGGAACTAAAGAAACGGCAAGAGCAAAAGGACCAAAGATCCAGCAGCGTGTGTAGCATTTCCTGAGCCGAGGCCTCTGCAACGCTTGGGTTACAGGGGCCTTAAAGAGGATCTCGGGCCACGACAGAGTCTGCAGGGAATTGCTGCCTGGTTAAGCACCTCTGGCAGTTGCTGTGGCTTGGGAAGAATGCCCTAAACCTCACCCTGGATTCACCTGCATGAGCTAATCCACGCAGCTCAGGCGCTTTTGCTGAAGAAAAGGGAGGCGTTATGTAGAACATGCACACCAACGGACTCGGTTGGTTTGTTTTTAACCCTCCTTTCTCTGGAAGCAGCTCCGTGCAGTCCCAGTGTGGTAGGAGAACTGTGCAGCCCCTGGGATTGACAGCGCTGGGGGCAGATGACATGAAGTTCAGCAGGGTGAAAACATGGGTCTGTCCCATTTGGTCTACTTTGTGTTCTCTTATCTGCAGCCAAATGGATGGAGTTCTGTAAAATGTTCAACAGGGACCAGTTAGGGAAGTTGAGCAGCTTTGTCTGAGAAGTGTTCTCGGGTTGGGCTTTTGGGCCCTCTTGAGCAGGACCTCTGTGCACGTGCTCCTGGATGATCCAAGTGTGCAAGCACTGCCTTCTATTCATTAGCTTACAGGCCTTCTGGTACTAAGGGGGTAAATTCGAATTTCTCAAACCACTAAATTTCTTTTGTTGTTGAGACTTCTGGAAACAATCCCTTCCTCCAATATTTGTCCTCCCTAAAGGTGAGAAAATTCTTGGCCTTCAGCAGCAGAACACTGTTGTGGAAAACAGTGTGCTAAATACAGCTATTCAGTGATGCTCCACCAAGGTCATTAGGATATTGACTACTAAGGAAGTATCCAAACAAATTGCAGCAATCCAGATCAGCTTAATTCCATTCCCTCCATGAGCTAAGCTCCATTTGGGTTTATTTTCCAAATTCACTAAACTGTGAATAAGTACTGTTTTTCAAATAATGTCATCCAAATGTAAAGATATCACAGGCACCACCATGGAGCTGCTGTAACTACAGTTAATGGCAGGAAAAAAAGTCTTTGTGGGCACCAGGTGGATGGATTAGTCATTTCCTATATGAAGTATTTGAAGGAAGTGCTGCTAACTATGCAACCTGTCCATGACAGAGCTTCTGTTCTGCGGTACAAATATTTACAGCATTGGCCTGTTGTGACCATCAGGTATTTGGATTTCCTTTCTTTTTAAAGGAATAAAAGTAAATTAATACTGTACCTTCCCTGAGAGCCCTCTCTTGCTGCAGGGGTGTGGGAACTCGAGGGCTTGGCCCTGTGCTGCGCGTTGATGACGCGGTGACCACGGTGGTGGTTTCCCTTCACCTGATGGTAACAGGTTTGTTGGGGACTAACGTGCATCTCACCTGCCAGTCTGAAGAACCCACCTAGGCTGCTGAACAGCAGAACTCTTGCTAGTTAGTGCTCGCTAAAGTCTCTCCATTTGGAATTCTCTTTATTTTCTTTTCAAACATACACAACCACTGCCTGGGATAGAGGCAGGAAGAGACGTCCCCAGCGTGGGCGCCCTCAGAAGCAGCGCAGCTCCTTTATTCCTCATGGTATGAGGGGTGTTAAATGCTAGAGCAGACAGCAGCTGCCTTGGGTGTTCTGCTCCAGCCCCATTGCTCCTTACAAGCACCAAGCCCATGAAATGCTGCCTTGTAAAGCCTAGAGCGGGGGAAGCCTCCTCTCTTATGGGCCACACGTTCTCCAGGAGGTCAAATGTATTTGATTTAGCTTCATGTCTCTAATGTGGCTTGATTCTGATCTTTTTCCCACCTCACTTTGTTGACTCCCAGCGTAGCTCCATCTTTGCTGGGTGAGTGGCAGCTCTGGCTTTTGCTTAAAAGGCCTTAAAATCATCTGAAAGACAATTTGAAGATTGTAGAGTATAAACTTATGGTGCAGCAGCAACTCTTTTAATACCTTCCTATTTGGGAGGAACAATTCTGGAGTAAATGCACTTCCCTCTTCAGCATAATCCACTTGCAAGTGAGATCACCTGAAGAACAGGATTGCTTCCATTCTAGAATACATGTTCACATGGAGTTATGCAGGTCATCTCCATATAGGGATTCCCCAAAACTATTTACACTCCAGGTCTTTTTTCCTTTGAGTTCATTCTAGCAAAATTACCAAGCCCTTTCCAGATATACAATTTCAGAGAGGATAACAGAGGTAAGTCACACTGACAAAATGATCCATGATTTTTGTAATGAAAAACTGGAATGCAGGGAACTTGTTGTCCAGATATGCAAGGATAACAACTAATACTTTCCAAATTAATTCTGAAAAAATATTGTCCACCTTGGTAACAGCTGTAAGTAGTTGGATTTGCATGTGTAAGACAAACCTTTGAGCAGCATTTTCACTCTTCCTCAGCGCCCCTTAGGCTGGCAGTGCAGCTCACTGGGCCCAGCTGACTACTGGAGTCACCTCGTTAACTAACGAACGCAGCGGCCACCCAGGGAAACCCTGCAAGGGCACAGGGGAGGGAAGCGCCGGCTGCACCCATGGGTGCCTCCAACGGGGCAGCCCTGCCCGTGCTGTGCCCAAGGGCTGGTCCTGCACTGTGCCTTAGTGCTAACACTCCTTCTCAGATAGGTTCCTTTCACCTCCTGAGAGACATTCTGGATGCTGCGTTCTCCCAGCGCCCGGAGAAGGCTGCATCCAGCCTCTGCCAAAGACCTACTCAGAAGGTGAAAAACACTCATCCAGAGCCAGGATGCCTTACAAACCCACCACACAGAGCTCCTCACAGTCCAATATTCCTTTTTTTCAGCAGCTTGTTCAGCTGTAGCATAATCCCGTGTTCGCACAGCATGCCTGGAAAGGTACAGGGGGGTTGCCGCAATGTTACAATCCAACGTGGTTTTTTTTAAAAAAACAAAAACAAGACAAAAACCAGAAGCGAGTTCGTGGCAGAGGGCTGTGGCCGCGCGGGTTCATCGGAAGAGCCGGTAGAGCCGAGGGAGCCGCCCGTCCTTGCTGGCCAGCGCGGCCTGGATGTGCTCGTAGGTGGGCAGCTCCGTCAGGTCGCCCAGCGCCGCCACGGCCGGCTTGTTCCGAAGCATCTTGGTGACCACTCTCTTGATGTCAGCGGGTTTCACGTCATCTGCCGACGAAAGCCAAAACTTACAACCACGTTTCAAAGAGCAAGCAGCAGCCTGGCTGCGGCGCTGAGCCAGAGACTGGCCAGAAGAAGGTCTGGCTTTTCTTTGGGCTTTAGAAGACCAACCAGTAGCTGTGGCCCTTCTCTACCATGCCTGTTTTCCCTTCCTTCTGTCAAACAAGTGCTGCACTAGCCTGCACACAGCTGGGAAGGGAAGTTTGAAGTGCTGGTCTGTGTTTGCACCGTGCTGCTCTCTAAGGCAACTCCTCTGTGCTGCAGGAGTGGGCTCTGAGCTGCACTCGCAGACTGGACCCCAGCCCAGCCCAGCCCAGCAGGGCTCACTCACCGATGAGCGCGCACAGCTCATGAGGTAGTTTCCTTGTGTTCGTTGCCAGCACCTGCCTTCCCACATCTTCAAAGATAACGGGCCGAGACTCCAGGTTCATCATGAGCATGGATTTCAGCTGCGTCTTTGCTCGCTCCAGTTCTACCTATGAAAGAGCAAATCCAGTCAGTGTTGAAGCAAGCGTGACCACTGCTCTCTAGTACAAGATGCCATCTATGCCTGGTAAAAACAGACAGGTTGGTTTTAGTGCCCCATTCTGCTCCGGGAAGGAGATGGATCTAGTGGTAGTGCATCATAAAAGGAAAAAAAAACAGTACTGGAACAACTGATAAACTTTGGTTAGCACACATCAGACTTTAAGAATGAGCAACGGATCTTTTAAAATAAAGATTTGCTATGAAGGGATACAGGACATTTAAGAATTTGTAAACATCATCCTCTGTGAATATGCTGCTAAAATGACTATATTCTTTTACAGACACATGTGAAACACTTTGGTACAAAAATTTATTATTGAGCTGGACTTGCTAAAATACACTATTTCAGCTCAAAGACCTTCTGCATGGATTCAAGGTATGTAACTAACCAACCTCTCCCAGTGCTCCTGCCATTAGGATGAATTCTCTTGTAATGATTTCCACCATCTCTCGAACCTAGAAGAAACAGAAAATAAAATCAGAACAATGCTTAATTGTTTTAATAACGCAGTACAGTGTTCAGCAGCCAGTAGGAGCAGAAACTTTTTCCCTCTGGAGATCTAGCCTGCAGGATCTGAATGAACTAGGGAATATTCTGTTGGATTCCCATAGTTCTGCAGAGTTATAAGAAAAGCTCCACTGAATTAAACGAAAAAGATCTATTATGCATAATGGCCCTAGTATGGGTACACTGACTATCTGACAAAACAACCTGAATCCCTCAGCTCCTCCTGGCTTTTCTATATACACAGATACACCATTAATTTATCTCACAATATCAAAATTCTTCTGCTATGATCTGCTAATAATCAATGCAGTTGCTTTTTAAGGACATCTGCCTTTGGAGGCAGGAGGGCTCCGTACCTGTTTGGGATCTGCACTAGCGTGAATACACAGCAGCCCCGTGTCTTCGTAGCTGTGGTGGTAAGAGGTTGCATTGTACATCCAGTGGTGCCTGTGAGTACACAAACGTTTAAGTGCCACAGAAGAAGAAAACAGTGAGTCCCGTAGCCTATTTTGAGGCTAGAGAGGAGGATTCTCAGCAGTGCTTAGGGGGATTATCAGTGCCTGCCTCCAGCACTTCCCTGTGACTCATCTACTGTCTTCTATGTGCTCCCTTGAAACCAAAAGGACAACAGAACACAGCAGAATTACTGCCATCTGTTGCCAATTCTGATGGTATTGCCTAGTTAAGAGGATAGTTTAGACTGATGGGGGAAGACAAGATTCTTGGTTTCTTCTGCCCTGTTATTTTCACTCTCTCAAAACGCTCACTGATATATTGATTGGTCTCATGTGTTTCAAGTAGAATAAGCTGACATGAAACCCAGGTATTTGGGGCTTTCAAAAGGCCAAGTCTTTCATGTGAGTGGGCTATGAGAAGACTCACTCTTGGCTATCCCTTAAGCAGAAAAGCCAACAAACCTGTTGAGTACATTGAGGTACAGGCGGGTGAACATGCCCTTGCCAGGCCCTCCAGCTGAAAAGGAGCCGCCGCCTCCCATCATCATGTTCAATACTGCAAAGGGAATGAAATCTTCCTCCTGAATAGAATGAGCAAGTCAGTCAGCTAAGAGCAGAGACCTAGCAGGGCTCTCAAGGGGCAGGGATCAGTGAAGAGGGAAAAAAAAAGAGAAAAAATACATAGGAGCAGTGTAAAAATCAGTGTCTTTATCAAAGATGCACCTGGCCAGTGATAGAATGACAGCAAATTCTGGCATTTGTAGTTGGTTTTACCAAATTTCCCAGCTTTGCAAAAAAAATTGTTCTATGAAAAAGCTGTCTTGCATCATCAGCAGCAAAACAGTGTCAATGTGACAGGACGTGGAATCCTTCAGGCACAAGGAACACAAAACGGTTGGTGTGGGTTTGATACTTACTAAAAACGAGCAGCTTTCCAGCCCAATCATGATGTGGGTGAGCTCGGGGATGGGCGTAGGGCCCAGGCTCACATCAGACATATCCTTTTCAACCTGTAGGAAGGGACAACAACTTATTAGGACTGATTTGCACATGCCCACAGCTTGTTAAGCTCCAGATGATTCACTTGTTGCCCAAATGCTGGCTACTATGCTCAGTTTTGTCTGCAGGTCTTTTACCTTCACGATACCTCCTGTGTACTGAGCCACAGATCTGTCCACGTCCTGCGTCTTGGCGCTGCCCCACACGGGCTCCACTCCCAGCAGGTACTTCCTGGCACATTCCACCAGCTGCTCGTGCTCGATGCCCACCCCGGCCAGCACCATCCTGTCCGGCGTGTAGTAATTCCGCAGGTAGGAATGGAGAACTTCCCGAGTGATCTTGTCGGTGTTTTCTACTGGGCAGAACCTGTTCAGTCCAACTGTATTTTCTCTGTAGGCTGCCTAAGAGGAAGCGGATGCTTTAATAGGAACAAACGTGACCTTGCCCCCTCAGTCTAAGCCTTTCTTTATATCCCAGATTTATGCCTCCCTACTGAGGCACGTAAGAGAGAACAGGCTGAGCATCAATTCACGTATGTCAGCATAAGTCAACAACATATTGTCACCCGTGTAAATGAAGATAAGTTATAGTTAGTTTAGATTGGAAACCTTTCATGTGTACAGAACCTAGGATTTCAAAATGAAAGGACAACAAATCTCTCCTTTCTCCCACTGAAATCTATGTGAATAGCAGGGAAATCTGTTTGCAGAGCAGTCTAAAACAAACCCTGCAGCTGAGGAAGCCAAGGCAGCAGATGCACCCAGCACCCGCTGGGGTGAGAGAGCCCTGTCAGGGTTACTGCATGGATCAGGGATCCTCTGCTTACCGCATGGATCATCTCTGTGAGCAGAGGCTCTGGGTCAGGTCTCATATTCAAGTCTTCCAGCTCAAAGCGAATCGCCATTCGAGTCATCTCCATTTCCTCATCTATAACGAGAGAAAGCAGGACGTAATGATGCACACATAAATTTTACAATTACATGAATTGCTAAATGAGAACTCTTTAGCTAAGGAAGAGTTCTGCAGTCCAGCGAGCAAGCTGTGGCTCGGGATGCTCCGAGCCGAGGACCTACATTCCCAGACCTGAAAACCTGGGCTGCAGCACCACATCGGCCAGCAGAGCCACCACGGTGTCCAGGCCCTTGGCGTCGGCAGACACGGCGTACATGATGGTGTCCCTGCAACACAGGCACACGCGTTGGCCTGCAGGGCAGCAGCCACAGGCCCCAGCGCTCGGCAGGCTGCAGGACACACAGACAAAGCCCACGGATCACGAGGTGTCCTCGACACCACACAGCTCTGATGCTCCTCATCCGCTCAGCAATTGCCACAAACAGCAGGTATTTTCTGCTCTCACACCAGCAGAGCAGAAAGTCTCTATCTCCTGCCAATGCTTCAGCCCTCTGAGTAGCAAAGCGCAGAAAAAGGCGGCCCTACCTGGATGCCTGGCAGTCACAGATGCCCCCGTGTTTCTCCAGGGCCAGGAGGATTTCATCTTTGCTGGCAAACTGCGCTGAGGACTGAACACAAGAGTTGCCAATCAGTCAGGTAAGAACTCAGCATGCCCGCGGGCCTGGGGCTTTTCTTTACTTTGCTGAACATGCAGCAAATTTTGAGGCAAAACCACGCTTAATTTTGTGAATACAGCTATAACCATGATGGGAATGTTACGAATAGGGGAAACGGTTCAAACCCACATGGCCGCTGCGCGGGCAGCGCCGGCCTTTTATCCGCCGCTCCTGGGCGCTGCGGTTTGTGCTGACACCCGGTCCATGGGATTTTCCGTGCGTTTTGGGGGCGTTTACTTGTTTGGGACATGGGGCCCTTTTGTGTGCCGCTTTTCTGGGTGTTTCTGTGCCCTGTCAGGTCCTCGCGCCCGCCGCACTCACGGAAAACGCCAACTTCTCCAGGAAGTGCGTGATGCCGCTCAGGTACTTGGCCTCGTGGCGGGATCCGGAGCTGACGAGCACTGCGGGGAGAGGCGCCGTTAGCGGCGGGGCGGCGGGACCGGCCCGGCCCCGGGTGCCGCTACTCACGGCCCAGCGTGCAGAACTGCCCGAACTTGTTCTGCGAGGCGACGCGCAGCCCGTTCTCCAGCGCCGTGACGCGCGTCTCGAAGCGCTCGCGCCCGCCGGGCGCCGCGAACACGGGCTGCGGGGCGCCGGGCAGCGGGCGCGTGAGCGGCACCGCGCCGCCGTAGCAGCTCCGGCAGCACCTGCGGGCAGCGGCGGCTCTGTGAGGCCCGAGCGGGCAGCGCGGACCCCCCTCCCGGCCCCGCTCCCGCCTCCCCCGCCGCCCTCACCGCCGCGCCGGGCCCCACGCGCGGCCCCGCAGCCACGCCATGGCGGCCGCCCTCTTGCCGGCGCGCTTCACTTCCGCTTCGGAGGGGAAGGGGGGGGGGAGGCAGCGTGGGCGGGGCTTCTCCCGCAGCCCCTCCCAATGAGCGGTGGGAAAGGAGGAGGGGTCGATGGGGGAAGCATCTGATTGGAGGAGCGGGGCTCCGCCCCCCAGGAGAGGCGGGGCTTGTGCTGAGGGGAGGCCACGCCCCGCGCGGGGCGACCGCGGTGGCGATGGCGGCGGGGCAGGGATCGGGACCGGAACCGGGACCGGGACTGGGATCGGGACCAGGGGGCCCGGCCGAGCCCAACCCCTTCTCCTTCCGCGAGTTCGTGCGCAGCCTCCAGGCGCAGCCCGGGCCGCCCGGCCCCCGCGTCCCGGCGCTGCCGGACCAGGACGAGGACGAAGATGAGGAGTGGAGCGCGAGCTACCGGCCCTCGGCCGTGGAGCGGGCCCACCTGGGCGCGCAGCCCAGCTACGAGGAGGTGCGTCCCGGCCGCGGGCTGCGGGGCCGCGCTCGGGGGCCGTGCCCTGCAAGGAGGGCTGCAGCCCAAGGGCTCCCGAGAGGGAAAAGTTGTAGCCGGGGCTCTGGGGGGCCGGGGCTCTGGGGGGCCGGGGCTCTGCTGGAGCAGGCAGTGGGTCTAGATGATCCCTGGAGGTCCCTTCCAACCTCAACCATGCTGAGTCTGTAACTTGGCTGTGCAAGTCGGCTGGGGTGTAATTCCAAGTTTCTCCAGCATTTGGGTGGAAGAGGTGGAATGCTCCTGTGCTTCCTGGGGTTGCACGGGCGTGGAAGTGTGGGAAAACGTCACCTCGCTTACAGCAATGGTGGTTTTATTTCCTAGCTGCAAGAAGAGAATGCCAGTTTGAGAAGCAAGATCCATAAGCTCCAGATTCTCTCTGAAACGCAGGCGGACAAGTGCGTAAGCTGCAGCATGGGGGAGAGAAACCACGTAAATAAGTTCTCTTAGGAGAGGGAGGGAATTGACATATTCCCTCCCTCTCCTAAGGGAGAGCATCCTTCAAGCATCCTTGAATTCTCTTCTCTTTAGAAGCTTGATTCCAATAAACCTGATTTTCTTGTAGAAAAACACTTCGGGAATAACTAGCAGCTGGTGTTTGCACAGCGCATTTAATAGCTTGTGCTTCATTGTTTTATGTGGTTAGTGTGAGTGTGGATGGGGCTCGAGAGGAAGCATTTCATAAAGCTTCAAATTAACCAAGTAATGAATCTTTATCGTTCTCTTTTGAAACAAGAGCTATTTCTTGTTGTTGTTGCTGAGCAGCTTGATACTAGGAGGTTTTCATAAAGTTAAATAATCCAGAGACTGATCTAAGATTGGACTTTCTTAAGTTCCCACCTGAGCTCTCATAAGTGAGAGCATAAGTGAACATAGAGCAAAGAAATCCCCCCGAGGCGCAGCCTGGACGTTTACTTGTATGGGAAGAATTCGTTTTCACGGACAAAGGGGCTATTTGATTCCTTTCTCAATTTTTCCTGACAGGGAATTTGATGTTACAAGTGCTGATTGCATTTTGTCCTTTTTTTTAAGGATGAGAAAACTTGAAAGAAAGCTTGAGGAAAACAAAATTAAAGAAGAAAAAGAAGCTCAAGATCTAGAAGCAATGGTGCAGCACGTGGAACAGAATCTCCAACTGATGACCGTAGGTGTTTGCTAAACACAAATCATGTCAATGTGTTGGAATTCTCCATTCCTGTCCTCCTTGAATTGCCTCCAACCTCAATCAGTGCTATGATTATATATTTTTTTTCTGTTTCAGAAACGAGCCGTGAAAGCAGAGAACAGTGCTACAAAACTGAAGCAGGAAAATGCCTTACTACAGGTGTGAGACACTGTTCCTAAGGCCTTGCTGAATGTACTTGACTGAAAACATTGATCTGGAAATGTAGCCCCAAAAAGCTCTGGGGAGGAATTTTGTTAGGTATCTGCCCATTAGTTGTTGTGCCATGTTTAAAACTGTAAAGTATGTAAAGGAAGAGGCTTGTTGTTATTTTCATGTAATGTGTTTTTTGTTGTTGTTGCTTTTTCCCTTGACAAGGCTCAGCTGAAAAATTACAAGACAGAGAATGAAGCGCTGAGGTCAGGCCAGTCTGCTACTGTGGCCATAATGAAACAAAACGCAGATATTGCCCTACAGAACCTCCTCACGGTTATAACAAGCTCCCAGTCTTCAATAAAGTAAGTTATTCTGAAAAGCCTCATCCGACTGCTCCATATGCTCATCTAAATACTAATGCGAAGGGCAGCTTTGAACTTTCCCAGTCAGTGATTTTATTTGCAGGATTGAAATGTAGGGTCTTGTATTCTGTTCTTTATCTGCATATTATTAGTCTTATAGTTTAGGCAACTTTTTCTTTTAAGAAATACTTGTCTTAGGTGTGTTTGCTTGTTTTTACTTAATGTAAAATTTTTTTTGTACATTTTCTCCATTCAAGTAGTCATGTTGGCACTTTGACTTTGGGTCAAAGGTTTGACTTTGGGTTGGCACTTCACTTTCCAGTCAAGTTGCAACTGATGGATAGTCAGTGTATGGATAACAGTGCATCAGCCGAGTGCCTGTGCACTTTGTGCTTTGTGCAAAGTGCTTTGCCTTTTTGCTAAAGGTGAAACTAATACCGTGTTTCTCCCATTGCAGGCAGTTGGTCTCTGGAGCAGAATCATTGCAGCTTGTTGCCGACCTCCTTAAATCGATAGACAAAATTTCAGAAATTCCAGATGATGGACAGTAAAAACACAAAAACGGACTTGGAAGGAGAGCGCTGAAGTCCCAACCCAGGGATTGTTTTTGCCAATGGATGACATTGTCGCATCCCGCTGCAGAGCTGGCATTTCTGCCTCGACGGGACCACCGAGGCCTGTGGCCGCGTTTTGGCCAAGCTGGGACCCAGGACACTCTTCCCTTGGCGCGAATGTCCCGCCAGCCCCGCGTTTGTTTTCCCGCCGCCACGTGCGGCGGCGCGCCGGCGGGAAACACGCCCCGCCCTCCCGCCGCCCCATTGGCCGCGCCGCATCACGTGCGCGGCCGCCCCTCACGTGAGCGCGGCGGCCGGCGGTGATTGGTCGCAGGCGCGGGAGGGCGCTGCAGGGAGGCGGCGGCGCTGCCATGTCGGGCAGGTCGGGCCCGGTCGCGGCGCTGGGCGATGGCGCCGCCCGCGACCTGCACGCGGAGCGCGAGAGGATCCGCAGGGAGATCGAGGAGCTGGAGCGCAGCCTGCAGCCGGGCGGAGCGGCGGCGGCCGCGTGCGGCCTCAGCTCCGGCACCGGTAGGGCCCTCGCGGCGGCGCCCGGGGCTCTGTCACGGCGCGGGAGCTGCCAATAAACGGGGGCGGCTGCGGGGGCCGCGCGGTCCCCGCCGGGCGCCCCTTGAGCGACGTGGTTTGTGCCGCCCGTGTAGGCAGCGCCTCGGGGCACCTCTGCCCGTGTCCGAGCAGAGAGGTGGTTAACGGCGCCGGTGCTTGTGGCCATCACAGCCTGGGCCCCCGGCGCGTTCCCTCCTGCCAGCGCCAGGGCTCCTCCGTCACTGCCCAAACCCTGCGAGCGCTGCCGCCTTCCTGCCGCCTTCCCGTTGGATTTTACCCGTTTGGAGCATTGGTTGTGCTCAGCAGCCTGGAGTCCCGCGTTGCCCTTGAGCGCTAAGAGCAGCAAGGGGCTCTTGTCACCAGGAGCTGCTACTGGCAGCCCCAGAGCAAAGCAGTGGCCGCGTGGGTTGTAGCCAGGTCTCACCTTTGTCTGACACACTGGTAGGACCTGAAAGCCCCAATGGCCCCATCCGAGAGACCCTGGGGAGTTTTATTCTGCATATGCTCATTGAAAAGCCTTTGTTTTTAAAGCTGTCTGTTTTTCACTGCAACCAGCATGTGTGTTTTTGCTGCCTAACAGATGATGATGATGATGATGTTGAAGATGATGACTCAGATTCCCAGGCTGAAACGGTAACCTTTTAACTATGACCTCCATCTGCCCACTGGAGGGAGTAGACAGCAAAGGGATGGGAATTTTCATGCTTTTGGGGGGAAAATCTGGGTAACTGCCTTGTCTCCGCAGCTCAGGAAGCACTAATAGTTGCCTGGAGATTTAGTTATTCCTGCCAAGCTCTTTGCTATTCACACGTAGTTCAGAAACTTCATTTTAGCATAAATTGCAGGGCTCAGAAGCCTGTAATAGGCCTTACTCTAGGCCTTGCTGCTGAGAACTGTCACTGTAACTGCACCAGACTTAAGAGACACCAGTTTCTGAAGACAGATCTGGCAGTTTATGCAGACTCACTGTCTTTCCTGGATTTTATCAAACACTCTCATGAAACTCAGAGCCACATTTCATTGTGTCTGAAGTGTGTGGTACTAAAACGTACAAGGGAAAAACTGCCTCAGGTGGGAGGGCCCCAGTGCTGCTGGTTTTGCGGTTTAGCTGCAGTTCTGCAGTTGATCACACAGTCAGCTCTTGGCAAGGTCTGGAGTCAGGCTCTGTGGCTCAAGTAGGAGACCAAAATAAGGAGAAAGAAAGGAGTTAGACAAGGCAGAAATAAGCAGGAAGATGGGAGCTAGAGAAGGCTGGCTGCTCAGGCCCAGTTCTTCTGAAAACTGTTTTTCTGACACAATTGAAGCCTTGGGTTAAATAATTATCATGCTGTGTTGCTTTTAAAACACAGACATTTCTTTTTTTAATGGCCTTCTATAACATCTCACTCCTCTCAAGGAAGGGGAGAGGGAAGAGGACAGTAGTGATGATGATATCGAAAACAGTCTCCCCGAAGATCCCGAAACTTGTCTGCAGATGAACCACGTGTACCAGGAGGTTATCCAGGAGAAGATTGAGGAAGTTGAACTGTTGATTGCACAAAACAGAGAACAGCAGGTGAGTGAAACAGGACTAAAATGCAGGTCCTTGTGCTCTTCTGGATTGCCTTGAGCATCTTCCTCTGCCCTTCGAGTCCACTGAAACCTCCCAGGACCTGCCCAGTGCATCCCAGGTGCCACTGGCATCAGCTGCAGCAGGTGGATCTCTGTCCTGCTGCAGTGACCACTTGGCTGGGCCAGGAGCTGGGAGACTCGAGTTCTTCCTGGCAGTCCAAACCCAGGACCTCACTGGCCCTTCAAATGGCTTATGCTCCTCCTCCAACATCCTTGTTTCTTGTTGCAGCGCTTTTGGTGACAAGACTATTTTATATATTGCATTTAGCTTGCTATAGTGTTTTTTTTTTAATATTCAAAGAGATGCTCATGTACCCTTCTCTAATTCTTGTATTGTAGAAGGAAATCACGTGGGAGCTTGGTGGTCCAAAGCCAGCAAAAGCAGGAGACGGTAGAAGCTTGCCATCAAATGTATTTCTGGGTCATTTTATGAAGCCATACTTTAAGGATAAAACAACAGGAATTGTAAGTAAATGTAATTATGTTACATATATATATATATATATATAATATAAATATATATATATATATTTTAGCAATAGACTTAAGTTGTGCCTTCAGTTCTCTGCTGAGTGGATGTTACTGAACTGACAATTCGTTACATCATGTGAGTTCACAGTCTTCTGACTGCAAAAAACTCGCTGCAGTCACGCTTGTCAGGATGATATGATCAACAAGAGGTGACAGTCGGGATAATTTTTGTGTGACATGGAGAGAATGCAAACATACCATTCAGAAATATTTGTTTAAGCCATGTCTCTCTGTAAAATCTCAAGCAAACTCTGAGGAGTGACATTCCAGGCATAAAGCAACTGAATGCTCTTGTTTTTAATGATTATCTCCATGACCAATTCTACATTGTTGCTTCATTTGTCATTGAAACTTGTCTGTCTCTGGAACAGACTTTTTTGAGGCAAATGCTGCTTCTCTGTGTTTGTGTTTTTAAGGATCTCTGGCAAAAGGGCGATCAATTCTTGGTTGTAGCTAACATATCAGTTATCAATATACACAATAAGAGAATTTTTGAGGAATAACTGCTAACTGTGGTGTTCATTCTTCCCTGTGGTGATAATGTGGACTGAGCTGGCACAAACATCTGGACTTGCATTTAAAGTGCCTCCTCAGCTGACTCTCAGCTAATGCAGGCTACTAACTGGCCTGAAGTTCCTCTGTGTATTTGTTTCTGCTTATTTTATACTGTTTTCTAGAGCATGTGTGAATTGTATTCATGAAGGTAACTAATCAGTTAGATAGTTCTTCCCAAGTTAGTTACTAGTCTTTTTTTGTAGCTCGTGTTATAAGTCTAAAGAATAACAGCCATTTCTCTGGGTGTCTGACTCCTTTTTAATCTTTGCCAGGGCCCTCCATCCAATGAAGATGCCAAGGAAAAGGCAGCTCAAGGCATAAAATCCTTTGAACAGCTAATTGCAACAAAATGTAAGAAACTACCTGCTCTTGGGTGCTCTAAAGGAGCCATAACCACTGCATATGTTCATATTGTTAACCTTTTTTCCCCTCTGCCTTCTATCTGTGGTGGAACATAAGCACTTCTGATATTCCATGCTTGGATCCATAGGAAAAAATGGTTAAGAGCAAATGGAATGTTGTAGGAATTGTTTCACTGTCAGGTGGGGAGGATGGTCTGTTTATAGAGCTCCTGATAGCGCCTCTGCCCTTATGGTTAGCCACAAAAATGTCTAGCTAATGAGCAGGATACTTGAAAATGGATGTTGAAAGCAGTGCATGTCCCACTTCCTTGGAAACAATGACTGAAGCGGGTTTTTCTTGCCTTTAGGGAAAAGCAGAGAGAAGACTTTATTGCACCAGTCAATAGTGAGCGACCGCTTGCAGCGCCTCCTTCAGCCCAAGTTACTGAAGTAAGTACCGTGCAGAAAATCCCCTGGGGAGAACCCTGCAGCTGCAGGAAAGGAGAGGGAATCTGAGGAGATTTAACCTCCCTGCAGCACGTTTTGGGTTGTCAACACAAACCATTTCTCCCCTACTTCTTCTGTTGTCATTGACCTTGTAATGCAATTGTAGGGTAATGCAATTTCCTTGTAACGTAATGCAATTTCTCTGTGCAGGTTGGAGTACTGGAACCAGAAGCTGGCAAAAGTCAAGACAGAAATTGAGAAGCAGATCTTGGAAAAGCAAATTAAAGAAGCGGAACGAGAAATGGAGGCAATTAAGTGAGAAGTCATCTATTTATGTTATTTGTGCAAGTGTGTTCTTGGAGGTTACTTCCTTGAACATTTCTGGATGAGGTCTTTGGAGAAAACTTTTTGTGTTGCCTCGTAAGAGCTTAATAAATGTTTGAACTCCTCAGAGCTCTCATTTTGACAACTTTTCACTAAATGTTAATGTTTTGGATCTTGATACACAAATGTGATACAGCTGTTGCAGAGGTGCTGCTTGAACCAGTCCTTGATTTAGCAACAAGGTGGCAGAGGGCTCTGCGAAGTCTCAATTCAGAGAGTTCTGAGCTTTGCCACCAGGAAGCTGTATTTAGTGTTACCTTGCTTATATTTGAGTAAAAGCAATTGAGTAAATCCAATAAGGAAGAAACATTGTTTTGAGCAAAGTTACTTATTTTGCAGCCTGATGCTGTGAGGTAGTAAGACTTCAGTTCCCATGAAAATCAATAAGAGTTGAGAGGAATAACAGGGAACGAGATTGGATAGAGAAATTGACTGTTTAATTATTTTTTTTTAATGTGGTTTCTTCTTTGTCTTTTTTCCTGCATGACTTCTTTAGCCAACTCCCAGAAAGTGACCTGCTAGGAAGCAGGTTTGATGAGCATGACTGGGATAAGATTTCAAACATCCATGTAAGTTCAAAGATCTGCTCTTTTATTTATTCTGACATTTATCTCTCCTCTCTTGAGAGCTACCCACTAGGCTTACTTTGCATCCACTGTTTTCATTGCAAGCTTCTAGATTGTTGTATGATTTCAACTTGACAAGAACATTAGGACATTAAATTGGATGCCATTACGTAAATTTGGTGTTTTTATTCTACAAAATTTAGCAACTAAGGCACATAGTGTACAAAATGTGTTCTTGGTATTAGTGTTTCAGTCCCAGCTACAGGACAAATCTGACTTTGCTGTTTCTCATAGTTCGATGGACATCGTAATTCCGAAGAATTGAGGAAATTTTGGCAAAATTGGGAGCATCCAAGCATCAACAAAACAGAATGGAGCGAGGAGGAAATCGAGAAGCTAAAGGAAATAGCTGCTGATCACAACTATCTGCATTGGGAGACTATAGCCCAGGAGCTGGGGGTAAGGACATGTGAGCTCATAAATAAGAAGTAGAGTTAAAAGCTGCTTCTGGGTTAAATGTGCCTCGTGCCAACTTCTTGGAAAACTAAAGTTAATGCTAATTCTTTGTTACGAAATACTCTTCTGAGAAACCTTCAGTACTAAATTAAAATACATTTTAGATGCTGAAGTAGCTTATAAACATTTCTGGTTTTAGGCTGTAAGTGGAGGTTTTATAATCGTTGAAGCTTCAGAGCTTTTCAGTGGCATCAAAATTAGGTTTGTCCTCTGAAGTTTTTCATCATAAATACCCGCAGTTCAGTGAGGAGCTTTGTTTTCCTTGTGTTAAGACAAGCAGGACCGCCTTCCAGTGCCTGCAGAAGTACCAGGCCTATAACAAAGACTTGAAAAGGAAGGAATGGACCAAAGAAGAAGACCAGATGCTTGCAAATCTCATTCAGGAGATGAGAGTTGGAAGTCATATCCCATACAAGAAAAGTAAGTGACATACAACTGAGAACTCTTCACCTGTGATGGTCCTTTGTTTTTTTCCCATTCTCCCAAACTTACATCTGTTAAGGGGTTTTGCCTGCCAGAACACCCAGTCTGCTCTGTTTGAAAGGACTGATGAGGCCCCATTTCCTGTGAATGCTGCTTTGCCAGGCTAGTCCCAGCTCCTTTTCCATTTTCTGTCTTCCTTTCTAGCACGTGATCTGGGCAAGACTTAACGATGCTGTTGGCCAGTCTTGAAACTATTTATCTATTGACTGCTGGAAGCCCCGTGATTCTTTAAAATATTTAACGGAGATTGACTACTTACAGGGCAAGTAAATGAAGAAACACCATCTGCAACAGACTTTAATATATGCTTTTAAATTTGTAGTTGCCTATTACATGGAAGGAAGAGATTCTACCCAGCTGATCTACCGGTGGACAAAGAGCGTGGATCCCAGTTTGAGGAAAGGACCCTGGACACCAGAGGAAGATGCTGTAAGCAACTCGCTCTGATATGTAGAATGTGGAAGATGAGGCTGCTGTGGTGTTGCACATATGTGTTTAATAGTTTAAGCTTTAACAGCGACACCAAATAATGTGAAATGGCCCAAGACATGCAGTTCACACATCAGGAGAGCTTAGAAGCTCCTGAACACTTCTGTTGTCAGATTTATTGCACGGGGAAGTCGTTCAACTGCTTTTGTCTCAGGTCTGCCTGCCTTATTAGTGATGAAAAATTCAGCTCTTGCTTTGTCTGATTAACCTAGATGTTGTTGGCTGCAGTTAAGAAGTATGGAGCCCGTGACTGGTACAAAATTCGGACAGAAGTACCAGGAAGAAGCGATGCCCAGTGCAGAGACCGGTCAGTATGCTAAGCGTAGCCCCTGGGCTTCCAGGCTTGTGGTCAAGAACCACAGTGCAATTTATTTCACAAAGCTGTTTGATTTGCTTATACCAAGCAAAGAGATCATCAAGCTTGATTGAGGGAAGGTGGGAAAGAAGTCTCTGTTTCTGTGAAACTGATCTAGTTGATCACTGCTTGTGACTGAACACCAATAGCGAGAGAGGGGCTGAGTGATTTCCAGCATAGGAGCAGACCTAACGAAACTACTGGTGTTTGTCCCAATGCCAGCAACCTGTTTTACAGCTGCCTGTAATTCTTATTCACGTGGCCTGGTATTTTTGAGAACAGAAGGGATGTAGAGGTGCTGATTAAGGGAGTATGGTTGGACCCCATAGCAAGAGGACAGACCTCAAGAGACTTGATTTCTTTGCTCAGCCTTAGATTATGCACTGACTAGAACTGCACAAGCAGAATTGAATGATCTTTGCTTTAATGCTTTCGTTTTGAAGCTACTTAAAAGCATTGCACTGTGATGTAAAGAAAGGCAAGTGGAGTTTGGAGGAAGAAGAGCAGCTAATTGAACTGGTGGAAAAGCATGGCCTGGGTAAGTGTTCCTGTGGCTTAATCTCTCAAATTTTAACTTATTTTTGAGTTGCCTTGCTTTCTATTTGAATTTAAAACCCATGGCCAACATTAGCAGTCTCTGCATCCTATTGATATCTGATTTAACTTTTTTTTTAATATAATCTATTTCTGGAAAACCAGTCATTGAGGATCTATGTAGCAGAATCTGTAGCTATTTGTTGTAGCTTGTTGCTTTTTAGGGAAGGAATGGTTTCATCAGACTGTGTAGTTCTAATTGCTCTGCTCTGCTTTGCATCCTTCATAGGTCACTGGAGCAAAATAGCTTTTGAGCTGCCGCATCGGACTGGCTCCCAGTGTCTGAGCAAGTGGAAACTCATGATTGGGTCTAAGGTATTGTAAAAAGGCACTCGGCTCTTTCTCCTGCTTGTACTAGGTCTTAGCCCTAGCTTGTCTCCACCAATAGTTTTTTCTTTGCCTACAAAAGTCTGAAACAATTGCAATGTGGGTCCAGAAGCAATTGTGAATTATACTGGATTTGTTTAATCTTAGAAACAGAGCAGAACCATCCATTTAGGGACTACAGCTTACTGCCCTTCAAAGCTTTCTAACTTTATACCTGTAGTACTAATTTGAGAGTTTGGCAAGTCAGGGCATTGGCTAAGGCTTGTTTTGTGCTCCCTTTAAATAAGGAAAAACGATCTAGGCTACGGAAACACCAAGAGAGTTCCAGCTCTCCAGAGAGTAGCAGTGAAGACACAGAAGAAGAACTGGAGATGACGGAAAGCTCCGAGGAGGAGACAGAGGAGAAGAACAAGGAGGAGGAGAAGCTTGTGGTTCCTGCCATTGACTTGTGGATACCGACACGGACAGACTCCCAAGGGACAAACCAAGGAAGATCCCAAACTTCATCCCTTTTCCCTTACGTGAGCGCCGAGGCGAGGATGGGGAGCAGCGACGTTCCCGACGCGCTGTCCGAGGGAGGCAAAGCCGGAGCTGCCAGTAAATCAGCAGAGCTGAACACCATCCTGAGGGGCATGGCGCATCCACACTCCTCCGACATCAGTGTGAAGAATCCCCTGGAAGAAGTGACCAAGGTAAATATGGGCACTCGATCTGTTGTTGTTGGGGTTGGAGCTTAGAGCAAAACCCACCAGGAAACGCAGGTGCTGACTTTGAGCTACGTTTTAATGCCAGATTTGCACTGAGCAAATACCAACCTTGCACAGGTATCAGGTACTTTCCTTTTCATCCTATTTCTTATGCTTTCTAGGCTTCCAGATGTGGCAAGCAGGTGCTACGGGTTTCCCTGGAGAATGTGAGAAAAGTACTAAGAAAAAACACGTACTTTCAGAGGAAACGTGTAAGTGTGCTCTCTTGTCTGCTTATAACGGGAAATACTGTTTGATGGAATTAACAAATCCTGGGCTTTGGTCCAAGAGGAAGAGCCCATAATTGATTCTCATAGTCATCGTGCACTCCAGAGTCCTGTGACTAGACTGTCCCAGGAGTCATTATGGTAGAACTTTCTTAATTGGAACCCTAACTGTTTGTTTATTCATGAACAGCAATCAAAGATAGTAAAACCTTCTGCCACCACTTCAACAGAAGCACCTGGAGTTAGTAGAGCCGTTGGCCAGGGGCCTCGGGGGCTGCAGAACAGTGTGGAGAAAACTTCTCGTCAAGAGAGAGAGCGTTGGAGAAGAATCAACCTCGACAGGAGGCTCCTCATGGCAGTGACACCTTGGGTGGGCAACGTGCTGCTGCCCTACACCCTGCACACCGGGAAGATGGCTTTTCATCACACTAAAGGTAGAGGGGATGCATTGGGGCACATTAGGGCCCTCCTGCTTCTTGCCCCTGTTTTCTGGTGTCTTGTAAATCCAGCTAATTTTCATGTTGGACTCTTTTTTTTCTAGCTGAAGCCATTCGAGAGAAGATGAGGTCCATCAGTCTCACGAGCACTCCCCTGTTCACACTTTTCATTCAGGTAGGGTTTACTATCTTAACCATGTTCCCTACTTTAGAGCAATGATCTTTATTACTTTATTTATGCTGAAACAAGTAGTTTAACTTAAACAGTTCATGTAGTTATTAGATAAGTCTTTGCTCTTGACATACCTATGATATTTCTTACATCCTACGCCCAAAGTGTAATACTGTTAGAATATCTCTAAGTCCCTAAAGAATGTCCCAAAATTGTTCATGTGAAGCCTTCTCCCGTTCATCTTGTCTTGTCTCCAGCTCCACCAGAAAGTCTTTGTTCTGAATCAGGTTTAAGACAAGTCTCATCTTGCAGCTCTTTCAGATTGATACCAATGGCTGCATGAAGGTTATTCGGGAGAGAAAGCTAAGGCAGCTGGAGCTCCTTAAGGCCAGTGCACAAAGGCCTCAGCAGGTATTGCACGTGCTATTAGTGCTTATCCTTTTTCTAATTAAGCTTTGATTTGAGTAGACGTTTTTGCCTGCCTGTGGCAAGTGGTGCTGCTTGTGTGCATGTGTTACCTGCTGCTTTAAAGTGCAATAAAATGCTGATGATGTGATCAATTGTGTAGGATGTTGGTAGGTGTGGGGTTGATTTGTGTCTGCTGTTCTAATGATCTTTAGTTATCTCAGAGTATAATTTATTCTGTTTTTTTGGCAGGTTCCCCAAAATGTGGAGACTTCTTCAGGTACGTATCAGAACATTTTGTTCTGTTGTTTTTATTTACTTGTTCTTATTAAGACTTTAGAAGCCATTCTTCCCTTTTTGCCCTTTGAAAGCACTGCTCAAACTCTTCCTTACATTTTTCCCTCTCCTGACCCTTTCCAGGTGATTCAGCACACCCTTGTGCTCAGAGACCCTCCCAAAAGGGGATACCGAAGAACACGGTCAGGAGACCCATGGTCTTAAAAACAAGAGACTCATCCATGGCTGTGCTGGAGAGCAGCGGTCTCGCCCTCACCACGCAGGCAGCTCCTCCAACCCACATTCAAAGGCAAAAGCCAAAAACTGTCTCGGAATTGCTGAGGGAGAAGCGGCTGAGGGAATCCAGGGCTAGTAAATCCGTGCAGAGGCCAGTGTTTGTTGCGCCACCGATGCTGGTTTCGGGACCTATGATAATCCAGCGTCCACCCCACCACATCATTCCTTCTGCACAAGTAGGGAACAAACTTGCAGCAGCTGCTTGTAGCAGTAGCCAAGCACAGCACGTTCCTCTGCCAGCAGTAACTTCAGTTGCAGGTTCAGCTTCCAGCACCATTGTGCTGGAAAACCATTCCTCTGCAGGACCAGCCCCTGTGCAAAGCCCTGGCTCTTCCCAAGCGACAAAAGCACAAGCCAACAAGGAACTAAGCGAGCAAAGCATTGGAAATAGCCCTGGAGGAGGGAGTTTTCCAGACGCGAATCCAGCTACAGTGCAAAAGGCTTCAAATCTGGGAGGAGGAAGCGTTCAACTCGCAGCCGGTAGCCCAGCTCCAGTAGTGCTGCAGAACCAAGCCTTTGTGCCCCAAATTACAGTGGTCCCTGTTGGCTTCGAGTCTGGCAACAAGAACTTGTCGCTGTGCTCGCCAGGGCCCTGCAGGCTCAATGGGGATGGGTCCCAGCAGAGACAGCTCAACCTGCTGCCCGCCCTGGTGACGGCCCAGCCTGGCTCCCACGTGGTGACTAACAGCGTTTTGCCCATCACGTGGCTCGTAGCACCCCAGGCCCTGCTTCCCAGCTCCTTGCAGACCGTGGTGGGTGTTCAGGGGCTGCCAGCTGCTGCGGTGAGAAGCCAGAGTCAGACAGGAGTGACTTCCAATGGGAGCAGTTCCAGCGGTTCGGGAGCAGCCGCTGTGCCAGGAGGGGCAGGTGTGTCCCCCTCTAGCTGTACAGGGACGGAGGCTGCACGCCCGGCGCTGCCTGCAGGGCCGCTCCTGGGCAAGGCTGTTGGGTTGAACCACCCCGCGCTGCTCTTGCCTGCGAGCTCAGGCAGCCCAGGGTGCCGCTCGCTGAACACGGCTGCAATACCTGCCTGCCCAGAGGGCTTCTCCAGAGCTTCGGACTCCTCTGCAGCTCAGGCTGCTTTTCCAGCCGATGGACCAGCCTTGCACACTGCGGTGCTGCCTCACATGCAGCCCCCTGCAAGCAGCCAAGGGTCCCATTCCCACTGTGTGCTGACTGCTACAAGCTTGGGGAAGAGCAGCGACCCCTTTGCATTAGACGGATCACCTTCCACCCCAGCCATCACTGGGAAAGCAACCGGGCTGCAGCCAAGCGGTGCAGTTCCTCAGAGCAGCACCCCAGGAACCTCCCAGGGCGTTGCAGCTGGAGTAGGGAAAAACAGACCCCTCGCCTGCAAACCCCCAGCAGCGCCAGCCACGGAGCGGCCGCCCCGGCCAGCGGCCTCCAGCACGGAAAAGAACCAGCTCGACTGGAGCCTCATTTCCCTGGAGGACGAGGCGCAAGTGAGGGAGTGGCTGAGTGGGCAGCGAGGCGTCCAGGTCCCCTCGCTGCAGACCAGGCTGCCTTATTTGCCACCTTTTCTGTGCAATCTAAAAACCCTTTCAAAGCTCCTTCTGCAGAAGGCAGCTTTGGAAGAGCGCGCAGCGTGTCTTTTGCCGGCCGATTCAAGTCGGGATGAGGAGCCTAGGGATAACTTGGAAGCTATCAGAGAGTTAGTGGAGCAGAAACTTGGAGACAACCCTGCTTATCTCCTGCTAAAAGCCAGATTCCTGGCAGCATTTACGCTCCCAGCAGTGCTGGCAACTCTGCCTCCTCCCAAGGTGACAACGACCCTGTCTGTCAGCAGAAAGGAATACAACGAGAGCGATGAAGAGGAGTGGCAGAGCGGGAAGGAGGAAGCACATGAAGGGAGCTGTGGGGAAGACCTGCCAGGTGGACAGTTGGATGGGGCAGCTGGTGCTGAGCCTGGACACCGCGATGCTGACTTATCAAATGAGGTAAAATGGAGCTCTTGGATGTTAAAAGGAGAAGGTTGCTGCTTACTAAGCATCATTCCTACTGTAATCCAAGGAGAAAACCCTTAATCTCAGTGAGACAGAATTCTGGCCCTTGGTTCTCTGGAACAAGCACAGTTTTCAGCTGATAAAAGCTTGAAAACCAGAGCTTTCCCATAGTGTAAAATAGCAGTAGCTGCTGCAGTGCCCCTGACTCCTGCATCTGGGTCAAGCTCAGGGTGGGCTGAGCAGCTGGTCCAAAAGTCACAATTTCCCTCTGTCTGGTGGCCTTTCCACGCTCACTGCCAATGTCAGCCCTGCGTCATCCTCGACCCGGTTTCCTTCTACCCTGTTTTCTAGATAACTTTAAGTAAGCAACACTATAGTTGGCCAATGGGAAGTCTGAAATAGTGTGGTCCATGAGAAACGTCAGCTGCCGTTGGCTGGTGTTTTACTCTGAAACAGGACGCAGTTGGGCTGCTTTGTGCTTGCTGGGACCCTGGTGATGCAGCTTAATTCAGAGTGTGAATGGGAGATGGTTTTGAAAATCTTGCCGAGCACCCTGCAGTAAAAAGATGGTTTAATGGGTTTTCTTACCAAGTGTATCAAGTTTTAGTGAAGAGAGCGTCTCCTGTTTGTGCTGCAGGACATGGAGACCGATGAGGTGGCTTCCCAGGGCTCCTGCACTGATGCGACCGCTGCCAGCGCTCCTCAAATCAGGAGAAGTGCACGCTTCAGGAAGAGGAAGAGGACGGGAGAGGCAACGTGTTAGTAACTGCTCTGTGACTCTGGTATTTCTGTGTTGGTTTGGGTACAGGACCCCCTGATGAGCTGTGGGTGAGAAGAGGCTGTGTGTGCGAGCCCTGAACACCTGCAGGAGAAGCCAGAGGAAATTCCCAGAGCAGATTCCTGCAGGAGCTCCTGGAGCTCCTTGCTCTGGGTTGTCCGCTGCTCCTGTCGCCCTGTGCAGGTGGCAGCAGCTCCCCGTGTACTTCAGAATCCTGCACGGCTGATTCACAGCCCTCAAAGGAGGGACTAACAGCAGCGAGTGACTGGAGGAAACTGGGGCTTGAGACCGTGGGGTTTTTATAGTGTTTAATCCTTCATATTTAAATAATTTGGAGGAACAAATTGGTGTCAAAGCCTTTCCAGTGGCCTGACAAGGCCCGTACTGTGCACAGCTAACTCGCTTGCTTGTAAGAGGAGCTTGCTTGGGTTTCATTGTTCTTCAGAACTGGTTTTAGGAACTCCCAACTCTTCTGTAAATGTCCTGTGACTAACTGAGGTTGTTTGTGTTCTTTTACAGGAGTCTCTTGGGGAAAATATCAAGGTCTGCCTTCCTGCAGCAGCTGCTTTTGCACTGTTCACTTTTAACACTTCCAACAAGCCGGCCGCACGGACCTGAGGAAGAAGGAAAACGGCTGCAGGGAATTTTTTCCTTTCTTTCTCCTCTTCCCACAACCTAACCCACTTGACGTATTTAAACAAATTGCAGAAAGTGAAACAAAATATTGGGGGGAAGATGAAGACTTTCCAGCACAGACCAATGTTGTTTTCGTTCAAACTAATGCTGCCATAGGAGATGTTAGGCTGAGATCGGGGGAAGCCAGCAGTGCTAGTTATTTATTTCCTTTTTGTGTTAGCCACTATTTATGTGAAAGCTTGTCTAATTTCAGAATAGGTGGTTCACTGAGAGAGTGTTTTTTTATCTGTTGTCTTGTGGGATTTTTTTTAGCGCTGTTAAAATATTTTTGTTTGACAAGTAATTGAAATAATACTGCCATATAAGCAGTAAATTAATTTTGTATCAAAATGTGCTTTGAGTACTTACTGAAATACAGATATTTTATTTTTCTCACTTAAAAGTTCTCTCTTCTGTGTTGTTATTTTTCTGGGAAATAGGCTTTTGTGGAGGTCTGAGGGGATCACTAACAGTTTTCGGGCTCCATAAACAAAAGTTAGAGGGGACGTGGGGAGTGAATATGTGTGTGTGGCTACAAGTGCAGGACTAGGTCGGGCTTGGGTCAAATGCCTTTAATTTCCAGCCTTTCTGCATTAAACTGACCCGTTACTACAGAGCTCCCCAGCTTGCCTGGGTCGATCAATTAGCAGCCTTTCCATTTCCCCTCCCTCCAGCGAGGGCGCAGCCAAGAGAGGCATTGCATCTTTTCATCTTTTTTTAGCATAAAGTTAATTTAATGACTAATAAGCACAGGCTTGTAGGATCTCTGAGCATCTCTGCCCCGTTCCTAATGACAGCCGGGGAGAAAACTCTAGAAACTAGAACAAAGAGTGGAGTGGGAAGCTAATGGGAAGATGTGTCATGCTGCCATGGTACCAGCATGTTCCTTCTGGAGACTTTCAAAGCAGCCTGGGAGCAGGTTCTTGTTGCAGCTGCGTTTCCAGGCTGGTGGGAAGGGGTAGAGGGAATGGAGATAAGCTGCTGCTCGAGATTGTCACCGTCTCTTTCTGTACTGCTCCTTCAATTATGCACACAGCCATAACCTGTAATTTGGGAATCGTGGGTTATGTTCCTTGCTCTGCCAAGATTTGACTCCTTTTCTTTCAAGGTATTGAGTTGTCATTGTTCTGCTTGAAGCCTGAGGACATCCAAAGTTAGAGGTGGCACTGCAGAAGTTCTCCCTTCCAATCCAAGAGAGTTGTCACCTGCCTTCCTGGTGGTCCAGGGGCTGTGTGAACTGCTGAAGGATGAACTGGAAGGGCAACTGCTAAATCTCAGTGACTGGTCCCCTGCAATCTGCTGAACGGGGCTGATTCCTGACCTAACTCATCAGTTGGTCTTTCTAACCAAGGTGGGCAAAGAGGCCTCCCTAGCTCATACTTCAGTGACACACATTGGAAAGCCAAGGCAAAGACAAGTCCAGCTGCCCCTGCGTTGCAGTGCTGACAGCCAATGCTTTTCTCTCGCTTCTGGCTTCCTTTTTTTCTCTCCCTCCTCCCTTCCTTCCCTGTCTCGGAGCAGAGCTGAACAGCTTCCCCTTTTCTCTTTTTAACTGCTCCAGGAATGAGCTTTGATCGAGCCAGAATCTAAGGAGGACCCCAGGAAAGACAAGGATTTTCCTCTGAGACAGGACACAGACCAGGCGGCTTCTGACCACATCAGCCCAGGTTGGTCCATGTCATGCAGAATGGCTTCTATTTACAGAGATCAGCTCGATTTTGCAGCTCTGTGGGAAGGGTGTGGTATTTCTGCACCGAGGAATGTGTTTCTGCTTGTAATCTGCTGGGGGCTGACTTGCTGTCAGGCAGAGTGAGCTATTTTTTTCCATCATAAGTAACAAGTCGATTTGTGTCAATCTTGCCCGTTGAAGTTACCTGACAACATAAAGAGTAGCAAGGATGTGCTGAAGATGTTGGGAATTTTTGATTATTCGGGAGCAGAGTTTGCAATTACCTTGGAGAAGTGCAATGAGTGCTGTGTGTAAAGTCCAAGGCCCTCTGTAGTGGTCAATTTGTCAGAACTGTATGTTTTGTTTTTCCCCAACAAACAAAATGAGCAAAACCATGAACATTAAGGTTACCTTAATGTGTATGTGTAGGCCACCAATATTAAGGTGGCCTTCCTGAGCCACCAGGAACGGCTGCTGTAATCAACTAATACACCTGATATGAGCATGGTAATTGAGGACCAGCATTTCAGAAGTTACTCACTATGAAACAGTCTGGCTGCAAAGGGAGAAAGAAAAAATATTCTGGCTTCTTATTTGAATAGACAATTTGACTTCAATCAAAGATGCTTGAGTAAGGAGTGGGGTTTCTGCACTCCATGCTATCTCTATGTTTCTCAGTGAGGAGCAGCAGCTTTTTTGGCTGTGGTTGATCGAGGGCTCTTGGAGGCAGAGATGGGGCCACCAGAAGCACCCAGCAGTCCTGCAAGAAGCTCCTGCCGGGCAAAGGGGCTCCCTCCTGCTCAGGAGATGCTCCCACGGCTCCTCAGGCTCCTGTTTGGTTTCTCTCCCAGTACCGTGCTGCTCCAGGAGGCTAAAGGCTGCATTTTTTCTTGTTTTCAAGGAAGGGCAGCACAACTTGCTTCTATTTTCCACTCGCCAGCATGTTGGAAGAAGACAACGACGAGACGTGTTGGAATAACCTGGAGAACTTCCGTGTGAAGCTGATCTCAGTGATCGATCCCTCCCATATAACCCCCTATCTGCGCCAGTGCCAGGTGATTAGCCATGATGACGAGGAGCAGATTCTTAACGACCCCAGCCTGGTGATGCGCAAACGGAAAGCAGGTGGGTGAAGGGCAGCCCTCGTCCCTGACACACATGGGGCTGTAGCTGCAACGTTCTTGAATAGTCACTTGGTAATTGCCTAAGGATTTACCTGGAAATTGATTCCAGGATTTTTAACCTGCATGTAGTGGCATGGGGAAGCAATTTTTTGTTTCTTTAGACAAAGAGAGAAACAGATGAGGAGAAAATCTTGTTGTCGTTTCAGGTGTTCTTCTGGACATCCTTCAGCGGACAGGACGCAAGGGCTTTGAGGCCTTTCTTGAGAGCCTTGAGCTTTATTATCCACAACTCTATAAGAAAATAACTGGCAAAGAACCCAGCAGGGTGTTCTCCATGATTATAGGTAATGCCCATGGAAAACAAAACAAACACCTCATCATGTGAGGATGTTTTGTGCCTTGAGGGGGAATTCACCTCCCCTTGTCCTTCTCCCCTGCCCGGGTGAGCAGAATTGGGAGCTTTTCCCCTGTTTGCAAAGGATTCGGTTAACTGGCAAGAGCAGCCCCAGCAGTCACAGAACAGCTGGGGTTGGAATGGCCTATAGAGATCATCTAGTCCAACTGCCTGCTCAAGCAGGGCCACACAGGGTATCGCAGGCTGGAGCTGGAAGAAGGATTTCTTCTTCCTTTCACCCGTTCTTTTGTCAGTGATGTTGAGAGGGGAAGGCAGGGGCAAGACAGCATGACCAGATGGCCGTGTGCTCTAAGGGCTCCATGTGCTTGCGCATGGTGGGAGCTGGTGGTGCCCCCGACTGCAGGGATAAAAGGTGTTTTGGGGAATCCGTGCCCTTGGTGGATGGGACTGACACCTTTCGCCCGCCAGACACGGCGGGGGAGTCGGGCCTGAGCCAGCTGCTGATGAGCGAGATCACGAAGCTGCAGAGCGCGGTGCAGGAGGAGCGGCGCAAGGCGCAGGAGCTGGGCGCCTGGCTGCGCTCCCGCGAGGACGCGGTGCGCGAGCTGCGCGTCCGGGAGAGCCTGCTCCGCAAGCACCAGGAGCGCGCCCAGAAGCTGAGGGAGGAGAGGGACAGCCTGAGCAGGGAGCTGCGCAAGTGCAAGGATGAGAACTACAGCCTGGCCATGAGCTACGCCAAGCAGAGCGAGGAGAAGAGCGCCGCCCTCATGAAGAACCGGGACCTGCTCCTGGAGGTCCGTTGCCCTTTTCCTGAGATTTCCCCTTATGTGATTCCTGAGCGACTCTGTGAGCACCTCGCTCAGCTTTGCCCTGATGACCAGAGCTGCAGCCAGCCCAGCATGGGCTGGGGTATCGCAGGCTGGTTGTGAAGAGTCCCCCCATTGAGGACTGGATCCTCTCGCTAGGGTGGCGCAGGAGCACACGGTTGTACCTGTTCAGCACACAGGACTCCAGTCCCCAGGGCACCAAACCTCCCAAGAACAGAGTGGGAAGGGAACTTGTGCCACATTCATGTGGGGAACGAAGCGAGGTGTCTGCCCTAAGAAAACTGCCTTTACAGGCTAGAGTTCTCTCCCTGTTACTGATCATCTCCAAACCTTCTTGCAGATCGATCGCCTGAAGCACAGCCTCATGAAGGCTGAGGATGACTGCAAGCTGGAGAGGAAGCACACGATGAAGCTGAAGCACGCCATAGCGCAGCGCCCGAGCCACGAGGTCATGTGGGAGATCCAGCAGGAGAAGGAGCTGCTCTTGGCCAAGAACCAGGAGCTGGAGAACACCCTCCAGGTTGGTGAGGGATGGTTGGATAGGGGCTTCTGAGGAGCAGGGCAGTGAGGGAGCCATGGGGAGGATTGTGTGGGGCAGGTATGAACATGTTTTCTTAAGCAAATGCTGCATGTAGGACTGGGGAGAGAGTTAATCTGGAGTCACTTGGTTGCTTTATGTCCGTCTGTTTGTCCAGCAGGTTGCCAGGGAACAGAATTTGGAGAACAGCCTCTCCAAGGAAGCTCTGGAGAATGACTGTAGCCAGATGCTTGGAAAACACCAGGAGCTGATGAACACCGTTTACAGCCTCCGGAAGGAGCTGCGGCAAGCTGAGGTGCTCCAAGACAAAGTATGTGGGGTGGGAAAAATTCCTGCTGGACAGAGCAAGGTGTAAGAACGGGCAGATGAAGCATCTGCAGTAAAGCCTGTGGAGAAGGAGCCGCTGAGCTGCAGGGCAGCTGTGTCCCTGCTACTCCACTGCCCATCCCTCTCTTTCAGAAGGGCACACTAGGATTTTAGTATCCTCCCTCTGTGTTACCTATTGGAACTGTGTCTGTCCTTTAATGGCCCATACCTGAGCCTGGGGAAGGATAAGAGCTAATATTATGATGAACGGTTCCATTGCATGTAAATTCTTTATGTCCTTAGTCACCTTGACCAGCCTTCTGGTTGCCCTTGCTCCTGGCTTTGCATGGAGGTCTGGCTGTGGCAATCTCTGTCACAGAGCAGATGGGAGGCTCTATTTCCCACACAGGGTGTTTTTGATCTTGTTTCACCAGCTTTTGGAGGAGAAGGAGATGCTTGAGCTGCAGTGCATGTCTCTGAGGAAGGACTCTCAGATGTACAAGCAGCGCATTGAAGTTATTTTGCAACAGATGGAGGAAGTGGCTTCAGAAAGAGACCAGGTAACAAAACACTGTCCTTGGAGCTGCTCCTTCCCACACTGTTGGCTTGGGTGGGGGGATATTGCAACCCTGAATGTTCTGTCGTGTGCCATGTCGTGACATATTGCCCCTTCCACCAGGCGCTGCTGATGCGAGAGCAGTTCTATACGCAGTATTCCAAGAACTTGGTGGAGAGGGATGCGTATCGGAAGCAGATTCGGGAGCTGGGCGAGCGCTGTGATGAAATGCAGCTGCAGCTGTTCCAAAAGGAGAGTCAGCTGCTGGCTACTGAAGCCAAGCTGAAAACGCTGCAGCTGGAGCTGCCGACGCCGGTGGGTCTGTGGGAATGTTGAAGGGTTGGAAAGCTGGACATGGGCTCACCTGAGGGCTTGAAACCCAGCAAGCAGTGACCACCAATATTTGCATGGAAACACTGACTTTAGAGAAATGAAAGGTGTGATGGTTCCTACTGCCTCCCCTGGGTTTCCAGCTTAAGTCAGGCTGGACTGGTGCAAGTTGAGGCCTTTCTGGGTTGTGTTTGGAGTATGTCCAAAGATGACAAGGGGATGCTGGATCACCAAGCAGTGAACTCAAAGCAGTGACCACCTGTGAGCCATCTGGGTTAAACTGGAGCAGGGGGAGAGGGTGCAAAAGCTTCTGGAACAGAATTACATGTAGAGGGGATCTTAATTACCATGGTGTTTTGTGTGCTTTCTCCAAGTGGTCAGACAGTGTTGTAGGAGGGAGGAAGTCCACACTTCTGTTTCTAGCTTTCGGTCCCTGTATATCCCTCCCTGCCTCTTCCTTGCTTCTAAGAAACGATTAACTCACTGGCTTTCTTATTTCAGACTTCTGACCTGGATGAGACCTCCTCCAGAGACTCTCAGGAAGTGAGTAGGGTGCCCTGCTGACCTTGAGCTTCCCTCTGGGATGATTTTGCATTGCTCCATAGTGCTCGGTTTCCCAAATAATAGCAAATTCCAGTTCACGGCTCAGTCTCGTTTCAGTGGCATCAAAAAGACAAAGGCAGCGAAACAGGCGAGTGATAGATTCTCCCTGCGGCCTGGGATTTTGCATGGACACATACAGTATTTGCCAGCAAAAACAACAAAACTGAAAATATTTTTGTCAGCTCTAAGCTAACCAGGGGATACTGAATGACTTTGAGTTTTTTTTCTAGTTTTATTTCTTGCATGAGGATAGACAAAAATAGCTATTGCTATTACCCAAGAGAGATCTGTAGTAAAGATTTTTCACTTGGTGTTTAACTTCACTGTGGAAGTGATGGTCACCTTCTCTGGAAGCCAAAAGTACAAATGAGGCCTAAGGAGCTGGATGCACCAGAGAGGATAAATCCATGAATAGTCCCATAACTTCTTACTCAAGAAGTTCCCTATTTTGCTGACAGCAAGATGTGCTAGTGCAAGGTTTCTTCTGCACACGTCCTGTTTCCTACAGTCTTGCCTAAGCATCTGTTCCTAGCTGTTACTTGAGACACGCTATGGGGCAGTTCTCATGTTCTTGCTTTGTTCCTGTCCCATAGCTTACTCTTCACGGTCACCTAGATGAAGATGCGCAGCTGAATAATAAACGTAAGGATTTTGTTGGGAAAGCGTGAGGTAGAATTCCTGAAAGGATGGTTCAAAATCGAGTCTTCTTGAGATGTCTCAGAATAGATAACCACAAATTAAGGTTTGATTGCCATACCGCTATCCTTCTCGCTTATAAAAAGCAGGTGCTGGGAATACTTGTGAAGGTTTTTGGAGAGAGAAGGCTTTAAATGCTTTCTCTGTACTGCATAGATTGTGAAAGGATTTGCCCTATAGCTGAACTCTGGAATGACCTTAAGATCCTTAAGTGCCTTGTGTTTTTTGAGGTGATCTGTCTGCTAACTTTTCCCGAGAAGAATCACCTCGTGGGGGAAAAAAAAAAAAACCTCCAGGATACTTTGTTGGGACCTATTGGGACCTATTTTGTGCTTGTGGCAGAGCTGAGAAGAGCATAAATACCCCTCCACTTCAGCTGAATCACATGGCTTTCAATAGAGTTTTTTTCCTTCCCCTCCTCTGTTTAATGTTGCAGGTTATTTTCACAAAAGCAGAACCATGTAATTAGCACTGTCACTGGTTCTGTTTTTGTGGCATCCCCAGTGGAAATGATTCAGCAGTGAGGGAGAATTAGCAGGCTCCTCTAACAGCTTGAAATTCTCTTTCAAAACACATTAAGGGGGGTGAAAATAGCACAGTAGAAGAAACCCTTTCTATTCCAATCTTCTGGACAATCTATTGAATTGGGGTATTTGTTACGAAGGCTAAATTATATTGATCCAGAAATGTTGGGTAGCAGTGGGTAGTTGCTTTTGGCAAATTGGCAGAGTGAGAAGTTATGCAAGGATGATTGTAACTAAAGCTGTGATTTGTATTTTTCTTAGAAGATTGCACTGAAGGTCAAATGCAGCAATTTAGCACTCGAGAGAGTAGTCAGTCTCCAGCATCAACCAGCGTAAGAGAACATTTGTGGATTTTTCTTTTGCCTGAAGTTTGTGATCTTTAAAGTACTTTTTAGTGATTGGCTTACCAGGGTGGAGAAAGACAGAAAGCAACTACTGCTTTTGCAGAAAATTGAGAGTTTCATGCATTTTTTTTTCCCTAAAGGCGGTGACCTCCAAACTGCAGAACACTCACCTGATGGCTATTTCTCCCCAATTTTTTTTCCAGTTTAACAGTCTGCAGTATTACTATTAGTACAGGAAACAGAATTTCAGATTTACAAGTTGAACAGAATGCTGAGTGGTGATACGTGATGTATTAATGGAAATGTATGATTATCCCACAGGCATTATAGCAGAGAACCAGAAATGGACACATTGCACTTTATTTTGCAGGCCCGGGTAGATATAAGAAGCCAGCAACACACTGTAGTGCTTTCCTGGGTGAAGGTTTTTGCTGCAAACAGCTCTTTGTCATTTGAAGGGACTCTTTTTTCTTCCCTTTGATTTTTAAATGTAGAATAATTTGGGATATAAAAGTCTTGCCCTGCAAAAATGGGATAGAGTAGACCAGCCTCACTGTTCAGTGCCTGTAAATTGCTCTTTCCAGAGCAGATTTGCACTATGCGGTGCTGTCATTGATCCCAATATCCATGTGAATCTGGCTGATATTTGTCTGAATTTGTTCCAGTTCAAAGAGTGTGGCTCAGCCAGCGAGGACTTGGCAGAGAAGGAGCGGAGGAGGATGAAGGACTGCTTTGAGCGTTACCGAAGGTCTGGTCTTTAGTAAAGCAGAACTAATATAGACCTATCTATGTGATTCTGAGTTTACTGAATCTATTTCCTCTTTTCTGACCTTCCACTGTTCTCAAGGTTGATTCGTGGAGGACACAGATTTATTACTGTTCTTATCACCAGGGGCTTATGCTCCCAGCTTGAAGGGGTTGAGACTCTTGTGTTAGTTTTCATTTTGGCTATTGCTGGTACTATCTCATTTGCACTGAACCACACAGATATTTCTACAGCGTTGTAATATGGAAGCTGCAAAAATGATTTTTTTTTCTTTTTTTTCCAGAAAAAGGGCAATGCGAAGACTAAAGAACAGGCCCCACGAAGCAGACTGGGAAAACACTTCTGGCAGCGACAACACAGACACTGAAGGCTCCTAAGAGCAGGACATGACCATGAAATGGCAGCATGGGGGCTGCAACGCTCCCATCTTTATTTCCATTGTTCACAGGAACCTACTAAGTTTTAAAACCATCTGAAAAAGCATCACTTTTAAAACGGTGGAGGGCCTAGCCTGGGTGTATGTCTTCAAGGAACTTGACACACTTGCTATCCAGAATTTCACTTATAAATGGAGTAATGCAAGACACCTGTGCTACACCAAGCAAAGAGCTTGGACTAAGGACCCCATGACAGGGTGACTGTGTTCACAGAAGTTGTTTCAGGAAGAAACGCCCAGCTCAGGGGGCTGGTCTTATATTCAAGCAGGCGTTTTGCAATGGGGACAGAGGGAGAATTCGATGCATTTTGGTGCTGTCAGGGAAAGGGCTTCACCTCCCTTTTCCTAAATACACCGTGTAAGCCCCGATCCTTAAAGGCGGCTCTGTTGTCGGCGTCGCTGCAGCCGCCGCCTCACGCGCGGCGCGCGCGAGCCAACAAGATGGCGGGCGGGCGTGGCCGCGAGGCGGCGGGCGGCGCCTGCCCGGCCGCGACATGGCGGCCGCCGCCTGGGCGCCATGCAGCGCGCCGCGAGGGAGGCCGCCCGCGCCCT
>JAUBOD010001040.1:2239460-2277495 GCA_032353885.1 Nothura maculosa | reverse complement strand
TGCGGGCCCCCGCGCGCATGCGCCGCGCCGCGCCTCGCTACGGCGGGCGGCGCGGGACAAGCGCCGCGGCTGCGCGCCCCGCGGGCGGCGGGGAGGGAGGGCCGCGCGCGCCCAGGAAACGGCTTTTTTTCTCAGGAAAAAAATAATTTTAAAAAGTCCCCTCTGGTACATGACGCCAGCGGCGCCTCTGTCGCAAGGGGCTGCTTTCTGCTGTAACCATTTCCCGTTTTCTTCATTTAAATGTGTGCGTATGGCGTGAGGGGGGAAATTTCTTACGTTAAGCAACCCCCCTGGCTGCCCTTAGCAGTTTTTGACCAATAGGCCTTTTTTATAATTTTACAGTATTTTTTAAAATTCGAAGATATGGCATTTCTCAGTCCATGTAATGATAACTTCTCAGTGTATTTTATTAAAGATTTCAGAATAAACCCAAAGCAGGTGAAAATGCAGGTCTAATATCTGAGGTTCAACATCACAGCTATATGTATCAATAGCACTTGAACTCTCCAAAGCACCAGTATTTTATTTTCAGCTGGTGGTTTTGCATTCTCATTGTAACATAAAGCTATGAAAATGTTTATAGCCGATTTTCATGAAGAAACAAGGTGACCGTGTTCCGAGGCGGCTTCTTTTCTGTTCACCCAAATGGGAAACACGTGTTGTGTGTGATCAAGCATCTTGCAACAGCTAAGCAATTGTGGGGGGCATTTTTTAAATGAGTGAATAAAATATTTCCCTCTATTCTAAAAGACTTGACATCTGTGATCAGCACGGTCATGAAATGCGATTTGTTTCCCTTGTAGGTCTGCCAGACCCGATCATCAAAAACCATTTCCAAGCTGGGCTACCATAAAGGAGTGGTGATAGTGAAGTGCCCCGGCTGCAAGAACCACCACGTCATAGCAGACAACTTGGGGTGGTTTTCAGACCTGGAAGGAAAGAGGTGGGTGCGACAGCAACGCTGCCTCCTATTTAGCAGTGCAAAGGGCTCTTGGGATGATACCTCATCCTCCTTTGCTGATAAGTTATTTCTTTCATGCTTTTTAAATGTGGTTTAGATAAAAGCATTTTTTTTGTTAGGTTTAATTCTCTGTTTCGTACGGCTTCTTGAAGTGCACAAACTGAGCGATCTAATCGGCTGTGAAGAGGACGTTAGTCATTACCTAGGCTCCAAATACGTGGTTTAAAGCAGAGCTCGAAAGAGGATGATGCACAGACAGCATTGCTGGTGTTGGCAAAAGAATTGCTGCCTCTAGTTTGGTTCTTTTGTTCTCTGTTAGGCCGCATTAAGTCACTGCTAGTTTTCCCTGAGTGTTTCAACATGTGGACTAAAATGCTGTTGATGCTGTAATTTCAGTGCTTTCTAACTCCCTTAGATACCTTAAACATTTTTGCTCAGCTGTAATAGCTAATAATCTGCTTCGAAGGTTCCTTTTGGAGGAATACTGTGATAATATATATGTGTGCAAACTGTTCATGTGTGCATAACTGCATGCTGTTAGTGCTGAGAGCAGAGCATAAAAGCCCACACCTGAATCTTGTGTCCAGCCGTGCTGTGGTGTCACTGTTGATCTTTAAATTGCTGTTCAGGAATATCGAGGAAATCCTGGCAGCCAAAGGGGAGAAGGTGAGACGTGTGGTTGGCGAGGAAGCCCTGGAACTGCTTCTGGAAAGCGCTGCAGATCCCGAGTCACAAAGTCCTCCCGCGGAGGGAGAAGGTGGGGACGCTCCCCCGGACACCCTCGGCAAGGCACCGACCTCATGAACTGCTTTCGTGTCGTTCTGCTTGTGGCAAGGAGAGACTTTTAAGAGTTTTTTTTCCATTTTGTTGTTTAAAATAAATGCAAGGAGGCACTGGCCTCTTTATTCTGCGTCTTTGTCCTGTGTAGTTTTGCCTTTGACCAAGGTAGTGTTTTTAGGGAAACAATGTGGATGTTTTGCCTGTTACTTGTTTTGTGGACTTTAAAGCAATCCCGAGTGCTTAATCAGTGTCCAGAATCCTACATTGATCTCTTTTGAGACAGAACCAGTATTTTTTTGCCAGTGTGTTTTAACCTAAGGAGGAGCAGTTCTGCATGGAAGATCTAGCACCCTTTTCTGGTCTTGTGTCAAGTGTTGTGGCACAGCAGCTGAACTTAGTATTTGTAAAGCATGTGATGAGCTAGAAAGCTGTCTTAGTGTTATTTGACAGCTCTTGAGGCACTCGTTATTGCTACTGCTGCATATAAAATCAGCTGAAAGAAAAATAATGATTTTGTAACTGAAAAATTTAGGTGTTAGCCAGGCATATAATACCGGGCTGGTGATGAACTGGGCAGTAAGGTGATGGGACTGCCCTTTCCTGAGGTTCAACCCCTCCTGGCTGCAAAGAAGAAATTACCTTGGGTAGAAAGCTGCAAAATCCTTTTTAATGTTTTCTTCTCCAGGCTGAGCAATCCCAGTTCTTTCAGGCAAACATATCTAGGTGCTTGTGGTCTTTAATTAGCCAAGTATTCAGTGAGGACGTTGCAGGTATTAATTTATTTATTTAATTCATATGAAGACTTCATAGTGATTTTGTGTGTTGGGTTATAAGCACAGTTCTGAGTGGCAGGAAGGTAGTCATGTTTTCCTGTTGGTAAGTGGTATCAAAGTGACTAAAGAGCTTTAAGAGGCAGGACAGGAACTTAACTCATCAGTTTGTTTTTTGTACCTTCAGATCCTGGTATTACACAGGTCTCCTCTGGCCCAATGAGACGAACAGATAATAGAGCAATCCATGTACTGAGAGAGGAACCCTGCATCTGGGCACACTGCTGTACAGCCACCCTGGTGTGAGCAAGATGCTGACACGCAGCAATGTGCTGCTAGGAGAGTGCTTCACTTTTATGATTATCCTTAACCTTTATTATTCTCCTTAACCTGAGACACAGCACTCTGTGGTGCTACTGCCTTTGATGGGGCACAGCAGAATGGCTGTTGCAGGATTCAAGCTGTCAATGGGTTATTTATAACCTGATTTTTTCTTTAATGCTACTTCCCTTACTTTTCTTATCTGATACTATGCCCCAAGCTACAGGAAGCTTAGGGTTTCCTCTGTTGCTCTAAGGACTAACAAAATTTCTGTTCTACTATTTCTGCAGCCCAGCATCCCTAGCAGTTGATGCTGTGTTGAGACAGAGGCTGGTCCAGGCCCCTTAGAGCTGGCAGCAGGAGTGCTTGTTTTGCAGGCTGTCGTGTTGGCACCTGAGGCTGTAGGAACCAGCTGCAAGGATCGAAGGGGACACATTTTTTGCTGCCGCTTTGCTATGAAATGCAGCACTTTAACAAGTCAGGGCAACATCTCGGCCCGAGCGAGTCGCTGAGCGTGTGAGGTGACAGATCTTCAGGGTGAGGGCACAATGTGGTGTGCAGAGACCTCGCTGCCAACTGCTGCCTGGGCAATCCCTGCAGCAAACGGGATGTTCTTCATAGAGAACAGCTCGCAGGGACCCATCAGCACCAAACACCGAGGCTGCAGTGTGCAACAGTGCAGGAAATTGCTGCTTTTCCTGGGAAAAAGCTTTGGAGGGAGTTTGTACTTATATGAGGGAATTTGCTTATAATACAAATACAAAAATATACTAGGGCTGCCCACTGGGCAATGCCAGCTCTGCCCAGCGGGTGTCAGCCTGAAGGATGAGGAGGCTTGGAGGAAAAATGGGAAGGAAAGGGGTGCCTGCCTCCCCCAGCAATGTCCCCTGCCCTCTTCCCACATCACCAAAGCAGGAGCCTCATGTTCTGCAGTTCCTCTGGACCCTTCCCTGTGCTGGCTCCTCTGGAGTCAAGTCCAGTTGTAGCTTTTGGTCCTGTTGACAATGGGTATCTCTCAGTTTTGTAGATAGTGTGTGCAAGAGATGCATCTACTGCAGGTTATGTGCTCCCTTCCCCAAGAGCTAAGGACAGGGAGACAGCAGGTGAGACCCCCTCATTTATAGGGATTTCACATCTTCCCAGGAATCTGAACTTCTCAAGTCAGACACAGAAGCCTCTTGTGTCTGAGCACAGAAGCACGAGCCTGGACCCAGGGCACCTCCTTCATCGTGGCGTGGGCAGTACAAGCAAGCCAGGCTTTGTCCTTGCTGCTCTCAGGCTCAGCCCAGCCTAGCGGGCCATGCAGGAAGGAGCCAGCCCTGCACCCCATAGCCCCTAAGCCCATGCCAGGCTTTGCACAGCCCTTCTCCTCGGGCAGGGAAACAAGAGGCAGCTCTTGGGCCAGGAGCCAAGGGAAGACGTGGAGACAGAGGAGAGCTGGGCCAGGAACCCAGCCAGGCAGCACTGCCTTTGTCCTGAAAGGAGAGGTTAAGCCCTGCTCCTCGAGGAGGGCTCAAGCTCACAGAGAAAAGCAGCTCTTTCTAGGCCCAGGCTACAGGGCTGCTTTTTAATGCTCTGTTGTCCTGGTAACTTTTGGGCTTTGGCTGTTGCTCAGAGGCAGGGAATTGCCCAGCACTTTGGCTCCTTCCTCCACAAGGATCCAGTTAGCACAGTAAGCTAGAGCCTAAGCCTTTAAGGCAGGCAGAACTGCTTTCTTAAGATAAATTTATACTCTTTAATATAAAGGGATGTGTAGGTGGGGGCATACACCCTTTTTTAAGCATTTCATAACTGGTGATGTCTCACAAAAAAGCATCGTGCCCTCCCACCCTGTTCTAAAAGGCCAATATTGTTTCTGCTTTTGGCACAGCAGCGACGTTGGCCACAAAACAGTGGAAATGAATTTTTGTCACTGAAGCTTAGACACAAATATTTATTAAGCACAACCTCCCCCCTTCCCACTGAGCTGTATTCATTTCTAATATATTAATTATTTTGGCAGATTATTTTGTTTTTTAGAAAAAAAAAGTACCTGTGGGTTGGAAATTCCCCAATAAAATGACATTAGCAAATACACATGTAAAAAATAAATAAGCTCATACATTCAAGTATATGGCAAATAATTAACACCTCCGAAAGCCTAACGGTCAGATTCCAGTTCAGCAGCCGGCCGAGAGCTGCACAGACCTGCAGCTGCTCCGTGTCTTCAGCTCCAGCCTTTTCCTCCCCTTTGGAAGCGTCAGCTTGGCACGTATGGGGCTGGGCAGCTCCTCCTGTGTGTCCAGGCCCTGCAGAGCCTCCCTGGGGCAGGAAAAAGGCAGCTCCCCCATCAGGCAGTTAGTTCAGGTGGGTTAAGTGCCCAGCAAGCAGCATCACTGGTCTGAAAATCTCTCTGCTGGTTGGAAATGCCTCCATTAACTGCATTTCAGTTAGAAAGTGCTGATTTGTTCAAAATCTGTTTCTCTAGAGGAATGTATTGAGTTTGGCAGAGCTCATTGTTGGAGTCCAAGAGTCAAATCACCACAAAAGTGCTCCCCTCCTCTCCAGCCTTGCCCTGCCCACTTTTCCAAAAAAAAGGAATGAAAATAAATGTAGATCCTTGCTCCTGTGTGCAGGACGGAATCAGCTTCCCAGCTAACCCCCCAGCCCAGGGCTCCTTGTCTTGCTGAAATGGTGCTGGGCCAAGTACAGCCTTGGGGCTGTTGGGATTGGGACTGTTTCCAGGAGAAATGAGGGGAGGAAGGGGCTGCTTTGTCCCCTGGGGCAGGGCGCAGTGCGGGTGGTGGTGGCTCTGCTTGTGTTTGTGACAAGTCAGGGCCAGAGAGGTTTGCTGCTCTCTAACACTCAGGGGCCTTTCAGGCTTCGTTCCTTGTCTATTCTCTTCAAGTCTGCAAACACTCCAGGCATTACAAACCAGGAGCAGGAGAGCCTGGGTTCCCAGTGGGAAGGTCCTAATCCAACTCTGCCCAGGCCCGTGGCTGGGAAGCGAGGGGACAGCACAGGGCTGTCACCACAGAGTCCTCAGCGAGGCCAGAACAGGTTTAACAGAGCAGGGGACGTGGCTGCAGCTGGGGCAAGGTCCTAAAAGAGTCTGTGTAGCCGCTGACCTGGAGCTGTTTCCTCCTCTAGATAAAGCAGAGCGGAGCAGGATGTTCCAGGGAAGGATCCAAGGCAGTTTGTGTCACCTCACGCTGCAGGCAGGACAGGAGGACTCCGTAACAAGAAGGTGCTCTTCCCTTTCCCCTTTGCATTTAAAGTGTTGTGGAAATACAGAGACCTCAAGGCTGGAGGTATCTGCCCGCTCCGGGCTCCTGCTTTGGCTGCCAGCACAAGTTCCTGGGTTTGCGGGTGACAAGCAAAGGGGCTGCCCAAAGTCTTCCCTTGTGCTTTGCCCAGGGTTGGGGTGGCCACGTGAACCAAAATAAAACCAGAGCCAGCCCCAGCCTTGGGGGCAGAGGCTCCACAAGCGGCGCCGAGGGGCGGCCCGTGGCAGAGCAGGAGCGCTCAGGTTTGAAACCACCCACGCTTATTCTCTTTTAAAAAACAAACCAAAACAAAGGCAAAGCAAACCCCGCAAAGGCAGCGCGAGTTCTTAGCTGGAACTGGGCCTCTGCTGCTCCTCTGCGGCCTCCTCCGAGGCCGAGGCCAAGTCTACGCGCTGCTCGTCCATGCGCTTGGCCTGGATGCGCTGGATGAGGCTGAAGAAGTCCTCGTCGGGCATGGTGGGGCCGCGCGGGATGGAGTCGGGCGGCGCGCAGCGCTGGTCGTCTATCCTGGAGGACTGCACGGGGGGAAGGACAGGCCCTGAGAGCAGGTAGGGGCAGCACCCCAGGAGGGCAGGGTGGGCTCAGAGGATGGGGATTTGCCCGGAAACACCCAGCCCGCCCAGCCCTGCGGTACCTGGCACTTCATGAGCATGTTGAAGAACTCATCGCCCGGCTCCTGGGCGTCCCCCTCGACACGCAGGTGCCCCAGGTTGTTGTGCGTTATGCGCAGGCCTGGCAGGTTGCCCACGCTGGCGCGCTGGTCGTCCAGCCGCCGGCTCTGCGAGCTGGCGATGAGATCAAAGAACTCCTCGGTCTGCGGGGACGCCATGAGCGAGGATTGCGCTGCGAGCGGGGAGAGGAGGACGGGCCGGTCACAACAGTCACAGCCCCGCTCGTCCTTGAGCACACAGGCTGCGTCCGGGCCCTTTGCCACCCCTTGGGCCCATGCAGCCCCTTTTGCTTGTAAGGGGTTAGCAGAAATATTTGGGTTCAAGCAGCCTTTCCCCTTCCCCTCAGTGCCAGCACTGTCCCCAGGCTTCTCTTTGATCGACCACATCCAATTTTACAGGGCAGGGCTGTGAGAACACCAGCGCACACCGATAGCATCCTCCCCACAAAGCACCCACAAAGCCACCGGGCAGCAAGGCGAGGAAGGAGCCGAGGGCCTCAACAGGGTAAGGAGCAGAAACACCACACACAAATCTGCCACTGTCACATTCCCAATGCAGCCTTGCTGCTAGAGCCAGCACTGACACCTCTGCCAGGCCAGCTTGGAGAGCCCCTGCTCTGAGAAACTGTCCCCAACTCTGCTCCTGGACCCCAGTCTGACTGTGAGCTGCAGGCCGTGCGTCATGAGCACATGATAGCAAAATGCTCGTTAGCAAAACACTCATTAGCAAAACACTCCTGCTTCTCCGCTCCACAGAACCCGGCCAACCCCGGCTGCACAGGGGGTCCAGCCCTGCACCTACACACATCATATATATTATCCCCATAAATCCTCAGGGGGAATAGCCCACCCACCTGCTGCCCTGACATGGATAAGCAAAGCGATTCCCTGTGGGAATGCAGCAAGATTCAGAGCCCTCCTCTCAAGGCACTCCGCCACTCTCACAGTCACGCCACCAAAGTTGGACAGCAGCGAAGCAGAACTCAGCCCCTCCGTGCCTCTTTTGGAAAGGTTGATGTTGCAAAAATAGCCCTCTAAATTACACAGCAGGTGAAGCCGAACACAATTCTGCACCCAAAAGGCATATCTTTAAAAAACAAGGCTGGTTTCCACCCTATTTCAGGGCAGGAAGGCAGCTCCACTTGCAGCCGGCCATGCGGCTCTGCTCCAGCCCCGGTGATGGCAGGGATGCTGGGACCTCGCTTTTGCCACCACGTTCTGCTCTCTTGGAAATTCTAAACAATTTTACCAGCTTAAATGAAACGTTTTGAGCCCTACTAGATGGCACTTAAGCACTTGAGTGAGACCTGCATATCCTAGTGCTGCTTTCCAGCAAGGTTTAAACAGAAAGAGCTCAACGCAGTTTCATTAAGACAAGAAATGGGAGTGCAAACATGGCCCTGAGCTGCTTTCTGAGCTTTGCCCCTGCTCCTCCTCCCTCTTTGGGCTCATCTGCCTTCCTGGCTTCTCTCTGGTGTTACACAGCACCTTGCACTTGCAAAGATGTCCCAAACAGGCACAAACAAAAAGAAATCCACACATATTTCTTCTACCAGCCTCAGTTCACATGTAGCACCAGCCCAAGCCCATCGCTCGCCTTGAGCATCCACAGAGATGCCCACGTCAGGCTTGGGCAAAACACAACCCTGCCTGCAGAAACCCCGCGGCAGCAGCACCCCGGGCCAGGGCGAGCAGGGCACTTACTTATCCGCTCTTCGAGGGCCAGCACGGGGGTGGCGGCGGCCTCGGCGGCCTCGGCCGCACTCTCCTCCAGCGGGCAGCGCTGGTCGTCCATGCGGTTGCTCTGGAACTTGCTGAGCAGGTCAAAGAAGCATTCCTCGTCCGAGGGGCTGCGGCTGATCTTCTGCGGAGGCCACAAAACACACGAGGAGAGTCAGTGCAGGATCATTTCTCTGCTACAGGAGCTGAAAATAAGATGTAATGTAGATTTTTTAAACTTATGAGGAGAGTAAAGGACCCTGTGGGATCCCGCTGCAGGATGCCGTGCGCATCAGCCCCAGCACGGCGCAGAGCGGCTGTTTCAGCTCCCCAAACACATCCCTTTTCCCTCCAGGCAGCGTCGCTGCCGCCCGGCAGCTCCCAGCAGCTGCTGCCCCCTCGGCAGCGTGGTGCCCGGCATGGATGGATGCACCGTCCCGTGCCTGGATGTGCCACAAGCCCCAGGATGGGGATGCCACCCCCAACCGCTGAATGGAGCTGTCCCGGTGCTTCCTCTGCATCCGGGGCCACGCGGTGCTGCTCACTGCGGCCAAAGTTACAGCTCTTTGGGAAAGCAGCTCTGTTGCAGGAGCCCCAAATAACCACCTGGCACGACACCATGGTCTGTTGAAGCTGTGCTGCGTATGGGCAGCACCGAGCACCCGTCACAAGCTGCGCACGGCGCCCGTCGAGAGCACCAGGCACTTCTGGAGGGCTCCCAAGAACAGGCTGCAAAATGAGACTGTGATAAGGGAGGTATCTGCTAGCCCTGAGCTGCTGCAGGCAAAGGAACCATGGCTGAAGTGGGCTGAAAAGCCACCAACATGGGGTTGCCCGCGGCCCTCTGCCCTCGGGGACGCTGCCGCTCGCAGGCTGAGCCCCACGCTGCAGCGGGGAAAGGCAGGAGGGGTTTTGCCAGGCGCTGAGCAGAGCAGGCGAGAGCTCCTGCTGCTATTTCGGGCAGCGTCCAAATTAGCAGCACCCAGAGCGTGAGACGGGGCCGCTCGGGATAGGAGCGGCCCCTCTCTGCCTCCTGCTCTGCTGCTCCGACATTCCTTGGCGCCATCCCGCATCCCCACAGTGAGGGCAGATGGACCACGCTTTCCTCCCGCTTCCTGCGGATGACGTTTCCAGCAGGATGCGGAGGCACGCGGAGCAGCCCGGCTAGGGAAGCCCAGGCAGGGCACCCAGGTGCCCGTGTGCCCCACACAGCCCAGCCAAGGCGCTGGAAACGCTATCAAAAGCAGCTGCAGCTGCACAGCTCTGCCAAACCCCCTCGGCCAATTCTGCTCGGATCCAGGAAAGCCGCGGATCCCGAGCAACTACCCGGACCGCGGTAGTTGCTCCCGTGCTGGTTTCATGCAGTGCTTCCATGCCAAGGTCCGATGTGAGGACAGGGAGGACAACAGTCCTGCAAGCCAAGTCAGGAGGTCTCCATCCTCAAACCATCCCCATCCCGGCAGATCCAGCCACAGCATCTCGGAGCTGGGAGCTGTCAGCAAAGTCCTTCTCCAGAGCGAGAAAGGGATGGACACAGGGATCAGGCAACAGGAGACAACCACCCAGCGGGGACACTGCTCCAAGCACCCCTCCGAACCCCAACCTATCACCAAAAGGCAAAAGAAAGCACCCTAAAGACCCCCAAACTTATCGTGAGATTTGAGCTTTTTGGCAGAAGAAGAATTGCTAAAACAAGGATCCGCTCTGGTGAAGCACCCACAGGACCCGCTGCTCCACAACGGAGGCACCCGTCGGGTCCGGCATGGGGGCAGCAGGAGCCCCTCCGCTCCCAAAAACCCCGGGCACGCGGCAGGCTCCATGTGCTGCTCTCATCTCTTTCCCCCTAAAGTTGCAGGGATTTTAACGATAGAAAGTTCAAGCCGAGGATAAACCGGCAAACTTCCAAACGCAGCCGCTTTGAGGCACCACCCGAGGGCATCTCAGCTCCATCCCCGCATCCTTCTCCGGCGCCAGCTCCGCTTTGGGAGGGCAGGAGGGAAACCCGAGCAGAGCTTTACTCACGGCAGCCGCCGCCGCCGCTTCCCGGAGCTCTGCCGTCCCAACGGAGCAGCCGTCAGGATGGTGCCGCGCTCCGGTGCTCGCTGCTAGCCCAGCTCGCTCGCGATGCGCTCGGTCGCGCGGCGGAGCCGTGTGAACACTCAGCGCTGCTCCCACCTCCTCCCCTCCCACCCGCCACGCACGCAGCCCCTTAGAAACACATCGGGATCAATCCTGCGGAAGGAGCCACTCAGGGCCAGCCCCGATTCCCGCACTCCAGTAGCTCCCCCAAGCCCTCTTGCTGCAGCGCTCAACCACTGCCTGATATTTTGCCTGTTGCAAAAGCCGAGGAGGTTTCGACCTCCCTATTTGTCTCCCAATTCAAGCGTGTCCCTGGGAAGGGGAGCTCCAATTGCAGCAAGGTTTAGAACACAAGCGCTCCCCATCCGCAGGCGCATCCCGCTCCCGGAGCGGCAGGGATGGAGCCCACACAGCTTCCCGCGCCTTTCCTGGATGCAAATTCATTGCAAGGATTTGCAGGGTGCTTTACAGCACGGGAAGCTGATGATTCCCAGCCCCGCTTGCTCCCGGAGCGGGATGCAGCCACGGCTGCCCCCAGAGCCGGGCAGAGCCCCACACGCCGCCCAGCCCTGCAGGCTGCAGTTCTCACCCTACACTTGGACCACTTTCAAACAGGCATTTTCTGTATTTTTTTTCCTCCTGCCTTCAAACAGCTCGCCCACTCGTCCCCGCGAATGCGGGCGCTAAAAGCTGCTTCTGTTTTGGAGATATCCAACAACTCGAGCTTTATTGCTTCAAACAAAACCAAAACAGCTCGCCCCCCTGCGTGGATTTAGCCGCTTTGGGCACTGGTCTCGTTAATTCTGCAATCGCTCCTTGTTACGCTGTGATCTCCCCCGAAATCCCAGCTCGGGGAGCCCGTCCTGCGATAGACACCTGGGCACTCATGACATGGAAAACACTGGAAATCACTCCTGATATCTCCTCAGGAGGCAACAGGGTGCTCAAGCAGCCTTTAAATAGCTACAGCTGGAGTTAACAACTTTTCCAGGCGGATTTTGACAGCGTTTCCCATGTCAGGATTTGGTTCCGAGCGGGATGTGGCTGCCCGGAACCATTAGGGTTAGAGCCAGGCACTGCAGCAGCAGAACAGGGTGACCCGGCTGCAAACGCCGACACTGCAGCCGGCGGGAGCTGAGCAGCCATCCCAGCGGAGCAGGAACAGTTTGCTCAGCCCAAATACCCGCAGTGCTCCCAGCACCGCGACCCACATTGCTCATTAATTAGCACAAAAGCCAAGGTCAGTACATGGGGCTCGACTCCCGCACGGCCTCCTTGAAGGAGGAGGACGGATCCGAGGTCAGAGCCGGGGACTTCTGCCCGGAGCGCACGTCCGAGCTCGGCCTCAACACGCTCCGCTCCAGCCCTGATGGTTATTTACCCGCATTCCGGCCGTGCCCGAAGGCCTCGCTCAACATCAAGGCTCTGTTGTGCAAGACACCGCAAAACACGAAATCCCGGCCCGGGCAGATGGGCCCCGAGGCCACAACGTGCTTGGGAACGGAGCGGAGCAGCCACCGGGGCAGGAGGCTGGTGCTGGCGGCTCCTGCCCTGCCGGGGCTGCTCGAGAAGGGCACATGAAGCTCCGCTGCGACCGGGGACTGCAACGAGAGGAAGGTCCAGCTGCTCGTGGGATGGTATCCAGAGAACATGGGGGTGCAGGCAGCCCTGGGTAGGGGCAAACCCCCGTTTTGCTGCAGCGCAGGGTTGTGCGCATCCCACACGGGATCTGGGATGGGAAGGTTGCCTCCGTAGGGCTGCCTGGGGCCTCAGCCTAATTCCGAGTCTCCTTATCCACCCTGGCATGCGCCATGATCCCTGGGGAATGGGAAGGGCCAGGAGGGGCTCTGAAAACACATGCTATTTAGGGCTTTGGAAATTAATTGGTGTTAATTGCCTTTGGGAGCCTCGGCGTAGCGCTGCTAATGGGAAGCGGAGGCCGGAGGTGAGGAAGGAGGCGCCGCGGCCCGTGCGCATCAGCCAGCGCCAGAGAGAAGGTGCAGGAGAGAACGGGCCCCATCGGACTCCTTAAACATCACCAGCAAACGCAGCGGTAGGAAAACACTGCCTGGTCTTTAACACCCTTTGCATAAAGCCCCAGGAGGAATGCAAGCTTGGGGACAGTGCCATAAGGCACAGGAAGCAGCACCGCTGCAGCCCTGCGAGAAACCAACCAAACTCCCCCAAAATAAGGCCCTTCTCAGCTGCTGTCATCGTAGCCCCTCTGATTGGGGCGGAGTTCTGCTAATTTACAACCCAAGACGACCCAGATCGTGATTTTTTAAGCTCTTCTGGCACATGAGAGGCCGGATCTGCAAATGTGCGGAGCGCCCTAAGCACGGCCGAGCCCTGAGAAATGAGTGAGGAGCTGCAGGTTTGGGACAAAGTCAAACATTGGGAGTTTCATTGCTCTGGCTCCAACTTACGGCCTTTTCTCCCTTTCTTTTCAGCATTGTTCTCTTTAAAGCAACAGTTCCTAGGAAATGGTGAGCATAGTGTCTCTCTGGCTGCCTTGTGATGGCAGAAAAGGCTACATCAAGAGGAGGACAGACCTTAATTCCAGCTTCCAAGTGCCAGGAACTGTGAGCCCGGCTGCAGTGGGTCAGCCAGAGGAGACCAGCTTGGCGAGGGCCATTATAGCCAGAGCTCCCCAGGCCTGCGGAGCCCCTGGGCACCTGGTATCTCCATCCCAGACCCTTCCCTATCGCTCCAAGCCCTGACGTCCACATGTAGCTGCAGTCAAGGGCCCCAGCTGTGCTCCCAAGGCAGGAAGAGAAGGGATGCGGCGACATCCCGGGAGCTTGAGAGCCTGGCACAAGGACAAGGGCTGGCACCCAGGGCAGGTTCTTGGGGCTCCGTTTTGGCCTCGGTGGGACTGGGTCCCTGCAGCGGCCCAAGGGCTCTGCCACGCACCCTCATTGCATCATTACAGCAAAAACAGAGGCAAATCCCAATTTTAGCACCATTATCATGCGGAGAGGGGGAATTCATTATCTGGCAGCTGCTAATATTTAAGAAAGAAACTGATAATTTACCTTGGAGGCAACGAATGCAGCAGAGGCAGAAAAGGCTGCTGCCTCCTCCCCACCTCCACGCAGCTCCTGCTGCAGATTTGCTGCCTTTTCAGCCTCCCTCGGCAGCAGCGACGTTTCGGTGCAGAGCAGCGTAGGGGCTGGAGCCCAGCTCTGCCCCCCAAAACCCAGGAGCCTTTTTATTTCTCTCCCAGCTTGTGCAGCATCTCTGCAACCTGCCCCCCTGGGAAAAGAGGAGCTGGAGGAGAGCAGAGCCCTCCTGGGCTGTACGAGAAGTTCATAGAGATGCACGGAGAGAAGGCTGGGCAGCTTGACATGAGTCTGGAGAGGCCACAGGACCACTGTCTGCTCCTCCAGAGGAGCCTCCGTACGGATCCCTGCCCAACTCCCAGGGCATCTGGCAGGGTCCATGCAACCCAACAGGCTGCGAGCAAATCCTATGGGAGCAGATCCCCACAAGGGCTCCAGTGACCTGCCTTTGGGGCAGCCTTTCCCATCTCTAGAGCCCCGATCCCACCTCATTTTCATCCACACAGGATGAAGAAAACTCACGGGCACCTCGAGGGTCAACTACAGAGGGCCGCAGGGAACAACCCTGCACTTGTGGCCTTCGTTATTTCTCAAGCGCAGGAAAAATCCCACCCACCTAATAACCCTCTGTAAAGAGCAGCGGTTCAGAAGGCAGTGAAGAACTGAGCCCTGTGACCCGTGCAAAGAGGAGCAGGAGAAAGCAGAGGATGAGAGGGGTTACAGCCATGCCCGAGCCTTCAGTGTGGGGCCAGCTGCTCTGGCTGCTGCCGTGGGCAGAAAGCAGGAGCTTCTCCGGACCGGACCTGGCCTCAGCCTGTGGCATTCGCAGCCGGCAGCGGCTCCGGCTCCCTGATCGCACTCTGGCCTCGCGCTGCTTCTCCCTGCCTGCCCTCCCCTGCATCCTCCCACAGGGAGTTTCCCAGCGGCTCCCTAATAAGCATCAGCATCATCATCATCATCATCATCATCATCATCATCAACGCTATCACAACAGCACGGCTCCTTCCACCCACAGCCCAAGCGCCTCCACAGCCAACCCAACACTCACGCACATCCACGGCTGTCACCACCACCCTGATGCCTCCATAACCTCCTTGGGGAGGCAACACAAGCCTGGAGGGGGAGGACGGAGGTGACCTGCAGCCAGTCTGTGGCAGAGATGGGCCAAGGAGCCAGGAGTCACAAGCCCCAGGACTGTCCCTTCCCATGGCAGCAAATCCCTTTGGGAAAGGGCACGATGCTCGTGCCACGGACAAGACCATCCTGGGGCCGAGTCCTTCACCACAGGGCTCGCGAGGAGCTTCCTCCTCGGTCCGACCTCGCGTCCTCCCTAAAAACAGGGACCATGACTGCCAGGAACTCCGCTCCACCTCCAGCCTGGAAGCAGCCCCGCAAGGAGCACCGACCTGTCACACCGACTGCTCCCGGCGCTGTCACAAGGTCACCGGCGGCTGCAACGTCCCACGGGTGTTTTCCTGCCGCCGCAGCCTGTTTGCTCACCGCCACGTTCCCAAGGAAGGCTCCGCGCCTCGCTCCTCTCGGAGCGCGGCTTGTGTTTGGCTTCTGGCTCAACGTCTGAGTTAAAAATACAGGGCTATTTCTGGCAGAAGTGGTTTTCTTCGCTGCCTTTGTGTTCCCTCAGATGCCCCCACGCTGCTGCCGCCTTGGCAGAGCTTTGTTTTCCTTCTCCGTGATCATGTTTGTGCCGGTGAGCAGCAGGAAATGCTTGTCCTGTTAGACCATTTCCATGGGCATTGCTGGGAACGAAGAATCAGCTCCAAGAACTCTAAAGAAACGGGGCAAAAATCCCGTCTGGAGCAGAGAGGAGAACTGAAAAGCAGGGCCCGTCTGAGGTTGGAAGAGGACACGTGTGTAACTGCCTGTACCTGTGCACCTACCCACATGCACACACACAACCAAGCCCAGCAAACGCAGAGCCCTCTGCTACAAAACACCTCCAGCCATCCCAGACCATGGGCAGACTTCATCCCAAGCCCTGCAGCTCAGCTGCTTTCCTACCCGACTTGAAAGCATTTGACTTCCTATTGTTTTTGTTAAATGCCAAGAAAAATAGCAGGGCCTGTAGGACCTATCTTTCCTAGCTTGGGTTTATTGCATGTGGAATCACGGCAAGATTATGGCGCTTGTAAAGCCCGGGTTCAAGCCTCTCTTGGTCCCTTCCCACCATCCAGAAACATGCAATGGTTGCGGCTGCAATCCCAAGCTCAGGATCAATTGGATCATCTGCAAAAACCTGGAAAGGGCCATATTTTTCCTGGAGACAACACACACAACGGGGGCACAGTACAGGGTCCCGAGCTGCCTATAGCACCCAAACCACCACAGCAGAGCTGGGGCAGGGCCTGTTCCCCGGATCCCTGAGAAACAGGCAGGAAGGAGCATCCGAGGAGCACCGAGCGCGGGGGAAAGAGCATCTTCCTACCGGCTGCGCCACCTGGACTCGGACCTCGCTCGCGTCCAGCGCCGACGGACTCGATCCCGGGCCCCTTCGTTCAGCACCAGGCTGGCGCTCCCGGTATTTCTTGGAGCGCACGGGTAACGACAGGAGCTCTTTTCCCGCCATCTTCAGGTCTCCCACGTGGTGGCTGTCACCGTTCTGCTCCTTGGGAAAGCAGGACACAGTCGTTGCAAACGCTGCTCGTCCAGGGCAGGAGAGGGGCAGGGGCAGCTCTCCCATGAGCTTGGGCAACATGGATCGGTGCTCGTGACACGGGGAGGCCAAGCAGGACGTGCTGCACCTCTCCAGCGGGTAACTTAACTGCAGAAGCAGCATCGTGCAAACAGCACACAAGGAAGCCTCCGTAGCCAGGAGAAACATCCTTTCAAAAAACACAGGTGTGGAGGGAGAGGCACGGCCGGTTTATTTGCAGACAGGGGGAACGACAGATGAAAGCTCCAAAGCAGCCGCAGCCGCTAGCAGGTTTTGGCACCCACACTCACTAAAGCCTCGTGCAAACGCGGGGCAAAGCTGCTGGTGCCTGGGATGCCGAGGCCTTGGCACGAGGCCCCGCTTGCTCCGTCCCCATTCGTGCCCAAGGCCGTGCAGCTCCTGCTGGTGCAGGTTGCTCCTGGGCTGGAATTGCAGCGTGTGAGGCAGGTTGTTAGTATGGGAGAGATGGGATAAGGGAATGGGGAGAACCGGCTGGGAGCTGCAAACGGAGGAGCTTGGGACGAGGAGGGAGGTGAGAGCACGAGGAGGGAAGCAGGGTGTGCAGGGATGTCACTGCTGCAAAGAGAGCAGTGATGTTTTAGGGACCCAAATGCTGCTGCAAACTCCATGCTGGGTCCCACTGATCATCCCCCTGTGCCCATCTGCAATTCCAAGGAACTTTTCTGCCTTTTGTAAAAGGGGAAATGCTCTTTAAGGTGCTTGGGAGAACTGGAAATGGGAAGGGATGAATGAGGACAAACGATTTGTGCCAGTGACGTTCCAAGAAGGCCGAGCGTGGCCACCACCCAGGGACCAGGCGTGACGAGTCCCACGGCTGCTCCTTACCTTTTCCGAGGGGAAGTGCAGCAGATCCAGGCTGTCCATGCTGCTGCGCTGGCTCCTCTTCGGCCTGGCCCCTGGAAGACAAGGTGCTCTCACATCAGGGGCACCGCGGGCAGCGCTCGTGTCCCATGGACAGAGCTCACACAGGGCAGAGCCCAGGGCCAGGGTGCTGCTGCTGCTGTGCCATCCTGGGCATCTGGCACCTCTCCTTCCCTATCGCTTGGGACCGTTTCCCAAAATGCTTTTGCAGTGGAGTCAGGAGCAGCTTGGGCTACACGAGGCTTTGGATGTGGAGCCAGCAAGGGGCAATGCTGCGACCTGGAGAGCACGAGACTCTGGGAATGGGATGGAACAAACCCCGCTCCCACACACGGCGCGACCACCAGCACCAGCTTTGGAAACAACCCTAACGCAGTTGGGATTCGTGCCTCCGCCGGCCGAGCCTTATCTGTGTAGTTTTGACTTGGAGAACGTATCTAAGGAGCAACCTTGAGCTTCTCCCTGCAGTCCCAAGGGCAAGAAAACTAGGGGAAAGAGCCACGGACCAGATTCCCTCACATGCAGCCAGGCCCTGTCCCAAGCCCAGGGACCTCCCTGCTTCCCAACAGCTTTAGAAGTCGCACCCAGAGACATCGAAGCCCTCGCGGCGCTCGGAGCGCCCGGCACGGCAGCTGCACAAGGAGCCGAGCGCTCCCGATTAGATATCCAGGGATGGCTTCCAGGGGCCCGGCGAGTCCCCAATCACACCCCTCCGTCCTTGGCTGCTTTTAGGCACTTGCAATAGCACTAAGCTGCCGGCCAGAAAGCGTTCACCTCCCATCGGAGAAAACCTGCCTCCCCCGGGTTAATTTAACACATGGAGTCAGCTGAGACCAGCAATTAGGGCAAGCGGGACAATTAGTTTTGGTGTCGGCCACCCGGACCTCACACTCAGCAGTCGGGAGACGCAGATGGACCCGGAGTGGCGCCGTTCCCTGTGTTCTCTCTCCCTACTCACCAGCACCACGGCACCGCTCCCGCTAATTCTCCATTTCCGAGCACAACCCCCAGCGCTGCCCCTGCCTCCTCCAAGGAGCTTCTCCAAGGAATAGCTGCAACTCCGCCGAAAACTCCACCAGAAACTCCACTAAAATCTCCACCAAAGTCCAACTCCGTCTGGCCCCAGCGCCAACCAACAGCAACAGCGGATGCAGCTGAAAACCCAGCTCTGTTCCTCCGCAGGGGTGGTTTTTCCCCCCCTCTCTCCGGTATTTATTGGCATGTTTACCGAGCCTGCTGCAGAGGAACGGAAAACCTCAGGGGCATTTCTAAATGCGCGCTCTGTCTCGCAGGTTCGCCGAGGACTCGCGCGGCGCGGCCGGAACCTTCTTGTGAACATCAGCTGAGCGCTGCTCCTGACTGCCGCATTCATGCCCCGCTGCCCCAAGCCCTCAGATGTTCTTCTTGGTGCTCAGCGGCGTTGCTGCTTTTTAAAACATGTTTTTTCCTCCAAAAAAAAAACCCACTCCTCCTTCCCCCTGTGATCTCAACACTACCATTAAGCAAGTTTTTGTTTTTTGGGTTTTTTTTCCGATTTTTCTTTCACACTTTGCAGGAGTTTAACCGTTCTCACATTCCGCTGTTTTCAAAAGGGGATGGAGTCACCACCCAGGCTGTCAGGAAGCAACGATCCTTGGGAAGGCAGGAAAGTTACTGGATGAACAGAGGGCAGAGCACGGCTCCATCTCCCCTCATACCCATCTCTCCTCCCCTATTCTCCCCTCTTCCTGCCCTGGGGCACCTCGTGACCCATCCATGAAGGTTCCCATCTCCTCCTTGCATGGGGCTCCTGCTATATGTGCACATCCAGTACCTGCTTTTCCCTGTGGATTTTCCATATCCCATTGGAACCCAGCTGCAGCCCCCCTGCAAGTCCCATCTCAATGCTGACACCCCAGGGAAGGATCCTCCTCCGGGACAGCCTGACCCCTGGGTTCTTCCCAGGGTTTGTGGAGACCCCAGCAGCTCAGGACCTTGATTTTAGCAGGCACCTTCAAGCATTGCTGGAATACAACTAAATTAGACCCTGGAACCATTTCTTTTCTGGGAAGGATGGGTTTGTAAATGCCGCTGAGCCCAGAAGTGGCTGGAGAGAGATGGTCCAGCAAGGGGAAAGGCCGCAGAGCATCTCGCATCATCCGCTCATCAGGACAGCTAATCAGGAAGCCTGTGCCAAGCTACAGCTCCATTATTACAGCAGGCTCTTCAAAAAGGGGCAAAAAAGCAGAGCAGCAAGAAAAAAAAGAGGAAGAAAAAAAATAGCCTCCTGGAGGACAAGCATCTCATTTAGCGCTTTAATTATTCTTCAGATGGATAATGGGCTCTGGCACCATAAATCCACTTGACCTCTATTATTGCCGGCACTCACATGATAAATGCTGGCGTTTGTTTCCCAGTTGGTGTTCCTGGGCTAGAACAGTACTTTTCTCTAGCTGGAGAGAGCAAACGAGCCAGGTTATTTATGATGACTGGGTCATAAAACCCTTGTATGAAGCTGCCATGCGAGGACCATTCTGCCCATGTAGGTGCCCTTTGGATGGGAGAGGATTGGGGCAATCCTGACTCCTTGTGCCCCAGGATACAGCCAGGCAGCGCTGCGAGGGCTCCCCTGGTGCCTGCAGCACCAGTCACGGTCCAAGCCAAAGCCAAGAGGAAAATTAGACCTGAGAGGATAAACAGGACACTGGGGACCACTCTGGACTCCGGCAAGGCCACCCATCCTCATCCCCCTCATCAGAGCTGGGAGCCAAAGGGAGGAAGGAAACTTGTCCAGCTGGGAAGAGCCGCCTGCAGCGCTTCCCTGACCAGCTCCGAAGCTCTGTGTTCGTTGGCACAGAGCAGCCCACAGCTGAGCAAATAGCAGCTTTCCACACAAAACCCCAACGCTACAAAAGCCTTTTCCAGAAAAACAATTTTGCAGAGACATTTTTTTCTCACCCCCCCATGGAAAAACTGTTAAAAGGGGAAAAAGTATATACAACATGTTTAAAAAAGAAAGGAAAAAGGCTGAAATGGCAGCACTGCTGCACAGCTACAGCTGGGACTCGGAGCCAGAGCCCTCCTTGGGGACAGTGGCAGCTGCTACTGATGGCTACACTTTGGTGCACGACCTGTTCCAGTGCTCCCATCCGCAATGGGCATTAGCTTCTCTCTAGCTGCTCAAGGCGATTTGAAAATAAAGCAAAGAAAGGCTGAAAAATGAGTAGAGTGGCTTGTACTTACAGAACCTAGACAGTGCAGACCACCTCACTACCCAGCGAAGACAAGTGCAAGCCCTGGAGCTGGTGGGATATCAGAGCCTTCTTAGAGGAAGACTTTGTTGGCCAATGCTCTGCCTAAGAGTTTAGCAGTTGGGCGAGAGGAGGATTTTGAGATAAACCCGGCGGGGTGGAGCAGGCGGGAGGAGCTGCGTGACCGCGGGGCTGATCCGGGATCAGTGTGGGCAGGAACAGGAGACAGGAAAGCTCCATCACCTCCCATCGCCCCTCACGGGCTCGTGCTGCACACCCAGATCAAAAGGCAGCCGAGCTGGAACTGGGAAGGGACACGTGGTAATTACCGAGGGCAACGTCCCCACCTGCCAAACAAGCCCAGGGGAGGCGGCTGCTCCCACGCACGGAGCCAGGGCGGGAGCAGCGGCGACGCTCTGCGCCCTGCCAGCCTTGCAGCGCGTCAGCCGCCCACAGCAGGAGCCTCTGAGGAGGGGGACGAGGCGCCGGGCCCTGCTCTGCAGCCTGGGAATGGGAACAGCCTCCTCTTGGAGGGGGTTGTGCCCACAAGGCTTTGACCCTCGTCTGGTTCACAGCCCCAGAGCTGCAGGAGATCCCATCCATATAAAACCCTCCAAGCGACTGCGACATCGTCTGCGTGGATGCGCTGAAAGGCATGAGGGCCCCTGCACGCTGCCCAAAGCAGGAGTCAGCTCCTCCTGCAAATCCCTACGGACACGGGGCACAACGAACAGCACGGCCCTGGCTTTGGGGTGAAACAGGCTCTGCCAGGGCTGACCGGTGAATCAAGCTGGGTCAATACTCAACATGGTCTGCACATGGTCTGGCCGGTTCAGGATGGGACAGGCTCCGTGCTGGAGCCGGAGGCACCGGCCGGGCCTGGCTGCTCTCCTGCCTCGTGTCAACAGCAGCCTGGTCAGCCGAGACCACTGCAGCGGCCCGACACGCTTCCCAGGTACTTCAAAGCCAGTTCAAACCCAAGCAAACAAACAAACAGCCTGGGAAACATGAAAGCAGGCTGCCTCTCCCCAACCCGATCCGGGGGTTCAAAGGAGCTGAGCCCGGCGCCGCGCAGAGGACGTGGAGCGGCGCTCGGCACCGCGCACGTTCCTGCCCAGCCACCGCCTGCAGCGCGGCCACCTCTCCGCAGGGCACCCCGGAGCACAGGGAATTGCGGATGGGAGCAGGAGACCCAGCTGAACCAGTCACCGGGTCTGGGCACCTCCACACAGGGCTGCCAGGATGCAGGAAACCCCCTGGAATAGCGGAGCCAGCCAGGGCGGCACCACCGGGACCTCGCAGCATCTCCCAGCCCCAGCCTGCACCTCTTGCCATTGCCAAGTGTCCAGATCCCAACAAAACACCTCCTCAAGACACACGTGCACCGAACTGCAGCGCCTACCTGTGCCAGCTCTCAGCCCGGGCTGTGCAAAACACCGGGGCACCTTTCAGCAGTGCACATTTATCTGCTTTGCATTTCAGCTCCTTTCCCTCTTCCTTCAGCCCGTTGCTTTAAGCTCTCCAGGTTTGCGTTCTTGCACAAGGTCATTGCTTCCAACAGACTTGTGCGGCCCGGCCTCCAGCTTGGCCTCCAGCCACCCGGTTGCTCCCAGAATATTAAGCAGCGCTCGGAGAGCTCAGTGAGAGCAGCCAAAGCAGCCAAGGAGACGCTGGCCCGGCCCCTGCTGCGGAGGACGATGCCCAGGATCGCCAAGCAGGAGCCACCAGGACAGGACAAGTCCCATGGGCTGCCACAGGCTTCATCAACTAAACAGGCTTTCCCACAGCTGGACTTTGGATAAAACTGAACTTGCCAGCAGGCAGATTAACATTCATTATCGGGCCTGCCCTACCAGCCATTTTAAGCTTAAATAGGGAAAAGGACCTGGAGCAGGAGAAGGGGAAACTCTTCCTTCCGTTGGCATTGGGAGGCTGGAGCAGTTGAGATGTCTGCTTGAATCGCCACCTCTCCCCTGCCTCCTGTTGCAGCAGCAGACATGCCTCTTGCTGTCAACTGCTGCTATTAAGAGCATAAATAATTATGTTGCTTCTAGTCATTTACTGGAGGAGGGCCCCACGGGTCCCCCCTTGCTCCTCGAGGGCTCTGGGGGCTCCCCTGCTGCAGGGAGGCTCTGCACCGCAGGGCTCTGCGCCCCAGCCCCGGCACCCACGTCAGCTCCGTGCCACGCACTCATCCCAACAGCTCCAGACACTCTGTCCTTCCAAACAGCGTCAAGGGGACTGCGGAGCTTCAAACAAGACAAAAGGAGGGCTTTGCTGCTTGGAAGTCTCATTCCCAATGCAGGCTGGTTCTGTTAATCCACCCCATGCCCTCTCCAGGGCCGGATCCTTCCCTGTCCTTGCAGCTCATGGAAAGCATGGAGCAGGAGAGGAGAATGGGAGCCCACTCACGTGCTGATTGACGCAGGAGACACTTCACCCCAGCAAGGAGATCTGCTGCAGAGGAGGCCGAGGCCACAGGACTTCACCCCAAGAACGTGCCATAGTTGCCCTCAGTCCTCACCTTCCTCTCCCAGGTGCCTCCAGAGCCTCATCCCGCCCGGCATTCCCGCCTCCTCCGCGGGCACCTTCCCAGGTGTTTGAGGGGCGCCCAGCACCGCAGCACTCACCTTGCGCGTCGTAGCGCTGGCCCGCGGCGCCCTTGTCGTCACCGGCGCGCAGGGCCAGGCGGAGCTGCGCCACGCTCGCCTGCGCCGTCCGCTCCCCGCTCCTGTCCCCGATCTGCAGGACCAGAGCAAGAGGCCGCTGTTCATGAGAAAGGAGCTCAAGCAGCCCCCAAAGGGCACATACGGGTCGGCAGAGAGCCCCGCTGCTCCCAGCCCAGCTCCTCGAGCTCTCCTGCGGCTCCTGAGCACTGGACAGCCCCACGAGCAGGTCATGTTCGTGGCTTGGATGCTCCAGAGCCCCTTTCTCCTGGCTCAGAACTTTGGAGCTTTGAGTTGCTCCGAGCAGAGGACACATCCACATGGCACTGCTCTGGGAAATATCCTTGTGAATCCACTAGGAAGGCAGGAGGAGGAAGGAGGGAAAAGAATCGGAGACTTCAAGAGACACTAAACAGAATTCCCATCCCACTGGTAGCTTGTTTGATGCTAAAGCTCCAGGACACAACTCATCTTTCCCAGAACTGTTGAGTTTTCCACCATGTTAGACCTTCAGGAAGGGATCTCTGCAATGGCACCCACTATCTAAACCAGGAGTTGCATGTCATGCTGCTCTTTAAAGGTTAATCAATCTGAAAATGACTGCACCACGTGTTCCCAGCGAGCCCAGACATCACTGGGAAGCAGCCCCTCATCTCTGGAGAAGCAGCAGCCGCTGCGAGGAGACCTCGGCTGGCTCCTGATGAAGAGCCATGTCCAGCTCCCCCTGCTCCTTTGAGATAGGCTCAGCAGCACGAGCCATCCGAGAACAAAGTCATAAATCCTCACGCTATTTATGAGAAAGCCTCAAGCACCACTAAAGAAAGCCGGTTCAGACAGCTTATCAGCCACAAATCCCCTGCCAAGTGCAAGAGATTTGCTCTTGACACCGTCTCCGGAGAAATTATCGTGTCCTGCTCGGGTCTTGCAGCCCTTGCCGTGCTCTATTAAAGGCTTCCCTCATTTCCACTCACGCCAGATTATCATTAAAGCCCCATTAACACCAGCAGACAAGGGGCAGGAGAATGACGAGAGCTCGTATTGCACATGCTGAGCACGGCCCAAGGATTTTCTGCCTCCAGCTTGGCTATCCGTGTTTCCCAAAGCATCCAGGCACGTGTCCAGGTGGGAAGGTGCATGCAGGAGCTGTGGATGTTATTTTTAAGGTGTGCATCCTCCAGCCTGGCTCTATCAGGAGCCACCCTACCCTTAGCCCTGCTCACATCTGCAGCCCCTGGGGTCACCGCTCGTGGTGGATTTCGGATCTCATTCAGATTCAGGTGGCACCATCAGGTCCACGTTGGCAAGGGAGGCCGAGGAGAGAGCTGCAAAGCCCAGCTTGCCAGTGTCCGGCCTATGTTTCCCTGGGTAAAACGCTCCCCACTGCCTAGGAAGGACCAAACCACAACATCAGCAGGGGCTGATTTGGTTTGAGGCTAAAATAACCCAGCGCCTCCCTAAAGCTGCCAACGCAGGCGCTCCCGTCCAACGGGTACAGCCCCCAAAACTAACAGCGTGGGGTGGTTATTACTGAGAAACCTGCTCCTGATGCATCCTGCAGCCAGAGGCATCACCCCAGGGATGGAGCAGCACTGGGGGCCCCCCAGGCTTCCCCTGCACCCTAAAAGCCACCAGGTCCCATCCCGTGTCACCTCCCAATGGCCCCCCCGCCACAGCGCTCCTGGAAGGCTTCAGCTGAAGGGGTTAATTTGTCCTCAAATGTACAGGGCCAAAGAACAGCGTTTCTTCTGCATGTCTGATAAGTATAATTAAGTGCATAATTAGGCTGGTGTGTCAGTCCTACTGCAGGATCTAGCCAGTTTAATAGACAGGCAGAGGAGCACACAAAGCGCTCGCACATGATGATTTCAATTAGCTCTTCTAAAGGGCAATTTCTTCATCTGGGGAAGGCTCAAGAAGCCAAGGCCGATTTCCTCGTGGCACAAAGGAAAGAGCAAACACTGCCCTGGCTTGCGCTAAAGCCAGGAAGCGCCTCATTGCTCTGTACCAGGGAGGCTGCAGTGATCCGGGGGCAAAGCCAAAAGGCAGCACAGCTGCAGGACAGCCCCAAGGGGTGCCCTGGCACGGGGTGACCCTGTGGGTGCCCTTGAGCTGTCACCAGCACTGGGTGCATTGGGACGGTGCCGCATCCGCACTCGGCATCGCAGCACAAGAGGCCGCTGGAGTCGCCAGCCGCGGGGCAGAAGCCGGTGTTGGTTTTTGCAGGTCCAGCAGATCCCATTGGAGCAGAGGCAGAGCCACGAGGCCGATCACAGCCCAGATCCCATTGCCTGATTCTCAAGGAAGGGGCCTTGGTGTCCCAGGGCTGGACACCAGCAGATATCCAAGACCCTCCACATCTGGGTGCAGCACAAAATGCACCAACCCATTGGCACAGGAAGAAACATCTGCTGGACCCATTCCCTCTGACCTGAACCAGTTTCTCTCACCTCTTGGGAGATTTCGAGATGTTTCCTTGCAAAGTGCAGGGCTTGCTCGTAGCTCCCCAGGGAGACGTAGGCATTTCCGAGACTCCAGCAGGCCCTTCCTTCTCCCACCCTGCAAAACAGGAAAGCGTCGGCCACAGAAATGCCGGGCAGGGCACAGCAGCCCTTTCACGGAGAGCAGCGAGCACCGGGCTTCCCAGCAGAGCTTCCACCCACGGAACGGTCCTACACAGGGAGGGAAACAGGTTGCATCCGGAGCTCTGGCTCTGCTGAGCCCAGCAGATCCAGGGCCGAGCACCACTGTGTATCCAGGTCCATGCAGACAACGACAAGCAGCTGAACAGTCCAGATGATCCGTGAGTAGGAGTCAGGATTCCCACCTTGCACAGTAGAGATTCTCCCCCAAAAACGCTCAGGGCATCTCCCCAGCTTGAACCTGCCCCTGCCCCGAAGCCCTCATCTCACCCTGGGGGTGCAGGGTGGAAAATGAGCATGGGGACATCACTGCGGAGCAGAACCCATTCAACGTGAGCCCCTCAAACAGAGCCAGGTGTTCAGGACCTCCCACTGAGGTCCCTGGGGGAACAGCTGCTCCATCATGGACACACTCATGGGGTCCCCAGCGTCCAGCCGGGCTGCTCACTAGCACTTGGAGCTGATTGGCAAGAACGTGGCAAGGAGGAGATCAGTGCAGGGGCCAAGCCCCAGGACCAGCACCCGAGCTCAGCAAACACTTCCCGACTTCCACGAGGCTCTGGGGGTGCAGCCCCATCCACAGAAACTGGAGAAAGCTGCAAACGTGAGACCCTATCCTAGGCACCCCGGGTGCAGCCCCTTGCACATGCGGGTCCAGCCCGCTCCGCTCACCCATGCTGGGATAAAAGCAGTGCTTGGGGAGGCTCGGCGTGACTGCAACTCCCTTTGCAGGGGCTTGGGCGGCTCGATGAGCACCCGAGCGCTTCCCTTGTCACCCTGCTCAACGCCTGCTGCTCGTGGGGTGGGCTGGGGAAGGCAGGAGCCCACAGGCTGCTCCCCCTCAGCATGATTCACCCCACTGCGCCCGCCACGCGCAGCTCCGTGCCAATGACTCTGCTCCATCTAGTGGAGGATGCAGCCTAAGGAGCTGCTGGAGCCGCCAGGATGGGAGGGGGAATAGCCAGGAGAAAGGAGCCACCTCCCAGGAAGACTGAGGCCAGGCCTCCTAAGGAAGGAAGGAGGCCAAGGAAAACACTGCCTCCTCACCAGGGATCATTCCGAGGTGGAAGCTTCCCATGCTATCTCAGAGCAACCAGGACAAGGCAGGATGCATGTCCCATTGACATGGGTCTGAAGGACTATGTAAGTCTTAGGAATCCAAGGAGCTTCAGAGGGTCCCACCAGGACAAAAGGGCAGGAGCTGCAGGGAAACGTGCTGAAAACAGCCGTTTCCTTCAAGCGCTTCTTACCAGGAATCTAATCCAGCCCACGCTGGCAGAGCTCTAAGGGCATGATCTCTGGAAGAAAAGGCTTGAGTGACATGATAAAGGTCTTAATCATGCTGCTTTTTTAAACCAATGATTGCACCAAAGCCCAGGCTCTGAGATTTCTGAACGCCTTTTGAGAACACAAGTTATTTAGTCCCAGTTATAGAGAGAAATAAATCAGAGGAGCACAAACTGCATCTCCGGAAGCCTCCCTTACCTGTCTCCCAGCTCCTGTGCTATCACCAGGTGCTTTAGGTGGTACTCGATTGCTCTTTCATAGTCCTGAAGCAGCGTATACGTGTTCCCAAGACTGTAGCAGGCCTGGGCTTCGACCGCTTGGTCTTTGAGTTGCCTGGAGAGCTGCAGAGTTTTCCTGCCCGGAGGAGGGAAGCGGCAAAGACAGGGTCATGGCAGGAGCCCTGTGCAAGGGGAACACGTGAGCAGCGCCCACTCACTTGTAGTACTCGGCGGCGATGTCGAACCTCCCGAGGAAGATGTGCGCGTTGCCCAGGTTGCTGTACGCGCGCCGCTCCGCCGCCTTGTCCCCAAACTCCTTGGCAATAGCGAGGCGCTGCGGGGGACACGGGTGTGAGCACAGGGTGCCCGCGGGCAGCTTCTCTCAAAGCCTTCCAGACAACTCAATCCCCTTTGCAAAACTCCCCGCCAGGAAGACGTGCCTCAGGGCTGGATGCTATAGGAAATCTCTCCTGCTTTTGCAGTTCAGCATCGGGAAGGACCTTTGGGAAAAGGGAAGTAGCGCCACATCCTCCTTTGCCTCCCATTCCAGGCTGCTCCGTGCACAGCTGCTTGGCTTTAAGTGCAGGAGGAATCCAAGCTGAGCAGACGGGAGTATAGGGAGCTCCAGGACAGGGAATAAAGGGATGCGGCTGATGGGCAGTGACAGCCAGGAACACGTTGGTCACATCACACAGCACCAACGTACACGTTTCTCCTCACTGTCTTTTTTTAAACTTCCCACTTAAACATCCCTATTTAAACATCAGAAGGATGGAAGGGGCTTTGCAGGGTGCTGAGCACTGCCCCGAGCAGCCTCCGAACTGCAAACTGAGCAGCACGTGAACGCAAACAGGGCCAGCGTCACCTCACTGCTCTGCAGAGCTTTACAGCAGCCTATAATGTTCTGCAAGCAACATTCATATCTGCGTGGCAGCTCCCTCAGCAGCTTAATTAAATTCATTTTGCATTTATTAAAATTTACACTGACACAAGTTAAGAGCATGAGAGCCTTGCTAGGTCCAGCAGCAAACTGACCCTGGGGAATCTCCCATGTCTTTCCAGGCCAGACCCTGATGCACCCCGAGGACTGAAGACGGCGGCTCCAGGGAACCGGCTCCCTGTATTCCCGCCATAGGGAATACAGGGAAGACACACTGGGAAGAAAGGCAGTTCAGCCCTGGCCAGCTCCTACCTCCTTGTGGAAGGCGATGGCCTCGCTGAAGTTGCCCAGCAGGTACTGGGTGTTGCCGAGGTTGCCGTACGCACGGCCCTGGGCCGCTCTGTCCCCCAGCTCCTTCACCAGGGACAGGTTCCTCCTGCAAGCAAGCAGAGCAGCGCATGGGCTCAAAGGCTGTTGAGGAAACACCCCTTTCTTGGGACAAAAACCTGCAGAAGGGGGCAAAAGATGTTAGCCCCAAAGTTAAGCTTTGCAGAAGCCTTCCTGGGTGCAGCATCAGCCTGAACTTTGCAGACATTTAGGGAAGGGAAGGATGTCGCAGCAGGACAAGTCACAGATCCATCCCAGGAATAACCAGGAGCTGGGGGAAAAGCCTCAAGCCCTGGGTGAAATGTCCCTGCTCCCAGACCGCTCCATTCCCAGCAGAGCCAGCAGGGAGCAGCAGGGGCTGCGCCAGCCAAGGGCTCCCCTTCCAAAGGCAGCTGGAAGCAGGAGCAAACTGGTGGCCTTAATTGCACAGATCATGCTTCGATCTACACTGAATTTAATCAAGACGGACCAGGGGAATTCTAGCTCTGATTTTTAGAAGCTTGCAGTTCCTTTCTCGCCTTCCTGGAATAGAATTTGCTGTCGCACCTGTTCCTCTCCAGGGAATATTCCTTATTCATTGCAACATGCAAAACATCATTCTTGGGGAAATAATGTGAGAACAGGCAGCAGCATCCAGCTTCGGCCTCAGAGACCAAACCAAGGCCCAGCTTTGCCTTTGCAAGGCATAAAATTTTACAGCATCCAACTGCCCTGTGCACCTGAGCCAGGGAGAGCATCGGCCTGCAGAGCATCTGGGTCCAAGTCTCATCTCAGCTGCAGAGTCGGGCCCAGCTGGTGCCGCCCACCGCAGCTTCCTCCTTCATTCTTATTCAGAAAGGGAAAATTACAAACCAAGGACAGAAACGTGCCAGGTGCTTCCTGTTAAAAGCTCCCCAGCGCTTCGTCTGTGCCATGGAAGAGTAACCACCAAAACATCATTATTCACTTTCATCTATCATCAAGTTTAATGGGCACAAAATCCTGAGGCTGGAAGTCACTCTCACATGGAGCTTCCTGCCCTGCTAACCCTCCATTCGCAGCTCCACGAAGCACAGCCTGAAATGCCACGTGGCATTTTGCTATTTCAGCCCCGGACACTGAAGCTAACACAGCATCCCGACGTGAGGATTAAAGCACGCAAGCTATGGCACATCCAGCAGAGAGAGAGCGTGCAGGATGGTAACCTCCCTGGGCTGCAGCATCAAACACATTAGCTTAATCCATCAAAATATTATGGACCAGAGCAGGGGATTTAGAGCTGCCCCTGAACTCCAGCATTCTTATGTTTCACACATTCATTGTACCTGGCAGGGGAATAAAGCAGCAGGATTTAGAGACTTGCAGGGTTTACACATGAGGAAGCCCAGAGCCAGCGCAGCCAGAGGCTTCAAAGATGCTGCTCCAAGGCCCTTTCTTCCCAAAAAACATCTTTCAGAAATCACACATCCTCAAGAGGCCAGGAAACACCTCCTGAGAAAGAGGCTTCCAATGAGACCCAGTAAAACTGTTGTCCTGCACCTGGTAGTTATCCGAGCACCTCTAATCTGCAGATCCTGGGAAACCCAGGGAAACTCACAGACCCTCGCTGTGCTACCAGGGAGGTACCTGCACGGGTTGGATCAGTCCTGGGTGCGCGAGCAGCCCTGCTCCCGGCAGCAGGAAGAGGGGACCATGCTTGGATACTTACTCGTAGTATTCCGAAGCTTTCTGTAGCGTCTCCTTGACTTCTTGAGGCAGGTAGCCTGGGTCTTGGGCCATGTTCCAAGATAAGTGCTTTCCCTTTGCATGGTAAACATTGCCTATGTTATAGAGTGCTCTGGCTTCACCTACCTAAAAGAGGGAAAAACGGGGCCACAAGAGGTTACCCTTCGTATCGCAGTACAGACCTTTCCGTGCTTAGCAGAGATGCTCAGCAAAGCCAGGAGACCCAACGTTTCCCATCCCACCTCCAGCGTCACCTCAGTCGTGACCATCAGAGCTGCAGTGCAGCCAGAAAAGAGTTTCCCACTGCATCTCCTTCCAGAGACACTTCCCACCGTGTCACATGTGCTGGCTCACCAGCAGATCATTCTTAAAGACAGGAAATATTTCCCGCCGGCTGCCAGGAACAGATTACCTTGTCTCCCTGCTCCTGGGAAATGTCCAAGTGTCTTTGGCAACAGACGACAGCTTCATCAAACTGCCCGAGGATTTTCAGCGTGTTCCCGAGGTTGCCGCTTGCCTTTGCTTCTCCAATGCGGTCTCCAATGGTCCTGCAAGGCGGCCAGAGGAAGGCAAAGGGCTGTTAAAAAGCTCATATAGGTGTCTGATTAAGATGAGCCGTAACCAATACACTTACCTAGCCAGGGTCAGGTCGTGTTTGTGGTACTCGAGGGCCTTGGAATACTCCTTTAGGTAGAAATAGGCATTGCCCAGCTGGCTGTAGATGGCACTGAGGGTCTTCAGGTCCTCGGTGCCCACCTGCACGGCTGCTTCGAAGAAGGCGGCCCCAGCTTGGAAGTCGCCAGCCTTGCAGAGGCGCTCGCCTTCCAGGGCCAGCTCCAGGCACGACGCCTCCATCCTGCCGAGATGGGACAGCCCCGTCAAGCAAATCCCGCTGCCGCGCAAGGCTCGAGAAGCCCATGAGATCCTGGGAAATCGTCCACCCCGAGCAGCAGGCACCGGACACGCTGACGGCACCGCGAGCGGCGGGAGATGCCCCCGAGCAACCACGGTAAGAGGCAGGATGGGGAGCCGGGGCGCCCAGTGCAGCCTCTTTGCAGGGTGCAGGAATCCAGGGGCACAGCCGCTCTCCCAGGGGCAACGGGGAGCGTAGCCAAACCGCAGCGCGCTCCGATCGGATTCCAGGCAGAACCAGGCACTGGGCAGAAGGCCTTGGAGCCGCTCGCAGCATCTGCTTTTCATTACCTCTCCTGCCGTCACTTTTTCCACAGCGGCTCCCGGCACCGCGGTGTGCCCTGGGGAACACGCATGTCCCCACTACACGTGTCTGCTCTGCAACACGCTGCCTCCTTCCTCCTCTGATGTTTTTTGCTTTCTTCTTTTTGCTTTATGTACTTGGAGCCAAGCTCTACATAAGCTGAAGTTTGATAGATACCTTTGGCCTAGAGATGTATCACAGATAGACCTTTTACTCATGCACAATGGAAGGGAACAGGCTAGCTTGTCCAGAAGCAGAAAAGGGTCCAACAAAGGCAGATTGTTTTTTTGTATAACACATGCCCAGAAGAGGCGTTGACTCTAGTCTCAATGAACAAAGACTAGTGGGATGCAGGAGAAGGGTACGTGGGCTGCAAGAGCAGCTTGCCCAACATCCCTGCTGCACAACAGCCACCAGCTGCTCCACACCGGGTCCCTGGACCCGGGCACAGGACAGTCCATGAGCTGCAGGCCGGGAGCTCGGAATGCTCCCATTCCTCTTCCTCCCAGCACCTCAGGGCTGCTCCTGCCTCGCTGCACGTTTGGCCCCAGAACCACAGAATAACAAGGAGGGAGGGATTGTGAAACAGCTCATTTGAGCTCCCCCTCCGGCTCCCACACAAGTATCTGGTTTCAAGCTTGCTGCAGAGCCCACATTCGAGGGGCTGCTTTACTTGGGCAAGAAAGCTGCTGGGAGTGCCAGTGCAACACGAGTTCCTGGTAAGAGGGGCAAGAAAAAACTGCTAAGACTATTATTACTAAAAACATTTAGCTCATCTCTCCTGATGCTGCTGCCAGGCCACACAAACTGGCAGGAATGGGCTCACACTGGAGCACGTGGCATCGGAAGGGCCCATTCTGGTACTTCAGGAGGTGCCGAACTCCCCTCAGCTCCAATGCCCGTTTGCAGCCTCAAGTCCTGATACACAAACGAGCCCTTCACAAGCCAGGCTGCTCAGTGAGGATGAACTCAGAGGAGTCACGAGCACTGGAGCGACACGGGCCCAGGAGGTGAGAGCAGAGAGAAGAGCCCCAAAGGGCAGAGTCCAATCCAGATTTCCATACAAAACTCTTCCCAACCTCCCAGGCGAGCGGGGCCACCTGCACGGTGCCGGTGAGTGCTGCCGACACATGGCCTGGCACCCATCCCCACGGCAGCTGGCATCCACCAGCGGGAACGGCTGCTGCTTCCCGATGCTCCCGCCAGGCACCAAAGGGACAACTGACCACTCTGCATGACAGGGACCAAGAAGCCCCTTCCTCAGCCTGGAAAGCCTGAGCGGCACCTGGAAGGCAGCACCAGTTGCCAGCCCATCCGCCCTCCTCCTCCGCAGGATAATGGAGCCAAAAGCAGAAGCAACAGGGAGAAATGGGACGAGCCACTATTGCCTTTCACAAGTTGTCCCAGGGTCACCGTTGGCTGTCAGATAACAGCTAATGCCGAGCTATCCCACGCTGCTCCCACCTGCCTCGCAAGCTGGCGGCAAGGATTGAAGAGCAAAACACCCCATCCCTTTCCAGGAGATGCAGCCAAGCGCCGGGGCTCTGTCACAGCAAATGCTTTCAGGCCACGCAGCAGAAGGCAGCGAGGGTCCCAGGGGAGCAGCTCAGGCTGATAGCGATGCCGCTAACAACCATTACACCGGCACTGCTGTCAAAACAGCGCTATAATTAGCGAGCTGCGATGCCACCGGTCCCCAGAGGGGAGCGTGTTGGGAAGGCTGCAACTACCATGGGACCTCCCGGGCTTCATCCCACCTCCTATTCAAAGGCACAGGGTGGAAAAGCAGGGACATGGGCACGTTTGTCACTCCGAGCAGACGTCTTCAAACCAGGAGCTTCTGGGCAGCATCTCGAGCCCTGAACTGAATCCCCATGGGAATGCGGCCAGATGCTGGAGATGGATGAAGCTGCATCCTCATCGCAGAGTTCAAACTCCCTTTCAAAAACTGCATTTAAAAGTATTTGCTTCTTACCTGGGGCTCCACTGCAAAACCCATTGCAAACCTGAGCTGTGTCGGGTCTAAGTCAAGAATAAAATAAATGAACTTCTAGATAGGTAGAGTCATAGTCAGGAGGGAAAAACAGTCACAGAAAGAAGCTTTGCTCTAAAAATTCCTTCTATTAACATGAATTAATGATGCAAGAGATTTTAGCATCATCCTTGCAATCTGAACAAATTTTATACAAAAATAAATGTAATTTCAGAGCCCTGGCAACAGAGGAAATGAAGCACTCTTTCCAATCAAAAACGATCAAATTTATCAGGTACTCAGCATAAATGGATATCCACTAGCTTACCTAATTAAACATGATTTACAAAAATTAACCATCACATCCTTGAAGATAAGCAGGCTGGGAAGGGGAATTGCACCCGTTAGTGATGTCCTTCCCCAGCCCTTGCACAGGGCAGAGAGAAGCCAAGGAACTGGAGCCACTAGCGCCGTATCGGCAGAGCCCATTGAGGATTCCCGGTCCCTTTCCCGGGATTTGCAGGAGTTGCCTGTAGGACAGCCAGGACCATCAAGCACAAGGGCGAATGTTCGAGGGCAGTAAGGAAAAGAGTCACCCAAGACTGGAGGGGAAGGCAGAAAACCAGCCCAGATCCATCAGCCTGACTCGATGATGGAACAAGGAATGCTGCAGCCTGTCCCTCCTAGCTCCCAAAGCCCTCCCAGCTCCCTGGGCCTGTTTCTTTCCCATCTTCCAAAGCACATGAGATGGGATGACTTAAAAATGATTTTCACTGCAGTCTTTTGATAAAGGCATGAAATGGAGAAGCCAGAGGGGAAAATTACAGGGGGCTCTGGAAGCCGCTGGCTCCAAAGCTCCTCTCCGGGCTGATGGCAGCCCCAGTGCTCATTTCAGTTAATTGCCATCTGCCATTAGCTGCAGAGCACTTACAAGGGCTTCAATTCTCCTGCATATTTGCTAATAAATACCAAATGACAGGGAGGACAACAGCTGTATTTAGCTGCGTTTACCCTCTTATTAGCAGAGCTGAATACGACCCCACTTCAATGGAGAAGGGCTCTGACAAGCTGTGTCCTTGTGGCAAATCCCCCGCAGCAAAAGTCACCCGGCACCCTGCAACCCAGGGCCACGCACTGGGACCTCCTCTGCGCTTGGGCTTAGAGCAGGGGGCAAAACTGGGGGCAGATGGAGGTTGGCCAGCCCTTGAGCAACATTGTGTGGAGAGATTCCAGCTGCATGAGCGTGTCCAGAGCCTCATCCACCCAGGAACAAGTTGGCGCAGGGAAGATGCTCTCCCCTTCTTGGGGGACACCAAGGGGATGCTCCGTCTCTCTGCATTAACCACAGATCATGGCTGGGAGAGCACCTGTAAGATCCAAACCTGTCCCACAGAGACAAGCAAGCCAAATCCTGAAGCATTTGCATTTTGCCACAGAAAATACTCAAAATAAACCCAGGGATGATTTCAGCACAACAGGGAAAACTTCTCAACTTCTAGGAAGAATTTGCCGTCTTGCACAACACCGGTTCCTTCAATGGGATCGGTCCTGGGTTGTACCCAAAGCTCTTGGGAGGATTTCGCCAGGAATGAAGCCCTATTCCCTTCGGCTGCTTCCAGAGGGCAATGGAGGACACGCAGTCTGAACGCCTTTTTATTACAACATTAGTCTGGCAATGAGGGCAACACATCCTCTCACTAAAATACACCGTGCTTTAAATCAGCACGCTGCTCCTGCTATAAAATAGTGCATTGTGGCAGTGACGCACAGCAGGAAAACACGGAGCCTCGCAAGCAGCTGCCCTATGGGGAGGACAGCAGATTGACCTGCTGTTTTCCTTGCACTGATCAACTGCTTTCACCAGCACCATGCAAGACTGCATCCATGTGGTTCTGTCACTGGAAACGGCTGGTTTGAGGGGTTAGTTCTCACTTATGGCCTGTCCTTGATTTAAAGGAGAGATTTTCAAGATCAGGTCCCTCTTTGCTGCACCAGTGACTAAGATGCCCTGTGTTGTCCTTCCAGATGTGGCATGGGGGGGGGGGGGGATCAGCAGCATCCCTGGGGCCTGGCTGCCCTCTTGCACATCCAGGGTGGGAAAAGGGGCTCCCTGGCACCTCCCATGCTCTTTGTCACCGCCAGGACAAGGACGGCAGGAGAAGAGCGAGCCAAGCTCACTCCAAAGGCTCTGGAAGCGGATTTGCAGGGATCCTGCCCTGCTCAAACCCAGCACAAACTCCACCCAGCAAAACCCTTCCCGTTGCGCTCTGCAACTGCACTGATGAGATTTCCTTTCCTCCAGCCCCAAATTACTTCTCTGAAGCCAAGTCTTGTTTTCCCAGAAAGAGGCCACAGGGCCCCAGTCTTCTCTCATTTCAAGCTGCCTGGAAACCTCTCGGGCTGCAGCCCCCCTTCGCTTCCCCTCGCAAGCTGCTCTGACCTCCAACGCGGCCTTGGAGCAGGGAAACAACCACACATGGAGAGAGGCTGCGTCCGACGGGACGGAGCGGCTCCCTTGGCCGTCCCAGGCACCGTCACTGCATCCCCTCCGCAGGGATGGGCTCATCCTGAACCTCCAGGGTGGGCTGCAGTGGTCAGGATGCACCCCGCCATCCATGGGAAAGGGCCAGGTCCCATCGCAAGGACCACACCAAGGTTCACACCAAGGCTTTCCCAAGGACTCGTGGCCAGTTTGGCTCTGCCCCCTCGCTTCCCTTCAGCCAAGGGTTTCTCACCATGAGAAGCCTTCAGGGCTGCTGAACAGCAGCCTCCCCATGCCAGGATCACCAACAGCCCTTCCCTGACGAGTACTAGGGGTTTCTCTGCTAAATCAGGGCAACAGGGGACTCAAATAGGGTTAACAACATGCTTAAAAAGCAGCTTTTTTATCTCTTTACAGCATTATGGAAAAGTCCGCATTTGCCATATGTTTAATCCGCAAGCCCCTCCGTCCAAGCAGGGCAGGACTCGCTGGCTTCCCCTTGCAGCAGCACCGATCGCATCCGAGGTCGGAATCGCAGCATCCCACGGATCCGAGGAAAACCAACGTGCCGTCTCGCACTGCCCACATCAGCGCCTGCGGCTGCACGGGAAGCCCTGGAGCTCCAGCATCCTGCAAGCTGCTCTCCCTCCTTCCAGAGGCTCCCGTACGCTTGGTCCTCCACCGCATTTTCCACAATTTTAGCACTTCTGTCCTAGTTTAGCTCCGTGGGTAGCACCTACTCCGCAAACGCTTGGCACCAAAGCTTCCCTTTGCAAAGGGTGTCCCTTTCCCAAAGCAAGCTGCTTACGGCCCCATGCGCTATGGCTTTAACTTCCCATTCCTATCCCACCCCCACGTTTCCTCCTCTTCACCCTTCCTGCTGCCCACGCTCCCCCTTAGCAGCTATTTGCTGCTGTGCACGTGGAAGGGCCAAGCCCAAGGCTCCATTCTCTGCTGTTTGTTGCTGCTCCACAGCAGAAGGAGCAGACCTGGATCGTGGTCCTCCTTCCACACACCTATTTTAGGTCAGTGCAGCACGGAAGGCACTCGCGGTTTCCCCCTTGCTATTAGGAGGGGAAGGAGGAGGGAGGATGTCACAGGCCCATGTCACAGCACCCGTTTCCAGCCAGCTCCTGGATAATGCACATCTGCATCCAGGTCTTGGCTCCTGCATGGAGATATCTCTGGGAGAGCTGGCAGCCTAGACAGGTGAAGCCACCAAGAGCTGCTTGGGGAAGCTCCTATAAGGACACCCCGAAATGGCACCGACCGCAGCCACGTCCAGGGCCCGCCAGAGACGTGGGGGGCTCAACACCAGCCAGGGACAGGAGCAACACGGGAGCCAACTGGGATGCAGCCCTGAAATTCCGCACACGTGGCACCAAACTCGTCTGTTTTAGCACTTGGATCCCTGCAGGCATCAGACAAGCACGGGCTGCTTCCAACGAGAGATATTTTTGTTTTAGTCACTGGGGGTTTATGTTGCTGCCTTCGCAGCCTCCTGTTCAGCGCCGCGAACGCAGCCGAGACGCGGAGCAAACCGCGAGCACAAGCACTGCCAGGGTCAGGCTTTATCCATGCGTTTCCAAACGGAGCTTCCAAGAGAAAACATCTGCGCTCGGGTGGAGCCAGGGCTCAGCACGAAATGGCTGCAACACTGAGTTATGCTACACATGCTGGGGCTAACATATGGGCTTTATCCCATTTTAACCCTTTTTCTTAAACTTTCTCCTGCAGCTCCTGAAGCTAAAACGTCCCAAGCTGCTGCAGCAGAGCAACAAATGAAATGTGGCCACTGCAAAGGATGCGAATGCAAAGGCAAGAGAAGGACATGAATGGAGACAAGGTAAGGAGGATGAAAAACTCAGGTTTAGGAGCTGCAGAGCTGCTGACTCACCACAAGAGCTTAAGCTTCAAAAATACCACGTGTCACTTCAGTGTGGGAGAGGACAGGCCTGTGGTCCCAGCGCCTGTCACCTTTGGGCAAAATCCTTGCCATGAAAGAATAGAGGGAATAGCTACAATACTTAAGTTATTTATTCTGGAATTGAAACTGCTGATAGCAAGGATGTGCCTAAGCAAATACTCTTCACTCAGGGGCTCTTGGTTAAGGACACGATTGCAGTAAAACTTGCTGATTTACTTAAAGGAGAGAGCCTCAGTCAATGAAAAG